>AZGY01000001.1:959227-1271947 GCA_001636675.1 Moelleriella libera RCEF 2490 | reverse complement strand
GGGGGGGGGGTCGCGCGAGCATACCTTGGCGATTCGAACCCGCAGATAGCTTCTGACGAGGAATTTGTACCGCTCCAGCTCGGTCTGAATGACGATGAGGGCAAAGTTGGTCTTGGGGTCCATGTCGCCCGTGAGTTGTTCGACTTTTTCGATTTGCGCCTTGATGCGATCGTTTACTCGCTCGAAGAGGCCATCGGCAGGCCACCTGCCCCGCCTCAGTCAGTATGCTGCCTCCTCTGCTACATGACGCGAGTACCGGTCGATGAGTGCCGGTGATGGCTGTTTGGTGGTAGAATTGACTCACTCAAGGACTTCCGGGGCTGATCGCTCAGACACCCATTGGCGCGTCAAGGCTTGAAGGTCGCGTGTGCCCGAAGAGAGGGAGTGAGAGGCGGGATCGACTTCGCGGAGAATATCGTCGATATCCATGTTGAGGCGTGAGCGCAAGCTGGATGGAGCATGGAGATGGTGCTGCGCCTGAGCCGGTAAAGACTGTGGCCGAATTGAGCCCGTTCAAGGGAAGGGAATTGGACGCATGCTTGCGTTGACGGGCGATGGCGATGGTGGGGTTGGTTGGCGGTTTAGACGGCGAGTCGCGTCGCGGGGCTTTGGGGGGGGGGGGACTACGTACAGTTGCATCTTGTAATACTTTGGAAGACTGGGGACTCTTTGAGGATCAATAAGCAGAATCGAGTCTGAAGAACCAATAAAAGGAGCTTTGTATCCCGTGCAAGTGCAGCCTTGTCATCTAGCGAGGAAGTCTTCCTCCTCTTCACTCGTTCGGTCCTGCCTTCAACTCGATTGTCCACGTTTTGTGGAGTCGCTGAAACACACTCTTACTGCCCAGGTTTGGAAGCTTCATGTGCGATGACATTCTCGTGCCTGGTTCTTCCGGCCCTGATGTCTTCAGGGCTCGTAGGGGCGCTGCAACTAATTCGCAAGCACGAGATGGGGCGAAGTGAGCAGCGTATCCGGCAGGATGGATGGATGTGCATCATCCTCGGCCAGGTCTTGTTTCCTCTTCTTGGCTTTTCAAGCCTCATCCGCTGGACGAATCACGGGCCATCTTGTCAGCTTCGCGAATTTTGAGAAACGACAAATCAGAAGCTGCCATGCACAGTGTTCTAGGGTACGACTATGTACAGTACGTAGCTTTTGTAGAATACAACGTCGGAGCCCACTGAGGCCATCTCCCTGTACCTAATGTAAGCGACTGGGGCCTCCGTGACAGGCAACATCTAGAATCCATATGGTGTGATCAAGCATCGAGGGCCGCAATTTTAATTCTCCAAGCCGGAAACTTGGCGTAAATCACGAACGAATCGGCGGCGAGCAGCGCGGCCTGGACACTATTCAATCTTCTTGGCTGGCTTGTGCGCCTCGCGTCGAGCTTGATCGATGCCGTTGACAGCGCCGTATACCCACTTTAGCATGCTGGCGAAAACGGTCACAAGACCAGCCGAGAAGGTGAAGAGCAATGCACGCTGAGCAGTGGTGAGCATTTCAAACATGGGATACGGGTACCTGCGCAGCTCGTGTCAGTCGCCCCGTGGCCTCTTTTGTGCTGTCACTTTTTTCCCAAGCACTCACCAGCCATTCTTCTCGAAGCACACCTCTACCCAGTACCAGTACGCAAAAGCAATCGCCGTGCTCAATGACATCATCCCGTACGCCGAGATGGTCCAGGGCGGGCTCAGCAAGATTAGGTCGAGCGTCAGCAGCACCGCGGGAGCCAGGTGCATGCCGAGGTCGACATCGAGCGCGAGATGGAAGCCGGGCTGCACAACGAGCCCTCTGTCGATGGCGCAGATGCCCCAGTACAAAGCTGAGATGAGAACCTCGAGAGGCGTAGCCACCACGGCAATCATGTTTTTGAGCTGAAACAGCGCCACACTGCCCGTCACGTCGGCGACGGCGGCCAAGACGAACGCGCCGAGAGAGAGCGCCAGGCCGATGATGGTCAAGAACTGGAAATACCATCCGTGCGCTTGAGACAGCGGCGTGTCCCAGCCGAAGAGGAAAAGGAAGCTCTTGCTCAGGGACGCGATGCCAATCAGATGGACGACGAGCGAGGTGGAGCGCGAAGGGGACGCCAGTCGCTGCAGGTGATGCCGAGCCATGTTTGCACGTAGACGATGCCTTTCCTTGTGCCTGACTCAACCGACTAAGATATTTGATGGGAATACAGTACGAGGACCGAGTCTTGGACCCGGACGAGGTTTTGTTTGGCAGCTGGGGAAATCCCGGGGTGTTGGGTACAGTACGTGTGTATGTGGTAGTGTCCGTGTCCAGATGGATCCTGACATGTGTGAATAATCCCGGACAGTGTCTGAGTGGACCGACTTTATCTGTGACTATGACTTCATACTATTCCCATCACGACTTTGATTGGTTCCATGTTGCTTTTTTTTTTTGGCATGCACAAACATGGTGTCTCTGACAACATGCATCATTTCCAGGGAGCCATGGCCGTCCGCCCCGACAGCAGCAAGGGGGGGGCATGGTGCCAACGCGAGTTGAAGGCGTTCCTGTCCGGAGCAGTTATGAACGAACCGGAGGGTGGGGCGGTGGAGGAGGGCCCCCTTGCAAAAGAGGGTCTGCCGAACTTGACGGCGCGGCCCAGGAAATAAATTTTGGAGCTCCATGTCTGAATGAACGATCGTTGCGTCCGTACGAGGAAAGTCTCCGGCACAGGCATGCGCAGTCATCAATTACCATAGGCTACGTCGACGCGGACCGGCTTTCTCGTCAATTTCTTTACACCTCCTCTGCCACAATTCATCGGAGTTCCTTTCTCTCAGCATGGCCGACGTTACTCTGGCCGCGGACGACGGCCACAGTCCCTCACAAAAGCGAAGCCACGCCGACTTCGCGGCCCAGGATGGTGATGGCTCAGGTAAGTGAGCCTCCGGATCTGAGCCAGGCAATGGCAGGTATTGACCAAGGGCTGCAGACTCCTCTTCAGACGACGACATGGGTCCGCAGCTTCCGTCGGAGGCCCCCAAGAAGAAGAAACGTCGAGTCCTTCCCTACGAAAAACTATATGTGGCGGCTCTCCCCAAATCTACCCGTTATTCGAAATCATTGATGCACAAAGATCAACTTCTATTCGTCACATGGACTCCATTGACAGACTTTCTCGTGACGGCATCCGCTGATGGCGCGGTCAAGTTCTGGAAGAAGGTCGGGCAGGGCATCGAATTCGTCAAAGAGTTCAAGGCGCACAATGGAGAGATCAAGTCGGTTTCTGTGAGCAAGGACGGCCGAAGCTACGCTACCGCCGGCATTGACAATTCCGTCAAGATATTCGACGTCATCACGTTTGATTTGTTGTCGATGCTGTCATTGGACTTCACACCCAAGTGCGTTTGCTGGGTACATCAAAAAGGCGCCTCCTTCCCCCTGCTGGCGGTGTCGGAAGACTCCAAGCCGTTGCTGCACATATATGATGGTCGTGGCGAAAGCGAGAAACCTCTTCATACTATCAAGGGCCTGCATCGCAGCCCGGTGCATCTCATGGCTTTCAATGATGCTTGGGATTGCGTCGTTTCAGCTGATGAAAGTGGCATGTTGGAATACTGGCGACCCAGCGGCAACTATGAGAAACCTGACAGCGTTTACGGCTATAAAAGCTCCACCGACTTGTTCGAGTTCAAAAAGGCCAAATCAATACCGACCTGTCTCGCCATCTCTCCCAGCGGCAGAAATATGGCGGCCTTTTCCTATCCCGATCGCAGAGTCCGCGTTTTCGACTTCGCATCTGGCAAGCTCCACCGATCCTATGACGAATCGATCCAGGCAATAGAGGAAATGCAACACGCTGGCATTGCGTCGCACAAGATCGACGGCGTGGAGTTTGGGAGAAGACTTGCACAGGAGCGCGAAGTAGACTCCGAGCTGCTCCGAAACAAGTCCAACATCATTTTCGACGAATCAGGTAACTTCATTTTGTACGGATCAATGCTGGGCATCAAAGTGCTCAATACATTTACAAACCAAGTAGTCAAGACTTTTGGTAGGGACGAAAATTTGCGGGCTGTTCATCTTGGTCTGTATCAGGGTCAGCCCCAAAAGAAGGGCATCGTGTCGGTCGAGATGGGCGCGTCCAGCAATCCGCTATTGCAAGAAGCGGAAAGCCGAGATCCTATGCTAGTGGTTACCGCAGTTGGCAAACCCCGATTCTACATGTTCACTAATGACGGCGACATCTCCAAGTCGACCCGGGATGTTCAGAACGAGCGACCGACCACGTTGGGCAGCAAAAAGGAGGGTAGCGATAAGGCTACGGCGACCGGAAGTGCTGCAGTCCTGCATACAAACTACGGCGACATCCACATTCGTCTCTTTCCCGAAGCGGCACCGAGAACCGTCGAGAATTTCGTCACGCACGCCAAGAGCGGTTATTATAACAACACGATCTTCCACCGCGTCATCAAGAAATTCATGATACAGGGCGGCGATCCCCTCGGCGACGGCACGGGCGGTGATAGCATCTGGGGACGAGAATTCGAGGACGAATTCAGCAGTCTGAAGCACGACAAGCCTTTCACCGTCAGTATGGCCAATGCCGGCCCCAACACTAATGGCAGCCAGTTCTTCATCACTACGGAAAAGACGGTTAGTACTCCGCGCTAGTCTCAGCCACCCGAAACTATCCTTGTTTGCTTGCTGACATTGGACCAGCCCTGGTTAGACGGCAAACATACCATATTCGGGAGGGCGACGCAAGGCTTCGACGTGATCCAGAAGATTGAAAGTGTCAGAACATTTAAAGAGAAGCCCGAAGAAGATATCAAAATCCTCAATATTGATGTCTCGTAGAGGCAAATACAAGGATCCGTCCCACTAGCGCGTGCATTCTCGAGGGTCTTTTCGTTTCTGGAAAATCGTGACTTGTCGAGAATCCTTGCACAACCGTCTATGTCATCCGAAAAGCCTTCGCCAAGGATCATTTCGAACTAACAAGCAACTACCCGCTCCAGTATTCAAGGGTGCATGAAAGCTGACTACGAGACGCAATAGCGCAGGCGCAGTCCCTGCCTCTCGTCTGAACCCATGACAGCTGACCACATCACACACACTCACCATGGGGCTGTTTGCCATTCGTCCAGTCTCGATCTTGTCACACATGGACTATTACTCTGAGCTGCATCGTCATTCTGCTTGGCCTTTCTGCAGACCGACCTCGCGGCACACCCTCATCCGCGAGCCGCGCTTACCGCATGTCTACCCCAGATTCGTCAATGGAGAATGCTCCCTCCGATCTTTGCCTATATCACCTGCAGGATTTATCCCAAGATCCATTCTTGTCCAAAGCATGCACCATATAGGAAATTATGCCGCGCAAGACTGTCCGCGATGCAACAGCACCCAGGCGACGAAGCCGCAAAGGATGCTGGTATGTCGGTCCGGGGATCGAGAAGGCCGAGGACGAGGGGCGATTTCTGACGACATCACGTATCAGGCCATGTAAAAACCGCAAAGTGAAGTGCGGGGAAGAGCATCCTACCTGCAAAAAGTGAGCCATCCCATCCTCAGCTTACTCAGTGGAGAAATCATCAGTCGATTGTCCCCGTTGTGAGAGAACCCGATACTGATGTTTCATTGGCCGCTCGATAAGCTGTCTCAAGACTGGCGATGTCTGTGACTACAGCGTACGACTGAACTGGGATGGACGGCGCAGGAAACGATTTGCTGCCGATGAAGACGAGTGCTCTGACTCCTTTTCTGGCAACAGACCAATTCAATGGCATTCCCATCAAAGTTCCTGCGGCGTCGGTCCGGCCCAGGTCGCGCCCCTTACTTCGGGGCAGGCGGCCCATGATGTATCTCAGGGACATGATGACGGACACTTTGTGCACAAGAACGATCTGTCATCGGGACAGACATGGAGTGGCATGAATGCCAGTCCCACTGCGGCTCCGAATGCTCACACGACATTCAATAACTTGGTTTTCATAGATGAATCCGAGCAACTCTTCAGTGGTGTAGTTAGATCTCAAGGCTACAGCTCAAAGGCACCGTCTGCAGACTCGAAAAGCAATACTTATTCGCCCAACGCTTTGAACATGGTCCGATCACTCGATGTTCCCGCCACAAGCTCGCATGCTCAGAGAAGCGAGCTATGCTCTAACAGCCGAGACGCTGACATGATATCAGATCCGTCCCTTGGCAGATCGCTCGATCTTCAATCACCTCACTCATCGGCACCCGGGACGTCTGGCTCCAGCACCGCTGGTGAGCCTCTGACACCGTCAACATCGCTTTCGAGCGATCACACCGAGCTACGTCAAAATGGCGTGGATATGCTGGCGAGGGGGGGTTTGAGCTCGCTCATGTTCGGAAACATGGAGTACCGGGATCTTCCCGGGTCCCCGGGCCATCTCAGAGAAGAAATGGCGCTGCACAGGCTACAGAATACCTTGGACACCCTGTATATTGATCCGCAGGCAAAGGGGGTGCTGTACGGATATGACGTTGGAGCAGTAGACAATGACACGCCCGAGTGTGGTGGCGATCACTCGGTAGCACCGCTTCGGATGGCGCAGGATCATTTCCATGGCATTGTAGGTCCCGGCGGCCAACTTTTTCCCCGTGAACAGATGAACAGAGCCGGACAATTTGACTGTCAATACTACGACAGTGTAGTGCCGGTCGTGATCCCTTGGGCTTTCGAACCCCTGCCAGAAATGTAAGCAACTCTTGAAACACCCAAGGTCTTGAAAAACAAAGTTGACAGCAGTGAACCAAAGTCTCAGGAACCGCATGAACTTGCTGGTAAGTCTTACTCCTATCGAAGACTCCAAAACCAACGGTCGAGGGTTCTCGCTGACAAATATCTGTCGACCAGTACTTTGTACGCTCGTAAGCTCGTTTCTCGACCATTCCCGAACATGACTGACTAGTTTACAGCACTACTTCTTAGATCACGCTGCGCAAGGTGAGAATGCAGGTTGGGACGCCGAGTCGTTGGACTATGCTCACATTAGGCCAATCAGTTCTCGTGCCGTACCATGACGCAGAAGACAGCCCACTCCTCACGGGGATAGCAGCTCTCGCGTTGCGGAACGACGCGCTGATGAGTTTAATCCTTGCTTATTCTGGTATGAGGATATACCCAACGACGGTGTCTCGGCTGGGCTGCTCTCTGACAAGCGCTAGCATCTCATCGAGCTCAGCTCCTGCGGACCGAATTGCCAAAGATGCGCATGGCAGAATGGGCGCAGTCCATCTTCGCGACGCTCAGGGAGTCTTTGATGTCGGAAGCAGCGCCAGTCACAGCGGTACCCATGGCCATGGCAACTATGCTGGTAGCGCTGGAAATCATGTGCCCGGGTGCATTCGGTCCGGGGCTTTCATGGCGCAAACACGTTTCCCACGCCAGACGCCTTTTGCTCAAATCTGGGGAGCACTCCGCTGAGAAGATGTCGAATGGCATTGACGGAGAGACATTTTCCCTTGTCCGCAGCTGGCTTGGCTACGTACATGTCATGGGCAGCCTGATGGCCGGGCCAAGGTCAGATATGCATTTGGACCCCGAGTTCCATGAAGTCCTGAATCCTCTGGATTTGGACCAGCAGATGGAAGCGTCCCACGTGGCGTGCTGCATCACAGGAATGTCAGCGAAGGGCATGCAGCTCCTCGGTCGAGTCGCGTCGCTCGCAAGACAGTGTCAGGCGGAGCGGTTCGGAACAGATGGTCGGTTGCGCCAGGAGTGGTCTCCCGGAGCCGCACGCCTCCAGCAGGCGGCGGTCTTGCGGCAGGAGGTGCAGGAAAACCTTTGCCACCCGTGGTGGCCGTGTTCGCATGTCTCGGCGAAGACTCTCCACCTGCGCGATCTGGCAGAGATGGCTGCCGTCAACGAAGCTTTTCATTGGGCCGGCCTGATACATCTGTACAGAAGGGTGATGGGGAAAAAAAGGGGGCACCCAGACGTCCGTGCAGCGATGCTCAAGATCATGGAGTGTTTGCGGCAGCTTCGCATAGGGGCCGCCTCTGAGATGCGCTTCCTGTTTCCCCTCTTCACCGCAGGATGTGAGGCGACGGACGACGGGGTCAAGAGCCGGCTTGTCGACAGGCTTGTGAGCGCGGGTCGCCGTGGCATGAAACACGTAAGTCCAAACTCATCAGCGCCCGGTTTACTTTTCTGCCCATTATACCAAGCTCAGTCCTTCCTGCAAGGGGTCATATTGCTGACAAGTTTGGCTCAGGTTCATTTGACACGAATGCTACTAGAGAAGGTATGGACCAGCGATTGCTCTTGGGAAGAAATCATTCGCGACGAGTTCGTTGCATAGAGTATAGTTGACGAAGCACGATGGAATTTCCGACCGTCTTCACCATTTCTGGGCCCTTGCACTGTTGCTTGAGATGGCAACGCTCTGTTTCGTAGATTGAAGCAATCATCGTGTGCTTGCTGCGTCAGCACAGCGTAGGGTTGGCTCTCATTTGTGGCTGGGACTACTGAGGTTGACTCTGATTACGCTCCTCCAGGTCGTGGCAGCGCATCTCATCGTCAATGCTACTGAACGTACATGACCAGGGACGCAATGGGTATAGATTTCGTGAATGGTTTGGCATGACTGCACGGAAACCGTCACTGGCGGTTGGCGGCGTCGTCCCTTTCGCGATTGTGCTGCCAATTATTGTCGTCACGACGCAGTGCAATGGATTACAGAAATGGGTCGTCGCGGGGGAAAATTAGGCCCTGCAGTGCTCGAGAACACTCAGATGCGCTACGAAAACGTGGTATTGACAGCCAAGTCTCGTGCTCTCTCTTGGGATATGCCAACTGTGCGGCCGGCTTGGTTGTTTGCGCGGCCCGTGATATCTCCAAAAGAAAAAAGTCGAAGAATATGCTTCATTTCCAGAAGAAACGTGCGAAGAATGTGACCGTTTCCAGAATTCCCTAGGAGCCGAAACCTTTTACCGGTCCGTTTTCAATGTTCTATTCAAAAAAAAAATCATCATTTTGGAATCTTTTTTTTTTCCTGCAACAAGACAATCAGCCGTGTGAATAGTCGCGCGGCACAATTGGCAAATCTCCAAGCCGATGAGGGGCCATTGACGGACGGCCCGGCAGGTGGATCATCAGCGGCCGCATGACGCAAGTCGTACCGACATTGCAGAGGGTGGCCACGGCATTCAGTCAAATCAGTAGTCCGGCCTGCACAGACTGACTTTTCGTTGCTCAAGACGACGATGCTGGACGAGAGAGCCTCGGTCCGACCGCTCGTGCAGGCATGCGCATGGATGGGCGCGGGCGAGACTTGCTGCATGCGCGCCGCATTGGGCAGTTACTTTTTGTCTAATCTTTATTCGCACAAACCTGAGGCCGAGTCATTCAATGGTGAGGTGGCCTTGGAGAGTCAGTGGTGAGTTTCAAAAGAAGGAAAATATCTGACGAGAGATTGACAATTGCGCGCGGACGATGACGACAAGCATGTAGAAAGTTGTCGTCGAAAGGCTAGAGAAGGGCGTCCTTGACAGCCAGCCGCCCTTTTTGACTCAAGATTGGCAGCGGGTGCATAGAAGACGTGTAGTGTAGCTGCGTAATGGGACGTCAGTCATACGTTTTGCTACGGCCAAGGTGGGTTGGACGTCAAGAGCGCCGACTGCGGCGCCCGTATTGGTGGCGTCCCCTTACACGTTGCCCCGGTTTTTTTTTTGGTTTTTTTTTTTATAATTTTTTTTTTGGAGCCTACTTTTTGGGGGGGTAAAATTTGGCCTTGCCTCAATCCGTTCCCTGCCAAACTGTACATACAAAACACTATACTCGCTGGTCGCTACCTGGAGCCAATTGACTTGACTCCTTTTTGATGTCATCGCATTCACTATAGAATCGCTGCCCAGTCTGTTCACTCTTTTGCAATCTGGATATCAGAGCGGTCTTGTACACTCCGCCATGTCTGTAAGTGCCGGCTGACTGCGTTGCCCCTCCATTCGTCTTGTGTTCGCATCGCATGGTGGGGGGTGGGTGACTCTTGGCTGACCACGTCACAGTTCTTCATTGAAAACAAAAATGTCGGCAACAGGGCCGATGCAGAGGATTGGAGAAGTACGTGTGCTGGCCTCCTTCTCCGTTCATTACATTCGTTCCATTTCGTTTCTTTCAATCACATAGCTGACCTGGCTTCTTCCTCGCAATCCAGTCCGCGGATACAACCCCCTAACGCCTCCCGACCTGCTGCAGCACGAGATTCCCCAGACCGAGGCTTCCAAGAAGACGGTGGTCGAATCGAGAGGAGAGGTCGCCGCCGTCGTGAATGACACAGATGCGCGGAAACGACTCCTCATCGTCGTCGGCCCCTGCTCCATCCACGACCCCGAAGCCGCGCTCAAGTACTGCGACCTCCTGCTCCAGGCCCGCGAAAAGCACAAGGATGAGCTGCTCATTGTCATGCGATCCTACCTCGAGAAGCCCCGCACGACCGTCGGCTGGAAAGGTCTGATCAACGACCCCGACATCGACGGCAGCTTCAAGATCAACAAGGGTTTGCGGCTGGCCCGCCAACTCTTTGTCGACCTGACCGCCAAGGGCATGCCCATTGCCAGCGAGATGCTCGACACAATCTCGCCCCAGTTCCTGGCTGACCTGCTGTCTGTCGGTGCCATCGGTGCCCGAACGACGGAGAGTCAGCTGCATCGGGAGCTGGCCAGTGGTCTGAGTTTCCCGGTCGGCTTCAAGAACGGCACCGACGGCTCGCTCGGCGTTGCCATCGATGCCATTGGCGCTGTCAAGCACCCCCATCATTTCCTGTCCGTCACCAAGCCCGGCGTGGTGGCTATTGTCGGCACGACCGGCAACGAGGATTGCTTCGTCATTCTGCGCGGAGGCACCAAGGGCACCAACTACGACGCGGCCAGCATTGCCGAGGCCAAGGCCTCGTTGGAGAAGAAGGGCGCGCACCAGAGGCTGATGGTGGACTGCAGCCACGGCAACTCGCTCAAGGACCACAGAAATCAGCCCAAGGTCGCCGCTGTGGTGGCCGAGCAGGTTGCCAAGGGCGAGACGGCTATCATTGGGCTCATGATTGAGAGCAACATCGACGAAGGTAAGCTTCCCTGGCGAATCTGGTTTTGGCGAGCACGAGGCTGACCAAGCTGCCACAAAAGGAAATCAAAAGGTGCCAGCAGAAGGCAAATCGGGCCTCAAGTACGGTGTGAGTATCACGGACGCTTGCATCAACTGGAAAGACACGGAGAAGGTGCTGGATCAGCTTGCCGATGCAGTCAAGCAAAGGCGTAAGGTCCTGGGGATCAACGGACACGCGTAAAGATACTGGAGGACCTGCCTTGCGGAAAGAAAAATTACCCGTTTGAGACTTTTATTTTTTTTTTCTCCTTATTTCACATCGCATCGCAAGATGTAAAAGTTTTAGCCATAGTACCCATCGTTCTGGATGAAGCATAAGATGGAAAATTAGATTTGCTTTCTGCCCAAGTTTCTAAACACATGCGTGCGCCCGCGATTGTCTCTAGATGTCTTGGGTGCTCCGAGAGCCGCCTATTGAGGGCGTAGACTCGCTTGTAGCGCAGCGAGCTTCGCAAAACCTTTGACAAACCTTCTCTGAGCGCCCCATTCGGCGACCTGGGGAGCACTCTGGTCGTTCAGGAAAGTGCTGGCACGTTGGAGGGATGCGATGCAGCAGCCGAAGGTGAGAGACTGTGCGTGCATCTCGGGGCAGCAGCTTACAAGGTACCCACCCAGGTACAGTGTCGCTGCTAGAAGGCTAGCGCGCCCCCGGCTGGCTCCATCCACACACTGTGCTCCAGGGCTTGGCTTGCCTCGTTCCCCTTGCAGCTCTGCAGCTGATTGATTCTTGGCTCTGGTCCTTCATCCTCGCTCACCTGCGGCTCGTGGCCACGACGCTCGATTCCTGGCCGTCAGCATCATCCATCGCGCCTCACTCGGGGGCGACTGTGCCTTTCGCCGCCGCAATTGACTGTCCCTGCTCCCCGACCAGCCCCTCTCTCGCGCACACACGCACACACACAAAGTCCAGCCGTCACATGAAATCGCTGTGCGCGCAGCCATGGCGCGACGATATTCTCCCCCTGATTCGCCGCTCTCGTCCGTGTCCGGCTCGGACGGCGGCTACGAAGAGGATGGCCACGAGGAAGAAGATCACCATCATACTGTCCGGCCGGCCAAACGGCAAAAGGTCGACGCGCAGTCGAACACGTCCTCGGCTGTCATCCCGGAGCCGGAACACGAACCCGTCCCCGAGCCTGACATTCTCGAGGGCATGTCGGATGTATCATCAGACACGTCCGGCGACATCCCCAGCTCGCCCGCGAATGCAAAGCTAGATGAGGAGGACTTTCAGGACCAGGTCTCCGTCTGCGATTGGGACGGCTGTCCCGCCGGCGACCAGGGCGACATGGACAAGCTGGTCGAGCACATTCACAACTCACACATCGAAAACCGCCAGAAAAAGTACACGTGCGAGTGGATGACGTGCACTAGGAAGGGCCTGCCTCACGCCAGCGGCTACGCGCTTAAGGCTCACATGCGCAGCCACACGAGAGAAAAACCCTTTTACTGCTACCTGCCAGGTAAGGCTCTCCCCTCCCCTCCCTCCCCTCCCCCTTCCGTCCCCATCAGATACGGATGAGGCTCTTCATGCTGCGAACGTGGATTTACTGACGACGTGCGCGACGCTTCAACAAACAGAGTGCGATCGCTCCTTCACCCGATCTGACGCGCTGGCCAAACACATGCGGACTGTCCACGAAACCGAGGCGCTGCGGCCGTCCGACCCCGTGCCCAAGTCGATGCAGACGGGGCCCGCCAGCAAGTCCAACAAGCTCAAGATCATCATCAAGACGCCGCTGTCGCACGCCGGCGGCGATGACGAGTCCGGTGACGGTGGCGGCGGCGGCGGCGGCGGCGGCGGCGGCGTTAACGGCGACTCGGGCACGTCGGACTACTTCACAGCGCTGTCCGGCGAGCTCTTCACGTCGGACGAGCTCGCCTTCCCGGTCGACAAGCTGTACCGCAAGTGCTACTGGGAGTCCAAGTGGGCGGACGAGGTGGGCGAGGCCCTCAAGAAGGAGTGCAAGCAGTGGGAGGAGGTCTATTACAAGGAGTGGCTGGAGAAGGAGGTGCTCTTGTCGCAGGTGGTCCAGAGCGAGGTCGCCTGGCACGAACGCCGCCAGGCCATCCTCGAGGGCACCGCGGACGTGCACGTGCCGGGCGCCAAGGACGGCGGCGAAAAGACGACTACGACGATGACGAACGGCACGGCAAAGAAGCTGCAGACGGCCGGCGCGTAGGTGTTATCGCGCGGCCGCAGCATCGGTCGTTTGCTCTGATTCTGAATTCTCTTTTGAAAGGAGAAAAAGCGCCGATTTGATGGGGTGTAAGGGGTTTTTCTTATCATACGTATCGACTGCACTTGAATTTTATGAGCGTTGGATTGCTTTTACCTTTTCATGTTTCTCTTACTCGGGTAGTGGGGGAGGAGGGGGGGGGTCCTGTTAGTATTAGTGGGCAAAGGCTGGCTAGTGCGCCGGCGGCCGTTTGCCGTCATCATTGCTAATCCTTCTTTTCTTCGGTGTACTTTGACCCTACTGCCGTCCTTTGCCCAACCTTGCCTCCCATCTTCTTCTTCTTGTTCTTCTACTTCACTGGACCTATCCGTTTGCCGTTGCACAGCTTCTTGCATCTCTGCTCGATTTTCCGTGTTTAACAAACCGCCTGAATCAATCGAGCCCGGAAAAATAAATCGCGCTTCTCAATCTTCTTCTTTTTTTTCCTTTTTCGTTTCCCGTTCCCTTCCCTTCCCTTCCGGCTAGCCGCCAACCGGCCGGGCAGGTTCGGGCGTCTTCTTCGCCCCCGATGAGCGCCATCCTATCCATCGACGACCTCAACGACTTCATATCCCCGGGCGTCGCGTGCGTCAAGCCCATCGAGACGCTCCCACCACCTCCCGCTCCTTCCGATGCCAACGAGACAGAAGTCATCCTCGATGGCCAGCAGCAGCAGCAGCAGCAGAAGAAAACCGCGGCAGAGGCTGCGCAGATTTCGCTGACCGACTGCCTCGCGTGCTCCGGGTGCGTCACCTCCGCGGAAGCCGTGCTCGTGAGCCTCCAGAGCCACGCCGAGGTCCTGGCCACGCTGGACGCCGCGCCATCGCTGCAAATCATACGCGACACTACGACCTCTGCTGCTGCTACTGCTGCGGCCAGTGCTGCGACGCAGAGCCAAGCCAGCGCCTGCGCCGATGACAGTGGTCGCTTTGCGGTGAGGGGTCTGGAGGACGAGCGGGCAAAGCTGCTCGTCGCGAGCGTGAGTCCGCAGTCGCGGGCGAGCCTCGCGGCTGCGTGCGGCGGGCGCGTGTCGGCGGCCCAGGCTGGTACCATGCTCGAAGGGCTGCTGCGCGGCAGCCTGGGTCTCCGGGCGGGCGGCAAGTTCGGCAACGGCTTCACGTGGGTGCTGGACACGAATGTCGCGAGGCAGGCGGCGCTCGTGCTGGGCGCCGACGAAGTTCTCGGCGGGATAACAAAGGGTAGTAGCATCGGCGGCGGCGGTGGCGGAGGAGGAGGAGAGGGACCAACAGGAACGGGCCCGGCACGACCAGTCTTGTCGTCGGCGTGTCCGGGATGGGTGTGCTATGCGGAAAAGACGCATCCGCATCTGCTGCCGCATTTGTCAGCGGTCAAGTCGCCGCAGGCCCTGATGGGGACCATGCTCAAGACGACGCTGAGCAGGAAGCTGGGCATCCCGGCGAGCAGGATATGGCATCTCGCCGTCATGCCGTGTTTCGACAAGAAGCTCGAGGCGAGCCGTGAGGAACTCACCGACGAGGTCTGGGCAGGATCGGGGCAACCGGGCCGGGGCATTCGCGACGTGGACTGCGTCATCACGAGCAAGGAGATCTTAATGCTCGCAGAATCAAGAGGACTCAATTTCTTTAATCTGCCTTGCGAGGTTGATGCTACGCTACCGCCGCCGCCGCCGTTCCCTGATGCGCGACTACACAGCTTCCTCTTTCCCCGCACCGCGCTCCCATGCGTGCCGCGTGCCGCGGGCTCTTCGGGCGGCTTGCTTTACCACTGCCTGCAGAGTAAGGCCGCAGAGATACCAGGTGCTGAAATACAGGCTTCGCGTGGCCGTAACGCCGACGTTGTCGAATTCGTGGTCGCTGTGCGCGGCGAACCTGTTTTCAAAGCGGCGCGCTATTACGGCTTCCGAAACATCCAGAACTTGGTGCGACGACTCAGGCCGGTCCGTCCATCACGGATGCCTGGCGGAAAACCGTTTGGTAGTGCTCGGCGGCCAACGAGCCAGGCGCCTTCACTCGAGTATGGCTATGTTGAGGTGATGGCGTGCCCGGGGGGCTGTACCAACGGCGGCGGCCAAATCAAGGTTGATGATGCGGTTGTGTTGGAGCGGAAGCAGATCAGAGGGAAGCCCGGACCTCAGGAGCAGAAAGAATGGCTGGCAGAGGTCGATGAAGCATATTTCTCCGGCGAGGAGGCCAACGAATTGTCCCGAAATGGCAATAACCCAAGTCTCGTTGGTCCGGATGGCGAGGACCTGGTGGTGGGTGGCATTTCTCGCGCGTATATTCATAATACCCTGGCGTACTGGTCTGAAGTTACAGGCATAAGCATAGATAGGCTTGCATTCACGACGTTTCGTGAGGTCATAAGCGACGTCGGAAAGGGGACGGAAGCCGAAAGAGTCGTTCAGCTGGCCGGAAAAGTGGGCGGCGGATGGTAATCTCATTTGCGGG
This sequence comes from Moelleriella libera RCEF 2490, assembly GCA_001636675.1. Classification (NCBI taxonomy): domain Eukaryota; kingdom Fungi; phylum Ascomycota; class Sordariomycetes; order Hypocreales; family Clavicipitaceae; genus Moelleriella; species Moelleriella libera. The sequence continues at coordinate 1,256,204 of AZGY01000001.1, read as the reverse complement.
AGTCTCTCCGAAAGGATAGTAACTTCTGTCATGAAGGATGACTCGATATCGTTTATAACGGGCACTGCAAGTGATGCCTGTAGCAGATAAAGACGCGGCTCAACTTTCTTTGTTGCCACGGCGTGCGAAGCCGAATCCTCCTCTCCCACTGCCGTCGGGTCCTCGCGGAGATCGGATCGGGGATTGCTGCCGTAAATGATCGTCCTTGCGTGCAGAGCCCCGACCAGCGGCTTCACCGTCAAGGGATTGAAGGCGACGCTGTGCCAACCAATCCGGCTTGATCGAGAAGTTCGGATCGTAGAGCTCTCTTCCCACCGAGGTCTGATGAGACGGCTTCCTTGCGTCGTGTTGACCTCTCGCGTCGTTGCTACTCCCGGGACTGTTATTGCTACTTGCGGTGTGATTATTTGCGTTTCGCTGGTGGGTGCCGACTCGACCTCGGCTTCTCGCTGAATGCCGACTGTCTGACCTCGGAGGAGGCGTGACGGTCCCCGGTGAGGAGCCCCTTGACGAGGGATTCGACTCGCCAAAGATCTTGGCCCGAGCCTCGTCATATCGTCGCTGGCGCTCCTCCAAGTCCCGTTTCTGCTTGGCCCGAATTTCATCTACCGTGAGCGGCCGCTCCTTCTTGTCCTTGTCTGCATCGTCGTCGTCCACGTCGTCGATTGATAATTGTGCAACGCCGCTTGTGGCAGGGTCCCGCTTAGCGACCACCGGTTTCCTCGAGAGGACCATGACTTGAGGCTTGAATGAGCTCGTGAGCGGCACCGTGCTGCTAGCCTCCAAGTAGTGAAATGTTTGGGGCGTCGAATCACTATTCCGAGAGGACAGAGGACTAGGTCAGCAAAGACGGACTTTTTTCTTCTTTCTTTTCCCGTTCCTTCTCTGTCTTTTCTCCCTCCCACGTGAGCAACGAGCAATGTCTCTTACGCAGATTCCCAAATCTTCCGATTCGCCTCCTCATGCTTAGTGATCCGCTCGGCCTTGGTCAGTGCCGGTACGGCGGCGGGTTGGAGGGATGCGCCTCCGCTGTCTTCGTTGTCGTGCTCTTGCCTACCGGACCCGTCGGCTTGTGCCTCCCAGTCATCATCCCAAGCATCTGGAACGGATGTTTTTTTGTGCATCTTCGATAGGGTCTTCTGGGTGTGTCAGAAGGGAAGGATCTTCCACTCCCGGTACGGAGCGCGTGTGTGTATGTGTGTCCAGTAGACTGGAGAAACGGCAGCTAGCTGATGTCTTTCTGTTCGCAAGCTGTTCACCATGACAGCTCAGTAACTACTCGCAATTGGAAGATCTATGCAGCGAAAAACGTGATGACAGTGTCGTTGTAAGAGAGGAAAACGCTTGTTGGGTTCGGCCCCGTGATTGGGTGTTGGCTGTCCTTGTCCTTCCGTTGTTGATGTTGGTCTGAAGCAGAAGGTTTGTCCTCACTGGCCTGACCACTTTTTTTTTTTTGCTGGGCTGGGTCTAAGGAGGCTCAGCTACCGTGCGTGACTTTGGTCGGCCCAAAACGGCGATGACGGTACGCAGGCGACACCCCCAGGAGGGGCAGTGCTTCCGTGGTACGGACGTATCACTGGAGCTCCAACCTGCCTCAATTGACGCGCTGTTCACGGTAATTGCCCTTGCTCCTGCTCATACCGCCCGCAAATTGTAAATGCAAACGCAAGAGCATCAGCTATACAGGAAGGCTTTGCGCCGTGTATTCGGCCACCGGGGTAACTCCTGCATCAAAACAACGGCCGGTACGTCTCAGACGGAACCGTGAGTCTACGAGTTTACGGATCACGCGACGCCCTTTGGCATCATCGGTGAAAAGATATTGGCCAATCTTGTCGATCGGGTTTTCCATACGAGTGATTCCGGACACGCTGTACTTTTTCTTTGTATCAACGATGATGCGATGATGCTGCAAGAGAAAACAGGCACGCAAACAATGGAAATGATCTTGGTAGCTGGCTCGGCCTCTTCTCTCCCCTGACGTGCTCGCCGAGAAATTCCTTGATCCCCTCGTGCCACAACAGGGTGCTGATCCCCGGTTTACCCCAGTGGAGTCACGTTGGCCATGGAAACTGAATGGCAGGCCAAGATTGCAGCCTCCAAAACTGCTGACATTCGAAGGTCGTGGTAGTTTGGCTTCCGGTCTCACAGAACATCTAATACGAGATTCTAATACTTTCAAAACTTTCACTGCTTTCTTTCATTCCCCGCCCTTTACCCCTTTCATTTCTTGGATGAAGCGATACATTGTGGGCTCACGTATCACAAGCAACATACAAATAGGTGTCATGGCCGCAAAGTGCTGGAAATCTTTGGCAGAATTTACGGCTTCTCGGGCCAAATCTTCACACATATCCGCAAGAATCTCTTAAATCATCCAACACAAAGTTCTTTGGACGTTCACCGCCATCTTTGACAAGGGTCTTGCACAATTCAGGTCGGACAATGCTTGTCTTAGACAGGTCTGTCGCACCGATCCTGTTCCTCCCGTTACACATTGAACGAGCACAAATACGTATGCGTACATGAAAATCCCGAAAAATTGAAATTGCTAGTTTGAGCTTTCGCAAAACGAAACGAGCAAGTCATATCTCATTAGCAAAGGGGCATAGGCTGGGGACACAAAGTCAACGGACGGGAAGTGTCGTAGCAAACACGGTGATTCCCGTGCCAGGAGCACCTGAAAAAAAGATGTTCTGGGAGCGGCCAGTCGTAGTCGTGCCTTCTCGTCTCTTTAACCGAGCCATCTTTAAATGCCACATTCGCACAATACTTCATTGATTCTGCCTTGACCCCTGAACAAGGGCAGCCTCGACTCCGCCTGAAGGAGTTGCACGTTAATCGAGAATGTTGTTTGTTGCGTTTCGCGCGGCTGCGTCTCGACCGAATGCTCTCTAGATGTTGCCAAGGGTTACATGCGAGTGAGAAATCCGACAATCTGAGGTGTGATCTAATAACAATCTATAGCTCCCCCGCAATTACGATTGGCCGTGTGGCTCAATGGCAGAGCGTCTGACTACGATGCCTACAGTAATCAGAAGGTCGCAGGTTCGACCCCTGTCTCGGTCATGATATGTGCTAGACGCACTGACCCTGTTGACAACTGCTATCTGCGGTTGTGTATGTCTTTTAGTAGATCTTGCTTTTTATCTTGCTGTTTCACGCTCCCGCTTCTCTGGCTGAATGAGGTATGGCTGGCAACGTAGATTATTTTCACTTGGCTGGCTGCCTGGGCTTCCACGGAGTTCTCATACATTTCTAAATCCCCCCCCAGATGTGTGCTGAGAGAGGAGCAACAGGCTCATTCACTATCAATACAAAGACCTCATGACGCCAGTGGACGCTCCGTCGGCCACGCACGCAATGGATTTCTCCGAGATGCCTTCCTCTTGGTAAGAGGGCACATGGGCGCAGCATGCCTTGCATCTTGATTCTGTCTGCCTGCCAAGACACGTGATGCGCGGCTGGCTGGCACTGTTTCCGCAAATATCAATGCGCCTTTCAGGCCTTATGGCGAGCCAATATCGATGGCCCTGTTTTGAGGTGGCAACGTCTGGGATCAGCCTTTTCGCGGATTCAGAGCCAGCTACTGTGCCTGGCTGATAAGTAAAGGTACGCTCACATGAACCACAGTAACTTATTCCACCACCCGACTGGCGTTTCGAATGCTCGTGTTTGGTGGCAGTTTCCGTCGGCTTACATGCACAGCAGAGAAAGGGCTTCATCAACCAAGGCCAGCCGTGCCCTGGTTGTTTGACAAAGCGCCGTTAAGCCCATTACCCTCTACTCTATGGGGTATGGGCATTGTACAACGTATCATCTTACATATCGTAGCCGGCTTTCTGGCGTTGGATACCCGTCTCTTGCCTCCCAACAAGCGTCCCCAAAATTCGCCATAAATATCGTCTTCAGTCGTTAGGTGCGCCTCTCGAGCTGGTCGTTCATCTCGAACGCCGCCAAAAGCTGTGCGTTTGCGTCGGAACCGATTTCACATCATTCCTCGTCCTGACGTTGTTTTCGTTCGCTGCTCGTTTTGGAATCCGAGACTTGACGCTTTCTTATGGTTGGAAAACAAATCATCCAGCTCGATAGTCGACGGATAAACCTACACGTTTTCCTGGACGAATGATGCAGTTCATGAAAGAGTTTAGCGCCCTGACTGCTCTCTACCTCGTATTAAATAGTACAATCTAACATGGACGTGTCAGCACTGCAATCGATTTAGTATTGAGGCTGGCATACAGTGTAAATGCTCAGAAGTAGGTTGATACAAGCCGAGCACATCCGTCATATGGGTCAGCCACTGTTGAAGCTCAACTTTCATTGGAAAAAAACAGATCAAAGCTTCTCATGGGTCTTTTTATGAGACGAGCCTTCAATGAGGGACATGGAATGTGATTTGGGTATTTCGTTCGAACCGGTCAACTTTCTCGACGGCTTTCATTTGGACTGGTCGCAATGCTTTGTAATTGGCGTCGTGGAATCCTGAGCCTCGTATTGAGTGTGGTCCGCCGGGAGTGCATATATGAACCGATCTCTTGGTCATGCTGTATTGAGAAGAATGTGAAAGTGCAGCGCACCGATTATTGCTGTCGATACAATGCACGCCCATCACGTACTCGTCCTCAGATAGCCGTTGGACCGCAGGCTCTCTGAGCGGACGGTCGGTAAGCGCAATGCAATCCATGAAGCCACGACCTAGACAAGTCGTTTGCAGTGCGATAAGCGTGAGAGAGCGCTCATGCCCAATGCTATAGACTCCTTGTAGGATCATGCACAAGCGTGACTGAGTACTTTAGGCAGGTCAAGTCTGAGGTACCGAGATGGCAAAAAAATTTGTAGCTTCTCTTTGATTGAGCGTGTCTACGCAGTGTATTAGTATATTGGGTGACACTCGGGAGTCATTGATTGTACTAACCATCCTTAGTGCAGGGGCCATGCTAATCTTCTCTAATTTTTTAAGGAGTCAGCACTGGGAATCGAACCGACGCACGAGGGTACGGGGCGGAGACCAACCTGTATCGTTTCAATAAACCAAATGCCCGAAGGCAAAATTTCGGCTTCAAAATTAACTATATATACCTTGAACTTTTGTGGGACTGACAGGTAAGTCAAAGTCCCCCATAGTGCACTTTTCCTCAAAACGAAGTCACGATGCAATAGTAATTCGGCAGTGCCTTATGCCACTTGGGACTAGAAGGGTGCGTTGGCTTTCATAACATTCATTTCTTTGCAATATGTTAGGTCATTCCAACTCCCACGCCCAACCACTCATTGCATGAATCTCGTCTACCACAGTGACAAGCTGCAGTAATAGGATTGAAACAAAACGAAAATTCATGCCGCGCGGCTTCTGAACGGCCTATGACAGACACAGGGGTAGAGCACCAAGATAACATTTACATGCTTTTGTATCCGTAAGGGCACACTGCCTTTCTATACTTCCATAATATCAGTAGTTTCCGTCGGCCATAACACTCACTGGGCCACACAAAGCTATGCCAAGTAATCCGTGAACGAAGACGGGTCAAACAAAAAAATGAGTGATTCAAGGAGATCTCACTCCTTGACCGAGACAGGGGTCGAACCTGCGACCTTCTGATTACTGTAGGCATCGTAGTCAGACGCTCTGCCATTGAGCCACACGGCCAATATCACGTGCTATTTGGCGCGCGTAACAAACTTATGAGCAACTGTAGCAGTACGCAGTGATTAAGCTGCGATCACTGTCAGGAAGGTCAGCTGCTGCATGGTTAGAACCGATGAGGCAATCTGGGGCCAGCCCGTACAAGGAGCCACTGCGATAAGCACTCCGAATAGATCGTCTGAAGAAAAGTGTCATAACCACTTGAGAGGGGGTTCTACCAGCATCTTTAGAAGGCCAGTCGGCTGTGCCGTTTCTTTATGTGGCAGAAAGCTCGAGACAGAATCCAGCCAAGGCTTTTGCAAATGCTTGGCCGTAGATCCAAACTGATGCGCTGATTTCCGGACGAGCAGTCTTTCTCTGGCTCTGCAAATGGGAAACACATGCACGAATTGTGGAAGATTGCGCAGCATTAAGGACGATCCAAACGTGCATCTCGTCATCGACCATCGCGCGATTGATTCGATAAAATCCTAGTATCACACACAAGTGCCGTACAAGATCCGATTTTGCATTTAAATTGATTGCGTCGAAGTCCTGTCGCTAAGATCCGAGCCAGAGCTCGGGTTGACGGTACGACCAAATTTATTCAGCACCTCCAACGCCCCTAGTAAGCTTCAGCAAATTACCTCCTTTGCGGCCATGACGTCGAGGGGCTTTTTTTCGGCAGATTCATCCAGCCACTCTGGTCGTGGAAATGCGCAACGTCGCGGGCATCCGTGGCCGTCATCTGGTGGAAGTCATGGGATCGACGCAGCTCCAATGGCAAGCTGAAGATCCAGACACGGTAGTCCGCAACCTGATGCCGAGAAGTGCCAACAGGCCTGGTGCGAAGAATGCCATAGTGTGGCCGGGCAATTCTGTAGAGTCAGTGGCCAGGCGGAGCACCTGGTTTCGACGCTAATCCTCTCTGTGTGGAAAATATTATCCGCTGTTGGTTTCCAAGTATGCTTCAGCCGATGAGGCAGCAAAGTCGCGACCAATTTAATTGTTAGGCATGATCTCAGATGACATTACCCGGCAGGGACTGTGCATCACTCTTCTTCTTGGATCTTCAGGAGAACATCAAAGGCTAGGTTTAGCTGACAACAATCAATGTACATGAGGATACTGGCAGCCACGTTTCCGATTGGTGCTAAGAGCTGTCGCGCACTTGCCCTTTGGTTACTTCGGCCAGGCACCGCATTGGCGAGGAACCGAGCTGAATGAGCCGAGTCTCGCAAACATGATCCCTTTGGAGCACAAGAACACAATGATGATTGTCATTCAACATCAGAAGGCTGGAAGATGGCATATGCTCCGCTGGCACGTGCAAACTGTTTGCTTTCCATTCTTTTGGGGCCAAGCTGCTACTCCCGTTTCCTGTAAAGCAGGCGTGGAGAAACGAGCGCATTGGCGAGTTCCGTACATGGCCTAGACGCTTTTGCCCGAAACTTGCGAGATCGGGGCGATCTTTGCAGCAGAGGCATCCGCCGCCTAGCTGTCGTCGCAAGATAAACGCATCACACCAGAGCTTTGAAGCTCTGCACCAGCGCTAACCTAATCAGATTAGGAGGATCCAGCCTGCTTCTACATTATAATATTCTTATCAGGTTTTTTTCTTCTTCAAATCCTGCTAGTAACGTAAAGAACTTCTTTGAGGCTGGATTGGATGCTGAGGTGAAATATTGACGAAATCGAAGCGGCTGTGACTGCCGTGAGCTGTTGAGCTCACTGTGTATCCAGTAAGAGGCGCTATCCTTCAAGAGGCGTTCGGTATAATTACGATTGAGGCTGTTTATATGGCACTGACGACGTTTGAAGCTGTCGTGAAAGCTGTCATCAGGTATTTGTTCTCCAAAGGGACGTTTCGATGCAGCTGGCACTAAATTCTCATTGATGATGGTAATATGGATGATGCCGACAATAGAGATGATGCTGACGGCGTCGATAGCTAGGGGCTGTTGTATCGCTTGCTGGGCGGTGAGTCTCGAGTCACTCTGGTAAGACCAAAAACCGCTCATGAACTTGCGTGGTAGACATAGGCCCACCGTTCCCAACCCAATTGGGTTGGCGCGGTTGCAGGATTGGAGAGCCCTGGTGCAAGCAAGCAATACTCAGTTGTATGAGCTTTCCCCACGGAGACATTCTTGGCGATGTTGTCCGGGAAAACAAGCTCTCAATCATGACTGTGATTGGCGGACAGTGAGTACTCCGCTAACACCGCTTTCGTCAAGCTAAAAGCGGGTAGGATAACGGTTGGGGTAGAAGCTGAGGGTGAGAGAAGAGGAAAGTTCACGCATGAGTTGTTCGTGAGACGGAACGGTGCAGGAGAGCAAACTCTTCCTCATCTCGTGGCCACCGTGGATTGTTGGGAAGGGCCCGTCATTTGGCGCGTGGCTGAGCGTGGCTTTATTCAGGCTCCCGTCAGTTGTTTGCTCGCTCGCTTGCTGAACGAGGTCCCCAGGAAGATGGGAGCTGTGCGACGATGGAAAAGCAAGTACCGATGTACCGGGCCACCGCGTCTAACGCAGGCATGTGCAGCTCGCCTCGTCGACACGGAATGGTGCTGAGCCGTGGTGCAGCGTCGTCATCGGCACCAGCCCGTCAAAGCGGGCGCAGCATTAAAGGAAATACTCATCCTCGAGCTTTGACCGCACACTACGGCACACTGCGAAACTACAAGACTCCCAAATAGACAAGCTCATTCCCTGGAGGAGGGTGAGGAAAGCCGGGGAATACCGGGGTGCCGTCTGTATGGGCGGACCGGCGGCAGCTGTCGGCTTTCTCCCCCAGAGAATTGGGGAGGGCTGTGCGGAGAAGGCACGGAGCCAAGACGACGTGCCCCCGTCACTTTCCACGTACCAGAGCAGCTTGTGTGGCCTTCGCTGGCATCGGACCGTGATGGTGGGAAACGCGTACTGTACAAACGACCGGGACGCACCCCTTGAGGATGAGTCAAAGACGGGGGAGTGAGGGGCGGTGGACGAAAAGTACACGTAGCAGAGGCGAAGAAACTGTTGGAAAGGGGTCAAGCTAGCAAAGGCTGCGCCGAGCAAACACAGCATGTTGTACCTACATCCTACCAGACACCCCCAATTAGTATCACTGGCTACCCAGCTCCCGGAGCGCCTGGCCGGCCCCGTCAGATGCCCAGATGCGCACCCCCTGCGGTTAAGCAAAGTACGTACTTACTTTGGGTACCTGACTGACCCTTCTCCTTAGTTTATGGCATCCCCCCTCCAGAGCAGAGTCCTTTTTTCCCTCCCACGGCAGTCTTTCTCCGCTGCACCCGCAACGCTCTCTTTCTACAAACCCAAATCCTCATCACACATACGCTGCAAATCATCCATTTCCACCCGCGTTCCGGTCGCCGCGAGAGGCAGCCTGATCCTGCGTCCTTGGTCGAGATCTTTTGTGCCTTGACTGCTGCCGGCTGAATCGGGCAGCTCCCATAGAACGGCGTCGCTATGTCGGGTGCCGAGAGCAGCGCCCATACGCACGCCCACGCCCACGCCCACGCCCACGCTCACGCTCACGCCCATGCTCCCGTTGGGCCTCATGCCGCCCACGCCCACGCCCACGGCAACAATGCCAACGGCTTCGACCTGCTGCGACGGGCCACCCAGGCCATGATGTCCAAGTATGTAATCCTACTTCTCCTTCTCTTCTCGTCGGCGTGTCTCTCTTTTCAACCCTCGATTTCCCCCCCCAAAACTGCATTCTTTTCTTCATCGCTGGGGACGGTCAAGTGTCGTTGCCACATGTCGGGTGCTTTTGTCATGGCCGGGCCCCTCTCGAAATCTTGGACTATCTCAGTCCATCACTAGCCGCCTCTTGGCTTCTGGAACTCATGCGCCTGCCAAGTGGCGGCTGGCTCGAGGCCTTCCATTTCGGGAGTATTATTAGCACCACCATCGTGGTCGGCCCAAAGGCAGCCAACCTGAGGGCCTGTCCTCATTTTACGATATCGAGGGGCATGCGAGTCAGATCAGCCTCTCCCTGTCTGCATTGTGTGCATCACTGCCGGTGATAACACAACGGAATGGCGGACGGTCTCCTTGCCGTGTTTTTGCCATTTTGCCACGCCTCGTCACCCATTTCTGTCAATCTCGGAAGAGCCAGGCTCAACGAGTCTCGCTCATCTCGTGCTGGAAATAGCGGACCCCTGGCGGCGGAACCACACAACCTGACCGGTGTCTCGCCTCATCGCATGCTGTACTACTTTCTGGTGTTGAATTTCCACGGGTCCTCGCTGCCCTTTTGAGTCAGATAATGGCACGGTGTCACGACAGCGCACCTGCATCGCTGCGCCTTATCGGGTGCTTGCCAGATCGCCAGCGCTTCCCTGTCCGTCGCCCGAGCGGCTCGCATCTTGCCGACGGGCTGGCAGAGAGGTGACGGACGGGTTGAAGGCGAAAGTCAATCAGGACCTCGTCTGATAAGCGTGCTCGGCGTGGTCTGGCTTACACGACAGCCACCTGCTGCAACGGCTTATCTTATGGCAGCTGACGGCAGGCCCCCCTTCTTGCACAAGAGCATGCTATGGTATTGACATCGTCGTCACTTACGTCGGCCAGTCCGTCCACGTCGGCCACTGACTGGCTACGAGCATGGCTTGGCAGAGCTCATCGACTGGCGATTCCTGACGGCCTCTTGAGTCTCCGGGGCCACGGCGCGGTCTCCTCTGACTCGCTCCGTGTGCAAAAATGGCGCCATCGGGGGGAACAGCTCGCCTGCCAGTTGAGTGGGTGTGGCAGTCTCGAGTTGCCCAAGCGGGCAACGCGACTCTGCCCGATTGACAGCGCGATGCGTGTGCATCGCGCACTAAAAAAAGTGCCCACGCTGGAAGCTGCTGCCTGAGTTCAGGTCGACAAGCCAGCCCGGGCTCCGCTCTCCCACATGGCCTGCGAAAATTCGTTCATTCATCTCGTCATCCCTGGCCGTGCATTTCCATGATCCGCCGTTCCACACACAGCTGCGACCGCCGCCGCTGCTGCTGCTGCTGCTGCTGCCCCTCCTTCTGCAAAGGACAATAATACCCTTTTAAGCTTTTCTTGGTGTCATCCTTGTTCCCAATAGCACGCACACCCGTCCCCCAACAACAGCGGCCTTCCCGCCACAATCGTTCCCCTTCTTTCCCGCCGCCCTGTCTGACGCTCGTTGATCTGCGCTCTTGACGAGGAGGAACAGAAGAAGAGAAGGAGATACGAGGAAGAAGAAGAAGAAGAAGAAAAAGGAAACCTTGTGCCCCCTCGTCGACGTAGCTCTGGGCAGTCGTCCGTCATGAGCTAGAAAGGCTTCGCCCGACTTTCTTTTTACCCCCATTCCCTCTGCAACCCACCCTCTTCACGCCGTTGTTGGGCAAAAATTCTTCTTTTTTTAGCCTTCGCATTTATCTCCCCTTCTCTCGCGCGTCTCCTTTGCCCCCTGCCTATCTTATCGAGGAATTTTTTTTTCCCTCTTGATACGTCATCCACATCTGGTACTCCGTACCTGAATCGACAATGCAAGGTATTGACCCATCGTCCACTAGGACCGCTGCTGCCGACGAGGACGGAGCGGATCATATCGGCATGGACACACCGCGGTCTGGCGTAGCGACCCCTCAACCTGATCTTCACGACAAACGCTTGCCGGGAATCATGAGCTACTTCAGCCAGGTTCGTCAAGATCCTTCTACAATCGAGTCGTCTGCCTTTTCTGCTTCTGTTGCCCCGGCGTCTGCGAGCGCTCGCTCGGATCAACCGTCAAACGCGCCGCTTGTTCAGGGCACAATGTCGTCCTCGGGGAAACGGTCGCAGAGTCCTCCACAGAACTCTTCGCGCCGTGGCGTCAGCGTGTCAGACTGCCGAAGACCCTCGCGGACAGACAAGCTCGATGTTGGTGCAGGCATCGCCTCCACTGCCTTGTCGGCTTCTTCTGCATACCCAACTCCTCCTCCTTCGCAGCCATCCCATTCAGGGTCATCGTCGTTTGGGGGCGGGCATGTTGAAGCCGCAGAGGCGCCTGAAGTACCGCCAAAACCTGACAGCCTTGGCACTATTGCTGCCAAAGCCTCTGCCGCGTCAACGCTCAAGGACTCCGACAAGACTGAGCCACCGGCGTCTGATGAGGCACATTCATCCCCCCCTTCGTCCTCGCCACCCGAAGCCCGTCCCCCTTTGACTTCCAATCCAAGTTGGTTTTCGCTCGAGGGACTCAAGGAGCTAACTCGTGGTGTCATCTTCAAGAGCGGTCCGCCGACTCCCACGAGAGCGCTGTCAGCCGCGCACTCCTCACACTCAGACGGCAGAGAAACTCCAGGTAGGACTAGTCATGACGGAGCGGAAGTAGCCAGTGGGATCCAGACTCCGCGCACCGCCGGCGTGCAGCCGCCGGCTCCCAAGGGCAAATTGACAATCAAAATCATGGAAGCTCGCGGTCTGCGCAGATGCCGCGACCCATACGTCGTGGCGGTGTTCCAGAGGAGCGAGTTGATTTCAGGCGGTCCTCGGCCCGTCGAAGAAGAGGAGGTATTGAGCGCGACGCCATCCAGTCTCGGCGGCATCCCGATACAACGTCAAGGCAGCGATTCCGGTCGCCCTCCCATGGCCATCCCAATGAGGAGTCGTCAGAGCAGCAACACAAGCTTACACGAGTACAATACGTTCCGGAACCGCACGACACGTTCGCCGTTGACTAATCCCAAATGGGACGCTGAAGCCGTCTTGTAAGTCTGATGCCTGACCTTTCTCTGCTCCCTGCACAACCTATGTGTTCCTGTTGGTACGAACACCTGGAGAGCTAACACAATCTGCACAGCGACGTGGTGGATACAGACATGCTGGTCGATGTCTCGGTTTACGATCATTCCGCCAGTGGCGAAAACTTTCTCGGCCATGTTGACTTCCAGGCGAGGAAGGATAGCGACAGCGCAGTCAAAGGCTGGTTCACATTACGCGGTCATGCCGACACAATCGCCGAGAATGCGCCCACTGGGGAACTATACGTTGAGGCTGTCTATCAAAGATCCGAGAAAAGACACTTCGGGCCCAATGACTTTGAAATTCTCAAATTGATTGGCAAAGGTACTTTTGGCCAGGTCTATCAAGTGCGAAAGAAAGACACACAGCGGATCTATGCCATGAAAGTCCTGCAGAAGAAGGTCATAGTCCAAAAGAAAGAAGTCGCGCACACAGTCGGAGAACGAAACATTCTTGTGCGGACTGCCACTTCGGACTCACCGTTCATCGTGGGCCTCAAGTTCTCGTTCCAGACCCCATCAGAGCTCTATCTTGTTACAGACTACATGTCCGGAGGCGAGCTTTTCTGGCATTTGCAAAAGGAGGGCCGATTCGATGAGCGCCGCGCCAAGTTTTACATTGCCGAACTCATCCTTGCCATTCAACACTTGCACAACAACGACATCGTTTACCGAGACTTGAAGCCGGAAAACATCTTGCTGGATGCCAATGGGCACATTGCGCTATGCGACTTCGGCCTATCTAAAGCGAATCTTACCAAGAACGACACCACGAACACCTTCTGCGGAACAACAGAATATCTGGCACCTGAGGTCCTGCTCGACGAGTCGGGATATACTAAGATGGTAGATTTCTGGTCCCTCGGGGTTCTGGTCTTTGAGATGTGCTGCGGCTGGAGCCCCTTCTACGCAGAAGACACCCAGCAGATGTATAAGAACATTGCTTTCGGCAAAGTCAGATTTCCACGCGATACTCTGTCGCAAGAGGGCCGAAACTTCGTCAAGGGATTGCTTAATAGAAACCCAAAGCACAGACTCGGCGCAACTGACGACGCCGAAGAGCTCAAACGCCATCCGTTCTTTGCCGATATTAACTGGACCTTGCTGACCAAGAAGCTCATCACTCCTCCTTTCAAGCCGCAACTCAAGTCGGAGACGGACGTGTCGTATTTTGATCCAGAGTTCACCACGGCCCTGGAGCAGAACGGCTCTCTGAATGAGCGCGCTGCGGCTCTGGCGCGCGGCTTTGCTGCTTCGACACCCTTGTCGCCATCGGTGCAGGCCAACTTCCAAGGGTTCACTTTCGTCGACGAAAGTGCCTTGGACGACCACATGAGGGATCGAGCCAGAAATGGCGACGACGACGATGATGAAGACATGAACGACGCTCATGCTCACCGTGATGACGACGACTGGGACAACCTCGATGACTTTGATCCGCGCAGAGCAAACCGCATGAGTGGCATTGTCAGATCGTCCGCCGCAGATGAGAACATGGTTGGCGGTGCGCCGTTCGACGTCTGAGCACTCTGGAGCCTTGCCTTTGGGGACACATGACTTTATTCATTGTTTGAAAAAGTATTCTATTACAGCCAGCTGGAACGACTTATTTCTTGCCATGTGTGTTTTTTATCATTCCCTTTCTACTGGTCTTCTTGAGCATGAGAAGTTGATCAGGGTTTCTGCATGCGGCGGATGCTTTTCGGCCGCTCGACTTGCGCGTCAAAAGGGTTTCGTTCTTTTTTTGTTCTTTTTTTTCCGTCTTACTTTGCCGTCCTGCCCTTCATCGCGCTCTGGTTGCATTGGCATGTGATACGGGAGCCTCGCTCAAGGCGTTTCAGGGTGATGTAGGGACCATCGCAAGGAGAGCTCCCGTCTAATTAATCTTCTTTACTGGTGCTACGCCAGCCCCAGCGTTGGCAGGTGAATCATAGTACACAAGGAAACAGGGAGCAGCGACATCTGATTTCAGTCATGACGGACAAAGTGTCTTGTTATTTTTAATGCCAATGGGGATGGCCATGCTGTTCGAAATGTCGAGCCATTGGCTGGGGGGGAGATGTGTGCGTGAGTGTAGCAGGGCTTGGCTGAGAGAGGGGTCAGGTGGGAGCTTCACTCCGGTGGCTGATGCAACGGGCGCCAGACGGAAGAAGAGACAGGGTCATGGATAACACACGTGGGGTGTGGGCAAAGGTCTCCCGATGAGATGAGTTGAATGCCATCAAGCCATTTAGTTGAAGGGCTCATCTGATCAACAGTGCGTATCAGGGCGTCAGAGAATGATTGTGGCTCCCGTTGGTGATGTCATGCATGGCCCTTGACGCGGTGTAATTGTGGTACTACGACGCGATGCGGTGCTATCTGTCTCGGGGTCAGCTCAGTCTGCGCCAATGTCTGTGGTTTTCCTGATTGGCGAGTACAAGGGTACTCTTAGATTTGGATCTCCCGTGACGTGCAGACAGTGGCTGCTCTCGCATGCTTGACCTCGTCAAGTATTTGTCTACCTGCACGGAAACCGGAAACCTATTTAGGTCCTCGTTCATAGCTGGCGTTTTTTGCCCTTGCCGCAGGATGCGATGTGCAGTGATTTCTTTGCTCTCCTTGCTGCGTATGTGGCCATTGTTTCGTGACTGCAGCCGAGCGAGGCGAAGCTGGTATCCCGTGGAAGCAGAAAAAAAAAAAAAAAAAAAAAAGCCTGTATGTCTATGGCAGTGCAAGATGATTGAGCTGTAGGTTGTTGTGTACCGGGTAGGTTGGCAGCTCCAGTCGACGGTGATATTCGGATACAAGGGGCGAGCGAGCGTACATACATGCAGAAAGAGAGAGGATTCTGGATTTCTTTCCTTCCTTCTGATTACAATTTCGATTGCCAATCCTAGTCTTGTCCTTCTTTTTCTTCTTCTTCTTCAACATAGACCGCTTTTTTTTCTTGCTTTTTCTTCTCTTCTTTGGCGAGGAAGGGGGGAGGGGGGGAGCCGGTGAGGCCAAGGTCTGGGGTACCCGCGAAAGTTGACGCCTCCCCTTTTTGTACGCGACCGCATGTGAGCAAGCAAGCAAGCAAGCAAGCGAACTCGTCATGAATGCGGTATACCTCGGCTCCTGGGAGCGGACGACACTTTCCTCTACTGCCATCGACGCGGGGAACTTGAGAAAAACCACCCACATCCCCGTGCTCAACCAGCCCTATTCATCATCCAGGACGGTACCGGTTCGAAGTCAGCATTGCCTTGAGACGTGTGTAGTACTAGATTAGCCGTGCCCTCGCCAGGATATGACGCCTCTCAATGGAAAGGTATACAGCGGGTACTATGCAGTCCGGCTACAGCGGCAGCTGGGAGTGAAGAAAGCGAGCTCTGGGATGTCTTGTCTCCCTACACAGGAAAGTCTCGCGAGCACGAACCATGCACCGCGCGCAGCCGGAGTTGATGCACAGACAAACTGCCACCACAAGCAGGTGGTGCCACACGGGAGAAGAAGAGCGCGCTTCTATGTCAGCGCCTCTGATGGAAGAACAGCAGCTTGAACTGAACGCAGCTTGAGGCTTGCTAAGAGCTAGTAGTGATGTACAACGAACACCCAATCCCACCCCGTCATTGCTTGTCGTCTCTCCCATCTTCTGCGTGGCCAACATGCCCGCGCCGAAGCTGCTAAACCAACCCCCTCCCCTCTTTCCTCCAATTCCTCCAATGACCCAGACGAGAGGGGAAAAGTGTCCACTCGACTGCCGCACCTTTTTGTTCCACGCCAAAGGATTACCTCTGTTGCGTGGTTCGTATTGCCAACAACTAAAAGATTGGGGTCTTGCTTAGTGGGCAGCCTCGTCCTCCTCCTCAGCCTCCAGCCAGTCGGGGAGAACGGCAGCACCGCCGGCGCCGGTCTGCGCAGAAACATCCTGCCCCTCAATCTCAACAGTCATGCTCTCGTACTCCTGCAGGTTCTTCGCAAGGTCCGACTCCTCGGGGGACGCGGGCGTCTTGGGCACGGAAAAGGTCTGGACGTGGCCGTCGGCGTCGGACTCCTTGACCGGGGGTGTCTTGTAGGCCTTGAGCTCCTTTAGGTAGAGCTCCTGGACAAAGTCGGCTGGAGGCACAAGTGCGTCAGTAGGGACCTCAACCACTTCAATCTGCTTATATGTCGGCGCGCAATGTGTTATTGGGATCCAAGGACGAGCAAATTGTCCGCACTCGATTTCTGAAAAAACGGGCCGTAGGCTGAGCTGCATGGCCGGGAGTGACATTCAGGGTCGGATGGCTGGCTGACGCTGATGGGTTGCGGGAGAGCGTTGACGTGATGCGGGACGGCGACTTCATGACCAGATCGATACGATTGACGGGACTGGGAGAGGGCGTGGAGGCGAGCGACGCAGAATGAACGAAGAAATGGAATCACATTCGCCTACCTCGTCGAGAAATGGTCGGGGCGATGAAGCCTCGAACCTGGAAGGCATTGCCTCGAGCAAATCGAGAAACGGCGGAGATGGCCGAGGCGGCGCGCTTTTTGAGATTGAAACGTGGTCTCGTCAGTCCGAAGCTCTTTCCTCATGAACGGGCGCACACAACGTATAGTTCCGCCTGTCCCCCCCCTAATGGGCAAAAGCCACTCTGGGGAAAATAAAAACGCAACACAACACAACACAACAATAATGGATTGGCGCTGGACTCAGACTCACCGTGGCCCGGGTCAGCTGGATGAGCATTCTGGATGGCGGGACGTTGCTCAATGGAGAGGCCCTGGACGTCGGTTTGAGGACTGGGCGAGTCTTTGTGAAAATCGTGATGTCGTTTTCGCCCGGCTGGGTCGGTGTCTGGCCGCGGGTGAGATTTTTCTGCCTTAGGACTTAGCGTCGGCTTGCTCCTCCACGTCCCTAACGTCTACAATCCGGGCAGCAGAATGGGGGGGTTTGCAGAAAGGAGACGCCAATGCATCACGTGATACTGCGTCACTCTCTCACCTCCAAGCTTGCACACTATGAATAGCCAAGTGGTGATGTAATGTACGTCAACTGATTACCTTGGCCTCCTCAAAGTGCGTCAGGGAGGCGGTCATCTCTTCCGTAGTGTGATTCATTGATTCGGTAGCCGCCATGACACTCTTCGCCCGATACTTTCCAAACGGAGGGCGCTTATCAGGACCCGCGCACACTGCTTGGAGCAGCATGACGGAACGTGCATACATGCGTATCGCGTCAAGCATTGTCTGGGTGCCCGGGCTTGACATGTGAGAGCAGAGCCGGGTGCAAGGCAAGGCCTCCCATGCGGCGACTGCAATGTATTGGGCCTAATTTGCTGTCGATTCAGTTCTCGTTCGCGCGTATGCGGCACCCTTGGTCAAAATAGGGGCGAGAAATTACATCATGCGAACCGACTGGACAGCTCCTCGAATTGACTATTTTTCTTCCCACCAGTGAGGCGCAGGCAAGGAACATTCATACTCCGGGGTACTGCTATTGATAGCATGCATGCGCATCGCGAATTGCTTGGTTGACTGCATGGCCATAAGCAATTCCCACCTGGATTTTGATCCACCCCTTCACTTGGATACCAGTGTGCCTTCGTCTTGGCCAGATTGATACATCCACGTGATGGCGTGCATGACCTCTCAGCGGGAATTTCCTTGTGTGTTCAAATACACTCGTTCGACCATGCCTCTAGACATGACCTGAAGCCCGATGCATTGAATATACTTCTGAAAACTTGTGACTCTGGTCGTTCCGCGAATCCCTCTGCGCTCAACACACTGCTGTGGGAGATCACAAATCTCCGTTCTCTTTCAACCAGGACTCTGGAATGGCACCCCAGCCAGGCATCGTCAACAATGCCTGAAAGGAGGAGCTCTCTCCCCCCTTCCCTCTTCATGTGCAACTTCCGCCGCTGATCATAAGTCAGCCGTTCCGGCTGTCGTACAGCCTCGTCTCACCAGCAGCGAACGTACCTATCGATCACAGAAAAGAACCTGGGGCAAAGCACCAATCATAATCGTTCATAGTCATCTGGGTCGTGGACAAGCCCCTCAAAAGCTTCTAGTAGACTTGGCCTTGCTTCAAGACAGTTCTTGATCGCATATGCTACTGTGAAGCAAACGCCCTCAAACAAGGATTTACACTCATCGTGGGCTAAGCAACCGAATTGGACTGAGGAATGAAGGTCAAGATTCTAGGAACGTTGTATTACTTGCACCCGGCTTCTACCCGGCTTCTGTCCAATGCTAGCTGTACCGTCATCATCGTCGTCACTTGATACATGTGATCTAGGTTCTATGTTGCAAACTGTAGCGCCTCCCCTCAGGACTGCTTCGAGACCTGGCAAAAGCACGAAGCCGGCGTGCTCGAGTCCATAAACTCAAAGCATGGAATACAAGAGCCCAAAACCCGAGGTTGCATGTCATCCAAACGAACAGGAACCCAAATCATTGCAATACCACCCCCCCAAAAAAACATACTCCGTAACCCCTGCTATTCAACGAGTTGACCACGCAAAAAGCCCGCCAACATGCTTCCGATGATGTGAGATGCACCGTTCCCTATCAGAGTGAATAAACAGTGTAGACGAATTGATCTGAAGTCCGTTTACGCAAAGCATTTCTCTCAGTCCTCCATCCCAACGACAATCTGGATTGAAGTCCTGATTATACCCCATTCGCAACCGCAAATATGCTGCTTTCAAACAGACTTGTTGATGCCACAAAACTGAAGCCTCCAAAAACGTCGTCCTTATTTGAGCCAGCCGCAGCCCACGAGGCATCCTTGGTGGTCAGCATGGGACTGAGAGACAGCTCCGTGAATTCAGGCGCAAAATTCTCAGCAAGTTCGGGATCGGTGATCATGGGCTGAATCGGAGGCTCCAGTTCTCGTGCCTCAAGTTTCCTCCAGTCAATCTTGCGGAAGAACCTGTGTTTTTTCAGCGTCTGTAGGTCTTTCGGCATACAAGAGCCAAGTCTCTTGTGAGGCTCTTTTCTCAGTAGTCGCGTGAGCAGGTCCTTGGCATCAGGGCTCAGGAAGTACGGCATGATGACTTTTTGCTTCACAATATTATCCTGGATCTTGGCATGGTTCTGACCCCGAAAGGGAGGATTGCCTGTCATGAGATCGAATCCCAGGGCGCCAAAGGACCACCAGTCTACCGCCTTGCCGTACTTTTTGCCCAAGATGACCTCGGGAGCCATGTATTCCACTGTACCCAGCATGGAGTTGCAGCTGTCCTCGGCCTTTTCCACCGACACCTTGGACAAGCCGAAGTCCGTCAGCAGCAGATGACCATCAGCGTCCAACAGGCAGTTCTCCGGCTTGAGATCTCGATACACGACACCCAAATCGTTGTGAAGATGGGAGATGGCAAGCAGCATCTCAGCCATATAGAAGGCTGCAACGGTCTCGGAAAACATCTTTTCGGTGTTGAGGTGGGTGAACAGCTCGCCACCTTGCCCATACTCGAGAATCAGATACAATTTTTCAAGATCTTGAAAAGCATAGTACAGTTTGACGACAAAGGGATGTCGATTGACGGATTCGAGTATCTGGCGCTCAGTCTTGGTCTGCTCGATGAGCTTCTTATGCACAACGAGTGACGCCTTCTTGAGCTGTTTCTGCGCATACAGCCTGCCAGTGGTCCGCTGCTTGACGAGAAGCACCGTGCCGTATGTTCCTTTTCCGAGACAGCGAAGTGGCTCAAATTCCTCCGATGTCATCTTGCGCTTTGGGTTCAAGCCCCCTTCAAGGTACCCAGACCTCTCGCAGACACTCTCGCTGACAAAATCGTCTTCGAGATTGACCTCGTAGCTCACAGAGGCGAATTCTGAGCTCTCACTCCCGGCCTCGCTCCGCGCTCCGTCTTGACTTTGCGACCGGCTGCTCATTGCTGTGGCCATCCCAGAATCAAGCCCAGTGCGCCATCCGTTTCGGGCTGCCGAACTAGACCGCGATGAAGCGTCTAGAGAGATGTGGTCCATCTGCATTCGCAGCTTAGCAATGCCGGAAACGCCGGGTGATGGCACAGCCCGAAGGACAGGGCTGCAGTTTGCGCTGACGACATCGTCCAGCCGGGCTCGTCCTCTGCGAGACCCCAGTGAGGGAGTTTCTCGAGCGCCATAGTCGGAGTCTTCGTCGCCAGACTGAATAGGAGTACCAACGAAGCCACGAGCGGTGGAGCGAGCTGATGGCAGCGGGCTGTTCATGGCTGTAAATGGTATGCTGCAACGTCAAACGTAACGAGTGTTTGTTCCCGATTGTTGTTCACGCCGCTGTTTGCTCAACGCGAGCCTCGGCGTCGTTCCGGATCGGCACGCTGCTCCGTAATGAATGGAAGCTGAGTTTCGTCGCGGCTTGCAACACGCATCTGGAATTTGAAAAATGAAGCTGGCATATGGAATAGATGTTGGATATGCATTGAACGGTGGCTTGTAACGTGGTTCAAGAATTCGCGGCCTGGCGGTGCTGTCGTGATGTTGACCAGATGTCTTGGGGGCAAAGAGGGAATTGGGCCTGACGAGGCAGGAGTGCTTGAATCAGCGTCTTATGACTAGGGGGAACCTAAAAAAAAAAATCAAGAAAAAACTTGAGAACCGACGTGCCGCAGCCACACGAAAAGGGAAAGTCTGACTGCAGCAGAAGCCCACAAGCGCGGTCACTCTGAAACTGATCCTCTTCCCGTTGGTCAGAACCGCAGCCACCTTGGAACTTTTGCTACTTTCTTTTTCGTTTTCCTGTTTTTATATTATATTATATTTTCTCCCTTTGCGATATTTCCTCCCTCGAAAAGCAAACTTCCCGCATTCGTCTGTTGATCCACTAGTCCTCGTGCAGCCTCAGCCGTCAGCCAGTGGGGGCGGCTAGAGGCGTCTTCAGTGGACCGGCAAACCTCTGTTCTCCAGATTCTCGCTTATTGTTTAAGAGTAATCCCAGACCTCCCGTTGGCAATCGAGACATTGCCATGGCCGGCTTTGTTTGATGCCGACGAGTCCCTCCCTCCTTGGCGTGCCTTCCGTTCCGCGCCGTCTCAACCTGAGGTTCGTCGCAAAGTTTTGGTCAAGAACGTGTGTGGCTGCAGGCGGCTGGCGAGTTTCGAGTCATATCCACGCGAATGTGACCTGCCGTTTGCTGAAAAGACCGTTGCGCACCCGCGGCGCTTGATGCTACTTCATCGGAGGCAGTTGATCAGACACTGAAGTTCAGTCGACCTCACACTTGCCTCGACGCTACGATGCTGAATCGATGTCGCTTGAGCCAGATCCCTGCCCCTGCGGATAGCGCGTCTTGGGAATGGACCGCTTTTCCGTTCTTTTTGGTGTGCACAGAGAAGCGGGCCCCACTCAATTTTTCTCATCCTTTGCTGAGCTCTCTCTGTTTGACTCGGCCGTCGCCCGGAACAGCAATGGACTCATCGAATCAAATATTACCTAGCAGCCCATCAGCATCTCAATTGAAGCTGGGACCAGCGTGGACTCAGCCGCTCGCCCGAATATTGAACCAACATTGTCGCCAAGCCGTCGTGACTTCGAGAGAAGACAGTCCGAGTGTGCATCGAGGGCGCCTCGTCCCTCTTCCCGGCGTTCGCCATGGTCCACCCATCGCGGCAAGCGTATGTCGAGGATGCCGAGGCGAGTGTCGGCATCGCGCTTGAGGATCTCAAAGATGATCAAGATTACGACATGCACATGGGTTCGGGTGCAGCGCCGGAAAAGGTGTCGGCGATCCTGAACCAATTTAACAGAAAGCGGCTGGCCGCGAGTATAGTCGTCCCAACCGACGATGGCCGGGTTCGCGCCAAGCTGAGGGAGATGGGAGAACCGATCACGCTGTTTGGCGAGGGCCCTGGCGACCGTCGCGACCGATTGCGAGAGTTGATGACCATCCAAGCAGAACTTGACGGTCTCGAAAATGGCGACGTCATCATGGAGGACGCTCCTGCACAACAAGAAGAGGCCGAAGAACAAGACGAGGAATTCTACTCCAGAGGAGGAGATGCGCTTCTCAGAGCACGAATAGAGATAGCCGAGTACTCGCTCCCTCGGGCGCGGCGCAGAGTGGCGTTTCAACGACAAGAAGCAACCATCCCTTTGCGGACTCACGTCAAGTTCAGAAAGCAGATCAAGGAGAAACTACAGGCTTTCGAGCTCCAAGGCAGTCAGACGGTTGGTGAGAGACACATTAGCATGACCAGAATATCGCCCAATGGAGAGCTGGCAGCGGTTGGCAATTGGGGTGGCCAGGTCAAGCTGGTCGACATTCCCAATTTGACAGAAAAGATGAGCTTTCGCGGCCACACAAACAGAATCAGCGGTATATCTTGGTTTCCAGGAGCTACCGTTCCAGAAAAGGGCGTCTCCCCGGACTCAGTCAACTTGGCTTCTGGTGGAGCAGAGGGACTGGTGCAACTGTGGTCCTTGAATCAGGATACTCCATTATCCACTCTGAAGGGACATTCTCAGCGTGTCTGCCGCGTCGAGTTCCATCCCAGTGGCCGATTTCTGGCTTCTGCATCCGAGGATACTTCCTGGCGGCTTTGGGACGTGGAGAGCTCATCGGAAATACTTCTCCAGGAGGGACACTCGCGCGGAGTCTTTGCTGTCAGCTTCAACACAGACGGTTCGCTTCTGGCCAGCGCCGGTCTGGACAGTATAGGAAGAATATGGGATTTGAGGAGCGGCCGGACCATCATGATCCTGGATGGCCATCTGGACGGTCACATCAAGCCCATTCACGCGCTGGATTGGAATTCGGACGGCCATCGCGTTCTATCCGGTTCGGCTGACGGATGGATCAAATGCTGGGATTTGCGCAAGGTCCAGCGCACAGGCGGAATCGGGGCTCATCTCAGCGCCGTATCGGATTTGCGATGGTACAAGGGCTCCGACGACCCACTAGTTGGTGTGCCCCCAGGCGTGGATGAAAAGGGGGCGCAGTTGCCCAAGAAGTCGGGAACATTCTTCGTCTCCAGCGGCTTTGATAGGAATGTCAACATCTTTTCAGCAGATGACTGGACCTTGGTCCAGACGCTTAGCGGTCATACGGGTCCAGTGGCAAGTGTAGATTACAGCAAGGACGGCAGGTGGATCGTGAGTGGAGGCCATGATCGGACGGTCAAGCTCTGGGGCCGCAATGACAACGAGCCCTTGTAAAACTTTTGCACGCGAAAGCAGCGTGTATTCAGCCCGTGGGCAGTATCTATGTCAAGAAATGTTACCGGGTACATGTCGAAGCGGATTTACGAGTCTTGTTACATGAACCATGCGGCCGTGCGTTGGCATAGGCAACAGTGGGGCGAAGTCAGCTGACCTTGCGGATCAGTCAGGAAGAATGACGGCGACCCTGGAGGGCCCAGCGGCGTCTTCTTATCCGTACATTACTGTCTGTGTGTAAGGCGGGCGATAGCATCGTCGCACCGTAACATTCTGTCGACAAACAGACAACAAACAACCTCTACAGCACTCCCTCATGAATACCCCAAGTCGCCTCCAGACGCCGATGATATATCTTACATGAAAGTTGCCAGACATGGCCAGCATTGACCGTTATCGGCCGCCTCGTGAGGGTTACCAGCCACCCAGCCTTCCAGCAAGTTCCCGCGTCGAGGGACCGTCCCGATCTCCTCATCAGCGTGATATCCCGCCCGCAGCACCGACGCCTCCTCCGCATAGCGCGCGCACATCCCCTCCGCGACCCCAAGGCCAGAGTCAAAGCAGCCAACCGTCGCCAGCCGCGCAGACTGGGCGAACTGACCAGTCCTCGGTGGCAAATCAGTGGTCTTTCACGCCGGACGAAGTTCAGAGCACGCCAAGCATTATCGATGGCATCCCGCCGGCAGAAGAACGATTGCGGCGAGCCAAGGGCGTCAACTTCATCTACCAGGCCGGTGTCATGCTCGACCTGCCTCAGATTACACTATGGGTGGCCGGAGTCTTCTTCCACAGATTTTACATGCGGTTCAGCATGGTCCAAGAAAAGGGCGGGATACATCATTACGTGAGTAAAGCGGGATTCTCCACGCTTTCTGAGGAGAATAGGCTGATCACCTCGTTCCAATGTTGACCTGTCATGACAGAACATAGCTGCGACTGCCCTCTTTCTCGCAAACAAAGTCGAGGAAAATTGTCGAAAGACTAAAGATATCATCATCGCGGTTGCCAAAGTTGCTCAAAAGAATGCGAAGCTCGTCATAGACGAGCAAAGTAAGGAATACTGGCGATGGCGGGATAGTATTCTGACCTATGAAGAAATCATGCTGGAGCAGCTGACCTTTGATCTCATGATCGACAATCCGTATCGCAATTTATTCGAACTTCTTGGTCAACTCGAGATTGTTCACAACAAACATCTGAGACAGGCTGCGTGGGCTTTCTGTAACGATGCTTGCCTCACCGCGATACCTTTGCTCATTGAAGCGCGCGATGTGGCTATCAGTGCCATTTATTTCGCCAGCGTGCACACCAACCAGCAGATTGATGATACCAATGGCGAACCATGGTGGAAGTACCTTAACGGCGATGAGGAGTGCTGCTCTCAGGCGATTGAAGTGATGCGCCAATTCTACACGGAGAATCCGCTTAGGAAGCAGAACCCGTCGTTGCCATCACCGGCCTTTGATTTGGAAAACTCGAGGAGACGCGCAGACACGCTCTTAAGCCAGCCCGAGACACTCTCCTCTAATGGGACGCCTATGGAGATGGATCGATTGAGCCGCAGTCGGAGTCCGGCACCTAGATCGAATGGTGCAGATCAAGACGTCGCCGCACTACGATCGCCCAGCAAGCGGAAGGAACTGGACACAGACTCGGCTGCCGAACGGGAGCGGGGGGAGAAATGGTCCAAGGTATCGGAAGACGAAGGCGAACTGGTAGAAGACTGAGAGGAAGCTGAAGGAGGATTTATTTACAGAGCCATTTCCTTGTTTTGTTTCTTTCACCATATTCCCCCTTCAGGCGTTTCTTACCGGCGAAGACGACGGATCCAGAAGTAGCGGTTTTATCTATGAGCGATGCCGGTCGGCCCTCGTCACATGTGCTTTTTATGTTGAGATACAGCATCATACGGCGTCAGGGATCAATGATGGATGTCGCTGGGCTGATGAGGATATATGAAAAGCGATATCGAGGCATCGCTTGCGAAAATTGGTTTATCGTTCCTCCGGGATATTTGATATGAAGCTCACACAGAGGGGCAGTCTCTGATGCGGCATGAGCCGAGTGAATCAACATGCCCCTACAGTCCCTGCGTTATTCCAAGCATCTGCTGAGAATGTTTTAGCGATATGACTCACGGCTCACCGCTGACCGTATGGGCTCTGCCAATTGTTGTGCCGTAATTTCCGGGCTTGGCGAGGCTGCCTAATGCCAGCCGTAGGCAGCCGCCTCGCACTGCGAGTCTCCACACTTGCCAGTCGAAAATTACTGCCACTGCACGGCACACCGCCCGCCTACACCGAGTATATAAAGACACCGATGCGCCCGGCATTTTGGAATTTTTCTTCCTTTCTTCTTTAGCTCTCTTTGCCTTTTGGCTTAGATCAAGTGTAGTATCTGTTCTTTTCAGTTTAATCTCTGAAAGGTCTCATAGAGACCAATCGTGATTATTCTTATTTTTGGCCTGCGGGCGGTTTCCTCTGTGCTTGCACATGATTCCACCCACTGTGTCCCTGGTATTACACTGCCTCCAGGCGACGCGAAACTGCTTTTTCATTGTTTTGTCGACTTGATCGGCGAATCGAAGAAGAAGAGCCCGCCCTTTTCATCCCGATTGAAGGCCCAAAGTGTTAAATAATCATTCTTAAGTGACCATCCGTCAATCTGAGTCATATGACGAGCGCAGCAAGAGCGGACAAGCGAGAACAAAGTGCTACTCCCGACCGTGATGCGTTGTCGAATGTAACGGGCGGCATGACTGCTAAATATCTGATACGAAGCTTCAGACTCTGTGCAAGGACAGATAATGCGATGGGTAGCAGTGCAATTACGTGCCTTAGTAGGCGTAAAGCTGATTTCCAAGCTGTCTGATTTTGCTGCCGCTCCTTGTGTATCTACACGATCCATGGCCGGGCAATCCTTTGACCAAGCTTTCTTCGGAGATGAAAGCTACTTTAAAGATTGGCACCCGCTTAGTATCTGGCTGCGCCAATGCAGCTCAGTAGATCGGTTGTCCCTTGGGAGCGACATCTCATAATCTTCCTGGACAGGTTTTTTGGTGTTGTTTTTTGTGTGGCCTCTTCCGCGAAAATTGTCCCCACCGACCTTAGCGTGAGCTGGGCTGCGTTGAGGCAGGAAGGCACCACCGAAAAGGCCCTGCACGCCCTGCAGCAAACTCGTTCCCACGGCCCGAGACCGATCCATGCTTGCAGCTTGCGGGAGTCATCTTTTCGTCGTTCATACTTTTCTCATGCATCCCTGACCCTCCTCGTTGATCCCCAAGATGGCGACTTTGGGAGGCTTCGCAGACAGTACGTCGTCAAGCACTCATTTCTCTTTCGGCACAGCTAATGTGAGCTTTGGCTCAAAGAAAAAGTCTTAGTGGTTACAGCGGATTCGCGCATCTTTGTTGGCATACTAGCGGCCTACGATAACCAGACAAACTTGGTGAGATCTGCCACAAGCAACAAGACTTTCTTGGGAGAACTAGTCCTACGGTCTGCTGACTACCTGGTTTTGGCAGGTGCTGAAAGATACAGAAGAACGAGTCATTCACGAGCCGGACGATCACGAACCATCCGAGATACATCAGCTGGGCCTTTATCTCGTGCGAGGCGACAACGTCTGCTCTATCGGTCTCGTAGACGAGCAGCTCGACGAAAGCATTAATTGGACAGAAGTCAAGGGATCAGAAATTGGCAGCACGAAACATACGTGAACATATGTGAACGGAGAGCACCCCCGCATCCGACACAAGAAAAAGGCATTTTGCATAGTTAAGGCGTTCAGCAGATTCAGGAAGGGTGCTCGTCACTTTGACTCGTCTTGCATGCGGCTGGATACTTCCGTGGATGAGGTCGTAACTCGCTTTCGCATTCATCCGCTTCTCACGCCGCTGCTTTACCTAAACACTCTATTCATCCAGACGTCTTTGAAAATGTCCTCGCCGGGTGTCTCGATGAGACGATTCACTCTGTTACCTTTCAGCACGCTCTGCCAACCCATTTCGTCGCCGGGCACGTTGTCTATGGAGACAACGTTGGGATCCTCGCGAGGATCGACGGACGCCATGGCTGCAAGCTCGGCAGGTCGACTCCTTAGCCTCTTGTCAACGACATGCATGCCACGCGTCCATTGGCCACAGGTCTCGATGCGAATATCCTCTAATTTGGAGAGCAATTTCCACTTCGGATCATCGTGCGTTAGCATGTACCAGACCGTGAGAGGATCGTGCAGGGAAAGGCCGGGTTCACTGCCATCGCCAAGTAGTTTCCTGATGTGGCTGAACGTTCCCTTCATGAAATGAGAGGTCCATGTCGCAAGAGGGCTGCCCTCGTCGAGGTACGGTTGAATGCGCTCAGCAAAAAACGATTCTGTGATAAGATGGGGAGTGGTAATGTCCAAGGGGGCGAGGGTGAG
The DNA here is from genome assembly GCA_001636675.1 of Moelleriella libera RCEF 2490. NCBI lineage: Eukaryota > Fungi > Ascomycota > Sordariomycetes > Hypocreales > Clavicipitaceae > Moelleriella > Moelleriella libera. The sequence continues at coordinate 1,228,305 of AZGY01000001.1, read as the reverse complement.
CTTGAGCTGCCGAGGCAGCTTTTCGGGATAAGGCGGCAGTGAAGGAAGCCGTTGAGATGGCGGCGGCATGGTCGAGGCAGGTGTATATGACGTGAGGGCGTAGACCCGGGCCGCGGCAACAGCGTCAGCGAAGCAATTGAACTCGGCGACAGGAGTCACATTTCCCTCCACGTCCACGTTACCAGCCATGACAACGAGTTCCTTGACGCGAAGAAAGGCATCGGGATCCTCTGCAGCAGCCAATGCAACATTCGTCATGGGCCCAACCACGCAAATCGAAACCGTGTCGATGGAATTTTCCCTCAGAATGCGCAGGATTTCTTGATGCGCTGGTGCTTTGGATGGGGTGAAAAATCTCGGGTTTGTATCGGCATTCGTCGCCGCCTCTTGTTCTTTTGCAAACAAGGATTTCCATGTATCAGCAGGGCTGAGATGCGGATATGTGGCGTGAACACCATGAAGTCCATCGAGGCCGTCTGATCAGGTCAGTCGAGTGAATCGTATAATTGCAGGACGAAGCCTCAAAAGCCAGCGACTTCGAGCAAGTAAACTCACGAAAGTAATCAGCTTTCAGATCTTCCTCCTCCAATGGGTGTTCTGGCCCGATTGCCACGATTGGCTTGCATTTCTTCATAGTCTCGAAACCCTCTCGTCTACCTGTGGCTTTCCTCCACGCCATCTCCTTCTCGAGTACATGGAACATGGCAACCACATTTCGGAGGCAGCTGCGGAGGAGTCAGACCTGCCTGTCCACTACTGCTCCCATGCCCAGCGGGGGATTATTATTCACCTTTGTAAGGGAACATTACCGTAGCTTACGGACAGCATGACGACCTCGAGCTCTTCGGGAGAAGCACTCAGAGCCAGCAGCATTGCCATGACATCGTCAACACCTGCGATGCTGTCAGTGAAATGACGAGACTTTTCTCAAAAAGCTAAAAGTAGGCATTTATTCACCCGGATCGGTATCGATGATAATCTTCTGAGGAGCCATCTTGGCGGCGGGATGAGACGCCACTACCGACAAGAATTATAAAAATTCGAGGCGCGTCTAGTTACTGGCGAAAGGAAGTTAAGAAGCATCCACCGCAGGACGAGTTGGCATGGTTCTGAAGCAATGCGGATGGCCTGCGTCTGGATTTACAGGAAGATTTCTCACCATGGCGCAGTGCTGTGCGGGCGGCGCCGCCCCTCAATGATTGGAGCTATAGGTGGGTGGGGAGGGGGGATGCTGGTGCTGACAAGATGCTTTGGCCCCCTCTCCATCACTGCTAATAAGGCACGGAACGTAACAGGTCCTCGGGAATAAGGTAAAGCGAACTTCAGACCGAGCGCAAAGACCGATCTTTCGGGAATGACACAAGCTGTCTCGAAAGAGACAAGAAGTAGGGTGCATGGTGCGGCGTGCAGCGATGAATCGTCCCCGCAGCCACCTGCTAGTTCCTGAAGTGTTGATAAGTGACCCCGACCATTCGGGACATTGTTAGTGGTCATACAATACGAAAAGTACGTTGCTTGCGAAAGTCTAGGCAGGGAGGGGCTGTGCGCGTGTCATTCATCTGCTGTCTATAGGAGAAAGGGTCTTTTGTTCAGTGAGACAGACGGTATGAGACGGCTGCTCGTCTAGCAATTCGCCGCTGCTGCCTTGCATCTTTGCTTCACGTGTCAGACTCTGAGCATTCGAGACGCAAGGCCGCATGCCTCGTTCACGCAGTCGGGTATAGCCAACCCTGCTTCGCACGGCTGCATCTTTGCGCACGCTGCATGGGAAGCATCGCCTCGGCGGCTGTCCGCATCTTGACCCGGACCCCTTCGAAAAGCTCAGGTCAGGTTCATGCTTCCCCGCATAACTATTGACCTACACTAGGCGATGGCACTCGCCCAGCTTTCGCCGAACCAGGGCCGCGTTGGAATCTGTGCTCCTCCTGCCTGTACTACATTGTACAATGTGTCATCTACTCCTGAGCCCTGACAATCGCGGTGGTCACGACAGGTGCATTGCTACTGAGAGCCGTCAGCTGCTGCCGCGTCACCGTGTCACTGAATTTGCAGCTGTTGGACCCATGATCCAATCAGCGCCCGCCAGCGGATGTGGATACGAATCGCCAACATACGGCCACCACCTCCCATGGCGAGCTAGCTGCGTGCTCTGAGAAGTACCGCTGATAGCACTAGCGTCGCCCCCCCCCCCTTCCCCTGCCAGTCTCCATCCAATTGGCGACGTTGCCAAAACTCCCATCGCATCCAACAAAGTTGTCAACTTGCTGTTCCGCCAAAGTCTTTTCGTCAATTGGTCTTTTCTCACCTGGCTCGGAGCTCGAACCTGGGGCACTTCATTCGTAAATACGCCTCCCGCCCACGATCTTCTCCACTCTGCCACTTTTTGTTAACTTCAATTCCACTGGCAGACGTGTTCTCCTCATCTTCATCCATCGTCGGCCCCTGAACCCTTCTGGACTATCAAGTTGTGTGCTGTCTTCGGTCGCGCACCACGAGCCAGCTGACATCGAATCATCTTTGCCTGGGAGCCCGATTGCGTCGAGACGTGCTGCGACGATCAACACTCTACGGCGACGTAGCCATACGAAACCCCCTCCTACCTGATCTTTCGCAACCAAGCGCCCCGGCCTGCCCTCGCCGATCGGAGGTACTGGGATTCCCATCATAGCTGATACCATCGATCTGTCCTCATCAGCACCCTTGGGGATCAGCACCGTCTGCCGTCTTCTGCACCTCCTATACCAACGTGAAAAATGTCTGAGACGAACCTGAGTTACTTGTACACCGCCGGCAGCTACGCCGCCATCATCGGTGTCGGATATTTGATCTACTCCGTCTCCACAAGGAGAGGAAACAGACGCGCAGCAGCCAACAGCTCCCGAACTGCAGGAAACACGCACAATGAGCCGCGAAAGGAGGACAAAAAGAAGAAGCAGCGGCTAGCGAGCTTCGCCTCAGAGGCTCAAGAAGCCGCCAAGGCCAAGGCCTCTGCCGTCATTCCTGTGGAAGAGGCTGTCCCTCAATCGAAACCCGCTCCCAATACCTCCCTGGATGATGAGGTGGACAATCGCGAATTCGCGAGACAGCTTGCCAAGGTGAAGGAGGGCAAAAAGTTTGCGAACAGGTCCGAGGGGGCTAAACAAAAGGAGAAGTCGGTGAAGCAGTCCCGAGCCAACCAGATAGATAGCGGATTACCCAAAGAAAAGCCGTCTGAGACCGCCGCTGAAGCTGACGACGATCAGTCCGCCATCAGCTCGCCCGAGACGCTTCATGCCGATGTCGCTGGTGTCAGTGATATGCTGGAGCCAACTCCCGCGGGTCCATCCGTCATGCGCATCACCGATGGCGACAAGGTGAAGGAAAAGAAACCTAAGGCTGCCAAGGCACCTGAGAAGACCGAAACGAAGAAACAGCGCCAGAATAAGAAAAAGGCCGAGGCGGCCAAGGAGGTCAGAGAGGATGCGGAAAAGGAGCGAAAGGCTCTGGAGGAGAAGCAACGTCGTACAGCCCGCATCGCAGAGGGCCGAGCTGCTAAAGACGGTTCGCAATTCATGGCCACGAATGGTGTCAATTCATGGAGCAAAGGTGCGCCCAACGGAACCAAGGAAACACCCGCTCACGAAGCGGAATCCCTCCATCAACCATTGGACACCCTGGAGCATTCCAACACGCCGGCTGCTGCCAACATTGATCAGCCAGCAGCTGTCGAGTCTAAATCAACATGGATGTCTTCGCTTCCATCTGAGGAAGAGCAGATGGAAATGTTGAAGGAAAACGATGATGATTGGAGTACTGTGCCGTCTAAATCCTCAAAAAGGGGTAAGAAGGGTACCGAATCAGGGGATGAGGCACCAAAGCAAGCTGCCGTCCAGGATAAGCAGGCTCTTGCTGCCCCCCAGAAAGCAGTCAGACCAGCTCCTGCCCAAAACTACGGATCTTTCTCGGCTCTCAACACTGATGATGCCGATGAGGAGAAGGAGGAGGAATGGGACGTCTGAGTGGACGCATCCGCGCCTATCCTCTGGCGTAGAATCATTGCCCGTGCCGAGTTTTGTCACCAAAGACTTGTTGTTTTCAAGGTTTGAGGCACCAGGTCCTCCCATCTTGGCCATGTACACCACTGAACCTTGACACCATTTTCGCAATTACCTGTATTTCCTTTAGTCCTTACAACTTCATGTAAAAGCAGTTGCCTTTTCGCGGAAGCAGGGCCGGCAAACACCTCGGAGTGATTTGTAGTAGATAATAAAGAACCTTCGCGCAACTGGCGGCAAGCAGGGGAAAATTGGCTTCACCGATGGCTTGTTGAATGAGAAGAAGATATCGTTATTATATCTTGCTGCAGGTGGGGCATCCTTCGTACTTGCCCCATGATCACATCCCTCAGGGCCTTCCAATACCGAATAAGATGTCAGGCGAAGCGGGCAGGGCGAAGAAAAGGGGAGTATCGACTGGCTACCAGATGAATGATGACCGCGGCCGCGGTACTACGCGTATGAAGGCGGAACTGCGGGATTTCTCAAAGAAGACATTGTATGGTCCGAGACCGGAAGCAATTCGAAAATCTTTATTCAGAACTTGCCGTGCGCCACTTGACCATCAGGTTGCTTGAGAAGGTCAATAGATAGCGACGACAGTCTGGAAACGTCACGTATCGATATCAGTGGCTCTCGTGAAACAGTAATGCCACTCCCTCGTCCGTACGGTACACAGACATCGCGAATGACCTTGTCGGCCATTGGCACGAGTGGATATGCATTCTTGATTGGGCGAGGCGCGCAGCGAAAATGGGGCAAACTGTCATTCTCGAGAATCGCACCGCAGGGTGGATGCGAACTGGCCACCTGTGCGCGGGTGGGCCAACAAACTTGGAAGGCAGGCAACGTGCTCGAGCCTGATGACGTTGAGCTGCATCAGAGGAGTGCCGCTTGCGGCTTCAACTGCTATCTTGAGGCCCGGAAGCCCAGGCCCTCACTCGTAGAGTTTGGAAGGCAGAGCACGTGTATAAGGTACACAGCAGAAGCTCGCGCTGGACGCCAGTTGGCCGTCCGCCACATCGAACTGCCGGGTTGCCTGATTTCGACTGCTCCCTCCCCTGGCCCTTCTCCCAGCATCTTTAATGGAGGCCTGATTCGAGCAAAATGCTCTCCATGGGGCAGGGGTGGATAAGAAAGGACGTGCTTTACAGCTGCGGACCTCGCGCCGCGAACTCTCCGCCACGACGTCGATCAAGTGCCAGCACACAGGCCAATACGGTGCTGTGAGTGTCATATGCTTCGAGAACCAGGCCGGTCCAGACAGGGCAGCACACAAATGAAGTCAATCGAGGTGGGTTCAAGAGCGTGGTAGATTGCAGAGCCTGGCTGCAGCCAATTGGTCCCTGCGTACATTGCTTCCCCCCTCACGCGACATGGAAAGTAGCTTTCGTTGGATGACCGCGGCCCACACCACCCCAAGGTCCCTGTTCGGGAGAGCATGACGAGGCAGGATTGCATAATGCAGCGCAGCCCGCGCCGTGTCAATCCTTGGGCTGCAGTAATACACCCAGGCAGAAGAAGCGTCTGCCCGGGAGGGGGAATGATGGAATTCCGAGACGGGGCCGCCCCAGTCGGAGGGCGGGAGGCAGGGCGCTTGGGGGCAGCGGATGCGCCGCTATCTGCCTCCTCTCTCTTCCCTCGTGCATCGCTTGTTAGCCCTCAGACCAACAATCACGTACCCTGCGCGCCTCTTGTCGTGTTTTTCTCAGCGCAATCCTGTTTTCCCCCCAGCTCTCATCTCGATGACGAGGTACATAGGTAGGCACTAGGTGAGGTAGGTTCGGTATGTAAAGTAGGCCCATCCATGCTTGGACACATCAGGACAGGCTGGTCGCTAATTCCCCAACCCGCCCAAGCCACCTCTGGCCCCAACCGGCCAATCAATCCCCGGCCAGCCCCTCAGTCTTCCGCCGGGCCTCCACATCCTTCATCACCCACGCCCAAGTCCAGATCCGAACCCTTGAGAAAGGCCAAGAGGCGTCCGGCCCCAGCTGTGCAGCCCGCCAGGCACTTTGTCACTCACTCGCGAGCCTGTTGCCATCCCGCTGCAACTTTTGGCCCTGGTCGGAAGCCCGGGTTGAAACGTCCCTGGCCAAGTGCCCTGCCCCGACTTCACATCCATGTCATGTCTGCGGTACTTGCCTGGCGGCGCATGGCTTACCTCTGAGTTCCTCGTCTACTCTGCCCTCTGCTCCGGTTTGAAACACCTGCGTGGCCTGCCCTGTGGCGCCAGTTCTTCATTTCTTGCCTCGTATTGGCTTCTCACGTTTTGTTATTTGTTCTGCTTCCTTCCGTCTTCAACTCCCTTCTGTTTCTGCCGACCAGACTTTTCCTTCCCAAAAGCCGCCCTGAGCGACCCATCGCGGTTGGTGCCTCGATTTGACACCGACAGCACCCCTTTCCCGACCAAGAGGTAAAGACACCGGACTCTTCTCGCCCTTCAACAGCGAGCCCGTCACACCTCGTTTCCATTCCAGACGGTGTCAGGGCGCAGACATACCCGAATCCCTCCCCCCCGATCTCATTTTCGGCCTCGAGCCACTGTCTCCTGTGCCTTGTGTTGCTGCCGCGTACTCTTGCAACGAGATCACAAATCCAGTGACATCGTTTCTTCCCATCGATCGAGAACGCTTGTCAATATCGGAAAGCTGCACCAACCCGCATGTGAACGATTGCCTACCGGCCCAACGAGACGCCTTGGATGCTGCCGATGTGTTTGCGACGCCAGGCATCTCGTTCAGATTCCCCGATTGATGCGGCACGCAACGCTTTAAACCGACATCATGTCTCTGCCCGTCGCCTTCCAGTCGGCCGTCTTCTATTTCATCGCCTGCACGCCATGTGCCAAAGTTCGCCATCGACATAGAGCCAAGGTTCAGGCGAAGAAGGAAAGGGAAGAAAAGGCCAAGACGGAGACGGAGCAGCCAGGCTTGTACCGACATCCATCGCCATTTAACACCAATCCGTTCTGGCAGGAGGAGATCAATATGGGCCCAAGCCTACCAAAGAAGTCAATAAGCAAAAATTCAAGCCAAAGAGGATTGGCCAGCTCGGGGCAAGAAAGCAGGACACCAAGCATGTCAGAACAGACCAACGTCGGGGATAGTCGAACGCAGTTTACAACAACACCACAAGATGCCTCGTCAGATGACTGGAACAGGACACGTGGTTATCAGCGCGAGGACGAAGAGCTCTGGGGCCAATGGTCAGGAAACGGTCATGGCTCTGGCCAAAAATTGATGGTCGCTTTCTCAAAAGCACGAGATTCCGCAGGACGCCTGATAGAATCCACCCTCGGCATCGAAAAAGAGGTGACGGAACAAGAACGCCGCGACTTTTACCTTTCACCCAAAAACCCACCAGTCAACGACTATCACCCTCCCGTAGTAAGTAGCCGGCCTACTTACAAAGACGCCCGTAAATGGATGTTGCAACCACCACCGCCAGCCAAGGTCATGGAGGGAAAAGTCCCCGTATCTCGCGCTGTTAGCAGTGGGAGCAAATCGAGCGGAAGAACTCTTGTCGGCGACGAGAGCAACATTGGACGCAAGATGCAAGAGAAGATGGTCAAGGACCGGCTACGAAAGGAGAGCAACCCAACAGAGGGAGAGCTCATTGAATCTTTATTTGCGACCCGCAGCAATCTGTCGATAGGCCACACTCGAAGTCGCAGCCTGTCGTTCAACGGATCAGATGACTCTCTTGATACAAGCCCCTTCGAGAGGCGTCGCAGTCGCCGAAGGACTCCATTGGTGGTGCCGCCTGGCATCGAATCGGATGACGATGATGGACCGATCTCAGCTCCACAAATGTGCAAGACGGTCAGTCAGGCCAGTAGCACGCTTGGCCATGCCGCACAACGACCGAAGCTGGAAACCATTCCGAGTACAGATGGCAGTAGTTACACGCGAAACCTTTCCAAGAAGGTCAGCAAAAGGCAGAAGTCGATGAGGAACAGGAGTAGTGTCTGGGTCGACTCGCCAGTAGGGGACGATACGGACTAGGATGCGCCAGAAGATTTCCTGCTCAAAATGGTCCGGCACCTCTCCGGCGCAGGCTTTGGTGCTCTGTTGGACTTCCTTGCGTGACTGCTTACATGATATCTAGCCAATGGCGAGGAGTTTTTTTTTTCTCTATTTTTCATTCCTTGTCTTTCTCTTTCGGGTCGGCTTGAGAGTATCAACTTTACCGATCTGGCATTGGCGGAGTCTTTTTTTCTTTCCTTTTTCATGTTTGCGAGACACAAAAGCGGTTTTCATATATTACCACTGTCAATGTCATAACACGGCACACGTCCCGTGGTCACACAGTGCAGACATGCGCGATCCGCAGCTCGTGACTGGCTCGTAATCATTGCTCATTATTCGCGGCAGGCGTCATTTGTTCTGCAAATACATCGTCGCCCTTGTACCAGGTTTGTGGTAAGGTTATTTTGCCAAGTCCGAGGTCCGGCAATGTGGTTGCGTCCCATGGTTTCATCCCTACGCTACAAGTACATGCCGCCGCCGCCGCCTTCTCCATTTCCGTCACCACCTTCGTTCGAGATTGTGTCTTCCAGTGCTCGTCTTAGTTCATCATCATTAAGTCGGCCACCGGATATCCGCGCCACGTCTCTCGCGATAGACGCCGGAGGCTCCATACGCACGATGCCATTTCGTATGGACCCGATCTGAAACGTGCCGTCTGTCCAGGCAGGATGCATGTCGCGCTGTGTCTGAGAGTCGCCAGGACGTTCCCCATTGGTGCTGCCCGAGACCTCTGCTTCGGGCTCTTCCGCTCCAAGGTCTTGCCCGTTTGCATTCTCGCTCTCGAAGTCTGCCCAGCTCATGCCGCGCTCTTCGACCTCTGCGCGAATCAGAGCTAGTCGTTCGCCCAGACGGACCAAAACGGCCTCATTCTCCCTGATGGCTTCGATGCAGTCCTGGTCGGGTTCAGGGTCGCCAGTGGTGGCATCTCCTGTTGCTGCTGCTTCTGTGATTGTTGTTGCGCCAAGGGCTGTCTGCGTTCCTTCCGCGAATGGTTTGAGCTGAACGTTGGAGTACTGCAGATGCGCTATGGAGCGGCGAATCTCCAGGACTTTGAGGTGCAGCATGGGTACCGAGAGTTCTTTGATTGCAGCGGCGAAAGCCTCCGGTAACACGGGCCTTGTAGAGGCAGACATCTGAGCGGAGCAGGTATCCCTGCTGTATTTCTTGGAGAGACTGTGCTGCAGCTGGCTGGACAACTTTTCCTGGTGTATGCACGTACGCCCGTTGAAAGCTCGGTGGTGTATCGTGAAGGTCGGAAATCAAAGTGGGGCCAGAACGTGGTAGAGAGCTTGTATACAACAGGCTCAGCCCAATGCTTGCCTGTTGGCCGGCTCCTGCTTTTCGTGCTTCTTCTCCTTAATATCATCGGGGAAATTGTAAAGCGTGCAGAGGATTCTGTATGCGCAGCATATACTGTATAATACCTCCGGTACTTCTTAATTCCTGATACTGACTTTGAGCTCGGCGAACGGCCAAAAACCCAGGCCGCACGCCACTGGCTAGCCCCGCCAGGCAGGGGGGGGGGTATTGCTTTGCTCATTGAAGTATCCAGTCCTCTGCGTCTTCCTTGAGCCTGACGACAAGGTGCTCCCATGAAAGTGTCTCGCCGCCGGCGTTTCTCAAGTCAATCTCCTCGCTGAACGATGGTCGTCCATCCTATAGGATCTGCGACATGTACACTCGTCAGGGCGGCAGCTCGCGCTGTCACTCATGCAACATCGACAACGTGCAGGGTCAAGAACTGCATCCGTGTGCGAAACCTGTCTAGCGGCAGCACAATCTCATCTCCAACTGGCCCATCATGTCGAGATCTATGGCCACGGCCGAGGATACGAGCTCCCACGAGTCCACTGTACCAGCTTTGCTGTCGTCGATCCTTGTTCACGTCGCAAAGGGTCGTTCGCGATTACGAGGACCTCCCCAAAGATTATCGCGATCAATCAGGTCTTTTCTTCAGCTCAGAGGATCTGACGGAGGAAGAAGTCAAGGACATTCTCGGTCCTGGGCTTTCGGCGGCCGCAGGCAATCGTCTTCTTCGAATCTTGCACGGCCGACGGGTCGCGGGGACGCTGGAAGATCCTGCATTTGCTATTCACACGGCGCAATATCCCGCTCCGATGATAGCGCAAGCCTTGGCTCATCTCCGAAAAGTGTTGCCCGTGAATGAGGTTCTCAATGCAGGTCTCAGGGCCGAAGATGAGCTGAACCAGATGGATCGGGAGATGGCTGAGCGCGAAGCCCAGGAGTCAGCTCGAGGAGCGAATGAGGATCTTGACGCCGAGCTCGACACAGATGCCAAGATCGACCCTGTATACGGTCGAAGCTCCTTCGACCAGATCAGGGCCCGAAATATTGCCAAGCAGAAGGCCAAGGACAAGGCTGAGGAGGACAAGCGCCTGGCAAAGGCCGCTGAGGAGGGCGCGGGCGTTGCAGGCCCCATCGCCAAGCGGGAGGACGGCACTCGCGCCATTGCCAATCCCAAAGTGGCAGAGTACTATGAGAAGGCTCAGTCTAATCTGGATGCTCCGCCAGATATGAAGGCATGGGAACGAATTCTACCCTCGGCAACAGCAGTCGTCTTAGTGCTGGGTTTTCTCAGCGCCGTGGCCATGGTTTACGATGAGCCGATGCCACGGTACAGACTACTCCGCGATTTGTCGACATCGCAGGCCACAATTGGCACGCTAATCGCCATCAACGCACTTGTCTTCTTGGGCTGGAGAATACCGCCATTGTGGTCCTTCTTCAACAAGTACATGATATTCGTCGTGGCTACCGTCAAGCCCGCAACCCTGTTCACGGCCATGTTCTCACATAACGTGCTCACGCACATGCTTGTCAACATGGTGCCACTGTGGTTCATCGGCAACGCACTACACGAAGAACTCGGGCGCGCGGATTTTCTGACCCTGTATTTCGGCTGCGGCGCGCTTGGATTTCTCGGCAGCCTCGTGACATATACTCTGAGGGGTTGGCTGACAGTCACCTCGCTGGGCGCATCCGGAGCCACGCTGGGATTATGCTCGGCCTATTTTTGGGAGCACAGAAATGACGGTTTCAAGATTCTTGGGCTTCCGCAAGACGGCGTTCATGGCATCGTGTTTCTGGCTATGATTCTCGCAGTCCAGATGGCTGCCTTTGGCAGGACGGCCAAGCTCAAAGTAGACATTGCGTCCCACTTGTCGGGCATGGCGGCAGGCATTTTGGGGATAGAGATCATCAACAGGACAGCGAGGCAGAAAAGAAGCGACAATGGGAAGGAAGTCGTCGAAATTTGGGGCCGCGGCGGCGTTCCGCAACAGTCCGGCACAGCATCAGAAAGATGAGAGTGATTCGGGCGTAGCCTGCCATTTCACTTTTCAAGATGAGGCAATGGGTCTCTGAGTGCTTCGTCTTTCTGGCCACCAAATTTCGGGCCATGGTCGTTTTCACCTTCCTTTCGAACGTATCAGCATGGGCGCATTGGACCAGCATCGCCAGCTCTCCATGCCTGACGATTGCACAAGATACGTGGTCCTCGCCTCCGGGGATATCTGCACGTATCCAAACATCAACCCCAAATTTATCTCCATGAGCCGCAGCCACCTAAGCTGGGCTATATGGCTAATCTACATTATAGCATCTCGTGCAGCCGAGACTTGGCCCCTTCTGACATACATGCATGGACAGTATCGTCGTGGCGGCATGTTACGCCTTGCTTTGTGACACGAGAATGTGTCTTTAGGGGTTGGACTTTGTTGTCCAGGGCGGGGATGACACTTCTCCGCCACGGATCTTGGACAGGGAAGCATACTAAGCAGAATGAGGGTGAAGATATATTTTGGCAAAGTACTGACTTGTTCAAGGTACAAAATACCTAGATTAAATTATTTGTCCATGGTAAGCGAAAAGCAGAGGGAATACTGAAGATTTGAACCCCGCAGGATTACTCTGCAGGATGCCCCCTATGGTGAACGCCACGCTCCGTAGATGTCTCAAAATTGTCACTGATCGTCGCGACAAGGCTGCATCTCGAGAATGTGGGGCCAGCGAATTAGCGCCGTCCGGGCTGCGACTTCTGGAAGTTAGCGGGGCGCATGTCTGTTAGCTGCGTCTCCTGGGGAACGGCAAGGAGGATCCGGGCGGCGAGGGAGCGGATGTGTGTCATTGGGCCGGCGGCGGCCATAGTGTGGGGAGTTTTTGAGAAGGACTGACAAGGGAGAAAAGAAAAGCTTTGTACTGTAGAGGAGGCAGGAGTGTCTGGTCGCATGGCACGTTAGCTGTCCGGTAATAAGGGGAGGGGCCCAAATATGGTAGAATGGGAAGAAGGGGGGAAGACGATGAAATTTTTCTCCCCCTCCCCCCCCCTTTCACTGTCCGTCTGCAGTCGTGAATTGTTGGGAGCGCTGCAGTGAGAATTGTTGTGGTAAGAGTTCTTCTCTTGCGCTGACGTCTGACTTCGATTACGTCTTCGCTTACGGACAATTATAGCATCATGTGAGCGCCTGCAGTCGCAGGCAGGTATTTTAATTAAAGTAGCATGTATGCACTAGTTGATTGGCAGCACTTTGAATGGCGCATGCTTATGGCGGGCGAGGCTTGTTCCACTCTCGAAAGGTGCCGCTACTGCTCTTGTTGCTTTTGTGTTTATCAGCCAAGCACACAGAGAAAGAGAGAGACCAGGCGGGCACGCACGCACGCACGCACGTACGGCGGCGGCGGCGGCCTCTACGACTGCCCGCCGCCATCTCCGTGCATGACACATTCCGCAGCAAGTGAACGTGGTGTCGCGAGGCGAGGTGATTTGCGGTCACGGCGTCACCAGTCATTTCCCGGCCCTTCAGATTGATCGCAACCCTTTCTCTGTATCGCCGCCATTCATTGATGATTCGTGCTCGGCCCAACTCCATGTTGCCCAGCGCACACGGCTGCACCCTCTCTCTGACACGCGCTTTGCCCCGACGCACGGCGATTAACGCTAGATTATAAACAGCCGATCTGGACAGAATCTGCCCTTGCCGCTGCCGCTGCCGCTCCTGCTCCTGCTCCTCCTCCTCTACCTGCTGCTGCTGCCCTGCCCTTGCCGTTGGGCCCAATCCCACCCCCCCGGCCCGCGCGACTGACTCCGCTTGTCTCGTCGACTTCGACGTGCTTCGCGGACTGCAAATCTCTCGGCCCTTTTTTCTCTCCTCATCCTGTGTCCTTCTTCGCTGCGATTTTCAACCCTTGGAATCACTGTTGCGTGTTCTCCGCCAAGCCCCCACGTCACAAACGAATGAGACCTCTTGCAGTCTCGCATTGTTCCGGTCGGCCGCGTTTCTTTGGATGGGACATCAAGCCAAAAACTTCGATGCTCGCGCGGCCATGATTTAGCCTTTCAGGTCGCTCTATATTCTCACTGCTGCCTCTTGGAGCAGCGCCATTCCTTGACAGAGAACAAACAAATACCCTTCTCTCTTCTGACCCGCCAACCGTGAAATTGTCGTCCACCGCCACCATCACCACCGTCGCCGGCAGGCACAACTTGATCTCCATGGAACAAGTCACATCGAGCCCGCTGTCATCTGTGGCAGCGGCCTCGGCGACGTCGTTGCCCACCTCGCCGCTGTCCAATCTATCGGCCACGCCGTCTCTGCCTGGCTCGCCCGTCGTGGCTGCAAATGCTGCTGTACGCTACCCCTCGCCCTCGTCCTCGGCCACGTCCGTGACGCAGTCTCCCAGCAAGTCGGGCGAGTCCAATGGGGACAGTCCTCGGCCGGCCAAGAAGAGACGCGTCACTCCTTCACGCGATCGCACAACCAGATATCTCGACCTGATGAAGCCGCACAGTGATTTTACTCCCGAAGACAATTTCCACACCGAGAGGCTACTCAAGGCGCTACGCAAGAAGAAAAAGGTTGTCGTCGTCGCTGGTGCCGGCATCTCCGTCTCGGCCGGCATTCCCGACTTTCGCTCGGCAACGGGGCTTTTTGCAACCCAACGCACGCAGCACAAGGTGAAGGCGTCTGGCAAACATCTCTTTGATGCGTCCGTCTACAAGCACAAATCTTCCACCTCCTCTTTCCACACCATGGTCCGGGAAATGAGTGAAATGAGTCAAAAGGCCGAGCCCACTCCTTTTCATCATTTGCTGGCGTCATTGGCTCAGGAGGGCCGCCTGCTCCGGCTCTATTCACAAAACATTGACTGCATCGATACGTCCATGAAGCCTCTGCAGACTCAGACCCCTCTCGAACCAAAGGCACCCTGGCCCGTGACCATCCAGTTGCATGGGAGCCTCGACAAGATGGTGTGCACCAAATGTGCCGACATTCAGCCCTTTGATCGAGAGTTGTTTGATGGGCCCGAGGCCCCTCTTTGCATATCCTGCAAGAGCCTGGACGAGGTACGAACGGCCCATGCCGGCAAGAGAAGCCACGGTATCGGCCGTCTGCGACCCCGGTTCGTTTTGTACAACGAGTTCAACCCTGACGAGGACGCCATTGGCAACATCATGCGCGCCGATCTCCGGGCCCGGCCAGACGCGGTCCTGGTAGTCGGCACAACGCTTAAAGTGCCCGGCACGAGGCGGCTTGTCAAAGAAATGTGCCAAGTCACCCGCGGCCGCAAGGACGGCTTCACTGCCTGGATCAACATTGACTCGGAACCCAAAGTGCCCGACTTCAAAGACAGCTGGGATCTGGTGGTCAGATCCAAATGCGATGACATTGCCCGTCTGGCCGCTCTGCCCCCATGGGATTGCGAGATTGGCGACGACTATCTCATTTCCAAGGACGAGGAGCGAGAGAGGATGGTCACGCCCCCAGCCAAGCTCGAGGTGCATCTGGAAAGCAAGTCGGTCCAGACTGATGAGGTCCAGACAATGCTCACACCCCGCGCCACTCCTCCTCTACCCGCCAGGAAACCTTTGCCAACGTCAAGACAGACGAAGATCAATTTCGGAGGCCAGCAGGAGGTCAAGCTCGGCAAGGATGCCAAGGTGACGAAACGCCCCAGCAAGAAGCCCAAGGTGACCGGCAGGACTCGGCCACCCGCGGCGCACCCATTTCTGCAGACATTCAAAGCGTCCAAGAACGTCTCCAATACCGGCTGTCAAAAGAAGCTCGGAGGTCGATCACCGCTTCCAGATCGCCAGCCATTGAGGGAGGAACTCAACGCAGTCTTGTCAATACCCTCGCCTGACCCCGACGGCAAAACTGTGATCGAGACCAAGAGTCTCGGCGTCTCACCTCGTTCGTCGATGCCGACAACGCCGGAGCATCAGCCGCACGAAAATCTTCCTCCCAAATCTGTACTTGACAACGCACAAAGCCTTATTGATGTGGCATGATGGAATGCGTCCTGTAATCATACGAAAACCAGCATTACTACTCAGGCAGTCACCTAGAGAATCATTGGAGTGTATATTATTAACAGGAGTCGTACCAACATTTGTTATGGATTGGGAAATTCTCTATTCTGGCGTTTTTGTGGCGGTTGATGCCGGGGAAAAAAAACAGGCCACATTATAGTCTAGTCAATGCTGTTTCTGGTGCTTACACAAATACCGTGTCACGAAGCAAGGGCAAATGAATGGCATGGTCAGCTCGGAGGGCTTGCAGCGCAGGGCATCAATTAGGTACATAAGATGGAGCATTATATCACCTTGTCCACGTTTTAATGATGCACCACCACATGCCTCCTCGTCCCGAAGACGTGAGATGAAGGGGGCAGGGATTGCATCGCACGAAAAAGACGCGCGGCCATGCGAGGGATTATTTCTTAAAGACATATCGGGTCCCCGCAGCCGCTGCCAATATCTGTCCCGCAGAAGACGCGAGCATGTGTTCCGAGGCCTTTTCCAAAGCCAAGATGCATACAAGACACTCTCTTCCGGTGCCTGGTGGATGGGTGGGCCTCGTGAGCCGGCACCTGCAGACGTCGAGACACACAGTACGTTTCATGACCAGCAGCCGGACCCTTCCAGCCCACCACCACAGACAGTACGGATGGAGGTACGTACCGGCATTACCTTTGGGGGGCGGCCGGAGAGAGAGAGAGAGAGGAAACATGCATGGGAGGACCCATCCTTGCCCGCTGCGCCCGCCCGCCGGGGCCCCCTCCCCTGCTTGGTGTATTGCCCGTGTATTTCCCCTGCCACAGGCGTCCTGGCGGTGGTACGGTCCGGCACTAATAATCAACCCTACCTGCGCGAGGTAACCTTCCGTCCTGCCCGGCTGTGTTCCCATTCCGGGTTGACAAAGCCTGCAGTCCCGCCGCCGTCGTCCTCTTTCTCGAACTGCAAGTCATCCGTCCAGTCCCTTCATATATCGTAATACTGGCGTCTTTTTTTTTTTTGGTGGTTCCCTTTCCAAAACGACTACTCGCTTGGAGCCTGGTCGCAAGCCAGTCAGCACCGAGCGTCACCGACGTTCGTCGACTGCCCGCGTCGAGTCAGTCTCCTCCGAGTTTGGTTTCACTTGACCGTGGCCTTCTCTGCTAGGCAGTTGGCCGGACATTAGCGCTCGGTGCTTGCACCCTCTTCGCCGTGGTGGTCCTGTCCGTCGTCACTTTTCGTCGTCGTCGTTGCCGGCCTCAGCCAACTCTGCCTGCTCGAGGCGAAAGACATACGCGCACACGACCACGCACACGCAAACGCACGCATCACTCGTCTCTCCGTCAATCATCGGCCCTTTCTCCACTGTCAGCCATTCCTTTGGCCACCTCGCCCGGCCGTCTAGGATGCTGCAGATGCATGGCGAGCAACAAGAACAACGTTCGTACCACTACCGCCACCACCACCAAATGCCCAAGAAAGATGCCCGCCCGTCCATGACACAACCAAAACATAGCACCACGGCTTACTGATTTTTTTTGCTGCAGGAGTCGATGACAATGCCGAGGAGGACGATCGAGGCCGTGGCATGCTGATGCCCTCGCTGTCTCTGCCAAAGAATCGCAGCACCGGCAATCTCGCCCTCTCTGCCGACAACCCGGTTCCTGCTGATCGGAGCCGCTACCGCATGTCCTTTGAGGGCTCGGGCATGGATTATGATGCACTCGCGAGGTTCGCTGCCGCTTCTTCCTTGCTCACCACGCAACGAAGCTGTTGATTGACGAATTTGAGTTTCCTATTTTCCAGATCTCCTCATCACCTTAACGATCATGAACATGGACCGGGCATCACCGGGCTGCGTCGCATCCGCCAGCAACATCCTCCGTCACGCGCTCCGACGATGCCAAATTCTACCGCCTCCTCACGCAGTCCCTCCGTCGTTGCAATCTCTCGCTCGACTTCGATGACTGGTATGCTGGCCGTGCCCGGAAATCTGCCGCACTCGAACGGGCCAGCTTCGCCCAAATTTTCGGAAGACCTGTCACGCTTTCCCTCCGAGTCTCTACACTCCTTCTCCTTCGCTCACCAATCCGAAGAGTTCCTTCACAACCGGCAGACCGTGCTCCGGCGGTCCGTGGACTTCATGAAGGACCGGCTGGGAGGCTGGTCCATGAACTCGTCGCAGGCTGGCTTGGCCAGCGCTCAGGCTCGCGTCACTGGCGATGTAGATACACAGAATGTGCTGGAGCTTCTCGCGAGGGCACAGCTCATTGGCGCCAACAACTTGCCGAGTTCCGGCCCTGCGGCCCTTCCACCGTTGACTGGGCCTGCCGATGTGACGGGTGAAAACTTTTTCGAGAAACAGTTCATGCCGCAGCTATCCCGTACCAGCACCGCCAACAGCGCAGGTGACCCCCCGTCCCCCACGACCGCTCGGCCGCAGGGGCCCAAATCGCCACCGACCCGGTTCCAGTCTCCCGACAGCAATGACAGCCTTCCTGTCGTTCCCGAGCTGGAACATGAGAACGACTCTGTCTCTGAGACCCCCACGAGGCGTGATGGCAAGGGGGTTGATCGGCTACTGCAAACGATCGCGAGACCTGCGAGCCTGAAGCGGACAATGACGGACACGCTAGGCATCTCAATGCAGGACAAGCTGATGGAAACGATGGCGCAGCCTTTTCTGGTCGGGCAGCCGTTGTATGAGGAACCCCTGCTTTCGCCAACACAGGCCGGCCCCCCCAGCAAGGCGTTTCCCAGTGCGATCGCAACGACAGCGCACGGCCATACGAACCGATGGGTCCCTGCCGCTCAAGCCATTTTCACGACCGAGGCAAAACCGCCGTGGACCATTATAGCAGCTAATGACTTGGCTTGCCTTGTCTTCGGGGTCACGAAAGCCGAAGTGCGGAAGATGGGCATTCTTGAGGTCGTGCAGGAAGAGAGGCGAGCTTGGTTGGAGAGCAAGCTGCTGCAGAACGGAGACCTCTCGGTCGAAGAGTCTCAAGAAAGGGTCAAGAGCGAGAGTCCAGCAGCCGCGGCGGCGAGCACACTCCTCGGCGGCCGTTCTGGCATCACGGCACAGTTGCTGAAGAAGCCCAACTCACGGTCCCAGGCAGCCAAGTTGAGCACGAGAAGAGCTCAGACGGTACATAGTGGAGATCCGAACCCGCCGGCCGCCAGGGGCAAGGGGCAACATCGCAGCACGCTCTCGAGAGGTGTTTTGCTTTGTGGGGATGTCGTGCCTATCCAGAAGCGCAACGGGGCTACGGGATCAGCCAGTCTGTGGGTGAAGGAAAAACGAGTAGGTTTGATCTGGGTGCTGGAAGAAATCCACGAGGACGTGGCGTATGTGTCTATAGATGAGGAGGGCTGCGTCAAGGGGGTCACCGGAGCCTCTCGCGTAATTTGGGGATCCCGGGCATCTGCATCGGGCTTCGACGTTGCCAGCCTGATACCCCGAATTCCTCGCCAGGGCATTGATCCGACAATCGGCGAGATCGACTTTGCTCAGATTGCAAAGAGACGGTACTTTACCTGTTTGAATGCCCACAAAGTCAGCATCCCATGCACGGTAGATCAGGTACGCGGCAAGCTCGAGCTGCGCGTGTCGACCTTTCCTCACATGGCCGGCATCGTCGTTGTCAACCCCGTCGATCTCAAGATCAGGAGCTCCAATTCGGTCTTTTGCGGCGCACTCTTTGGCTACGAAAAGCCCGACGGACTCCATATCAACTCTTTGATCCCTGACTTTGACAAAATCATTGACAACTTGACGCAAGAGGACGGGCTCCAGATGCTGGACGGCATGGTGGTGCCTGAACAGAGGTTTCGACGGGCATCGGCTTTCTTGGCCCTCAAGGAGCATCGCCCGGATGCTGCCGCACGCTTCCTGCAGCCCGACGGCCTGCCTGGCAAGCATCGGGACGGCTCAGAGCTGAGGATCGATGTTCAGATGCGTGTGGTGGAGAGCGAAAAGCATAGAACCATTGCCGAGGAAACCGTTCAGGAAGGCAGTGACGAGGATGGGTCGAACAGCGGTGAAGAGACCTTTTCTGTCGTTCACAAAGAAATGGTGTTTGCTCTGTGGATCACATATTCACGGCATCTCCACGGCCATGCGCGCCTGCACGTCGAATCCTCAGGAACGTCGGGGTCCACGACACCACTGCACCAACCCTCGCCGGGCCAGACACCCCCGCCGCACGCGCCTTTCGATCCCGCCTCCGA
This sequence comes from Moelleriella libera RCEF 2490, assembly GCA_001636675.1. Lineage (NCBI taxonomy): Eukaryota > Fungi > Ascomycota > Sordariomycetes > Hypocreales > Clavicipitaceae > Moelleriella > Moelleriella libera. The sequence continues at coordinate 1,208,716 of AZGY01000001.1, read as the reverse complement.
CGAGGACGACAGCGACGAACCGCCCGAGAAGGATTCCAGGTCACCAGCCAGTGCTGTGTCTAGGCAGCTTCATGCTGTCGCCCTCAGCGCCGCAGCCAAGCTGACCAGACACCCGAAACCAGCCAAGGGCCTGAGAGAAAAGCCCCCGCCGGTTCTGGCCGTCGAGCCCGAGCGCAAGGCCACGATAGATGACTTCACGATATTGGAAGACATGGGCCAGGGCGCTTACGGACAAGTCAAGCTTGCTCGACACAAGAAGTCTGGCAAGAAGGTAGTCCTGAAATACGTGACCAAACGCCGCATCTTGGTCGACACGTGGACCAGAGACAGGAAGCTCGGCACTGTGCCGCTCGAGATCCACGTCATGGACTATCTGCGAAAGCCAGAGTTTCGGCATCCCAATATCGTGGAAATGGAAGGTTTCTTCGAGGACGACGTCAATTACTACATTGAAATGGCGCCTCATGGCCTACCGGGAATGGACCTCTTTGATTACATCGAGCTGCGCGCCAACATGGAAGAGGCCGAGTGCCGGAGCATTTTTGTGCAAGTAGCCCGGGCCGTCCATTTCCTGCACACAAAGGCAATGGTGGTGCACCGAGATATCAAGGACGAGAACGTCATTCTCGACGGGGAGGGCAACATCAAGCTGATTGACTTTGGAAGTGCTGCATACATCAAGAGTGGCCCATTTGACGTATTTGTGGGAACGATTGGTAAGCGATTGTCTTTTTTTTTTTTTTCTCTGTTTATCTGTTTGCTATGCCGGTGTCGAAGTTGTTTTCCTTGGCTCCTTTGCGTCTTTGATCATCGCGCATGGAAAACTGACGGCAGTCGATCAGATTATGCGGCACCCGAGGTGCTAGCTGGAAAGCCGTACGGCGGGAAGGAGCAGGATGTCTGGGCTCTCGGCATACTACTATATACAATCATCTACAAGGAGAACCCATTCTACAGCATCGACGAGATCATGGACCGGGATTTGCGTGTCCCCTTCACCATGAGCGACGAGAGCATCGACCTTGTGCGCCGCATGCTCAACCGGGACGTCAAGGACCGTCTCGACATAGTGCAGGTGATGGAACACCCTTTTTGCCAATGAGTGCCTGGACAAAACTGCCGCCGGAAAGGCGTGGATGCCTCACACATCAGCATCCCCGTCAGACTATCGGCTCTTTTCCGAACCGGGGTGGAAAGCGAGCGAGAAACTGGCGAGCTGTCACGACTGAAAGAGCAGGAATGCGAGACACGACTGAACGACTGCAACGCAAGATGATACAAAACAAATTGTGCAGTAAACCCTGGGAACAGTGACATCGGCAGGGTATCATATCACGCAAGAGGAGGAGGGAACTCTTTTATTGCTCCGAGAGCGGAGATTAGCTTGGAGAAACAACTTTTTCACGTCAGGACGAGTGTGAGAGCACTCTCTACAAGGGCAATAACGCGCATGGAGATTTGCGGAGCATTGGGCGCACCGAGGTGACGGGAACTTGACAGAAAGCAAGCGTGTTTGCTTGAGACGTTTCAAATCAATGAAAACCATACACACAACTGGGGGCGTTTTCTGACATGGCATATATCGGTGTAGACTATAGTGCTGGCGCATTTCTTTTTTCCTCTTTTTTTTTTTTTTTTTGGTGTTGCTTCCAATGATGACTATATACACGAGAGTGTCAAGAATGAAGAGCTTGAGCTAGATTCGAGGTGGTTCTACGGGAGACACGGCAGGGGGAAGGGAGGGGAGGGAGCTTCAGACAATTCCAATTTTTGGCTGTGCTGCATTACACGTCTTTCTTTTTTCAAAGCGCGATGGGTGTTGAGCACCTGGGCCTGCCCGCCCAGAATCACGATCTGGCTGCATGGGCATTTCTGGTCCCTCAACATGCAACTGGGTGCTCCTGCGCGTGACAATAGCTTTCGTTGCCTGCAGGACCAGAGGTTCAGGACCGGTCATGCCTGCAAAGTCCTGCGGCTATCTATCTACGCTGTCGTTTAGTAGCTGGCTGGAGATTCTAGACTAGTGGCTATAGAATTATCAAGGCTTGTCTTTACATACGACCTAGGCGTTTTCTTATGTTTGACCCAAATCGGTGTTGAGGACTGGCCATCGCTGCAAGAGTCGCTCGAGCACATATGTTTCTCTACGTCGTCATTCGTTACTGGGCTGGAGATGCCAGATTGCCTACCTGACCTACCGAGGTAGGCAAGCATTACTGAACAGTCACCCACGTGTTTACTTCTATTCATACGCAAGGAGATGCTAAAGACCAGTCATGACTAAACAAATTCAAGTGTCTTGATCTCTACGTTGCCGTTTTCTTACTTGATCACAGTTCAGCACTAGGCAATGCTGCTGTGCCTGGCCTGCAGAGCTGCTCTGGCGCTGTACATACACACACAGCCTGCTCTGCTCTGTTCTGCGCTTGCTTTGCATCGGCGAGCGTTCACAGAGAGTGAGCCCCCCGTGTTTTGGCGAGCAGGGTGCAGGTTCAGCATGTATCCGGGGAGGAGAGCTGGCTTCTGTGATCACACTGGTCGGCGTGTGGACTGACTGGTCGTGAGGCCATCCGTAAAAAAGGGCGCCCAGGTGTCTGGCGGGACACGTTCTGACAACCTGACTAGACGATTCGTACTAGCTAGCCACCACTGCTACTACAAGAAAAGAGCGAATAGGTGGCTGGCTGGACATGTTGTCGCTTACTACCTGACCAGACGATTCGCACTACCCATCACTGCAAAGTCATCCAGGTATTTTATTCTGCGTTGTTGTCTAGTACTCGACTGGAGTTCAAGACTGGTCATCACTGCAAAAATCACCCGGCTGTTTATCCCTCGTTGTCGTTCGCTGCCTGACCAGAGGGATTCGAACTAATCATCACTGCGAAATCGCGTAAGTGTCTCCGCCATAGTGGCTACCTGGTTGAGCTTCGAGACTGGTGATGACTGCAAAGTCGCCTGGACACGTCGTCGTTCGCTGCCTGGCCAACGCAGGCCTGGCCAACACTGCAATGTCACCTCGATATCCAGTCGCGCTGTCATTTGCTAGCCGACCTGAAATTCAGAACCGGTCACCACTGCAAGATCACCTGTGGGCCTGTCTCATTGGCTGTCTCCTTCGAATTTCCCGTTGGGCGATGTCAGACAGATAGCTGAGCATCACGGACGCTTTGATCCCACGAATGAAATATCATCACCGTCTTTACTACTTTTTTTTGTTTACATGGCAGGTCGATCACGAAAGGCAAGAAGAGGAAGAGCATGAAAGAGGGAGGGGATGTGAGAAAGAGACGTACAGTACCCATGCAGCACCCTCGCCTCGAGCGCAGCGAGGCCAGCTCCCGGCAGGGCCGCCGGAGGCAAATCAGCAGCGTACTGCGTGTACATACATGACGACATCTGCCTGTTTGCAATGCCGTGTATCGAGCGCAGCGAGGACAGCCCGCCGCAGGCGACCCCCGGTAGGGCCGCCGGAGGCAAAACAACCGACCGGCTATTCAGATAGATAGGTTACGCGAACACCCCATCTCACAATTGATAAATGAATTGCAATGGCAAATGCGTAAATTGTCACGCCTGAACATCTACGGGGACGTGGTTCACGTCGATTCATGCTGACAGCCACACCCCTGGCCCCAAGTGCTGTGGATGCAACGACCATTCGCTCACCCGCTGCTGGCGGGCGAGTACAAGGGGGAGGTTCAAAGCCTGAGGGTGCTCGAGGCCGGCCCTTTCGCAGCGCTCGGTGCCCGCCACCGGCGCGGCCCGTCAATGGTAGCTCAGCTCCGGGTTGGCCCTGAAGTTGCAGCGGCAGCGACACTCTGGCACGGGGCACTCGACGTGCCTTGCGAACCATTGCCGCGCGTGGTCCAGGTGGAGGACGTGCTCGCAGCGCAGGCAAAACGTCGGGAAGCGGCCGGCCGTGCGCGTTGACTCCTTCTCCTCGGGCCTGTCGGAGCGCGGCACGCCCACGACCTCGAGGCACACGACGCAACGGGGCAGATGGCGTCCGCAGTTCGGGCAGCTTATGCCCGAGTTGATGCTCGTGGCCAGGAGCGGGTTGCGCGCCTCGAAGGAGGGCGTGGTAGTGGTGGTGGTGGTGGCCGGCGCGAGCGACGGGATGGCGCCCGCGTTGGCGAGCGAGGTCTCGGCGTCGCAGTAGACGCAGCGGAGGGCGATTTGGCGCGACGGGGGCTTGAGGGTCGGTATGCCGTCGCGCTTGGAGCGCTTGGTCGACTCGACCTCGAACTTGGTCCGCTGGAAGAAGAGCCGGTGCCGCTGGAGGTGTGCCCGGTAGGCGTTGCGCCATGCTCGGCACCGGATGTCGTCCAGGTAGCGCGGGTGGGCGATGGACAGGACCAGCGTGGCCGTCTGCACGTCGTGGAATTTCTGGACGTACCGCGCAAAGATGTCGACCATCTTGTCCGTGATGCCGGTGAGGGCGATGCCTTCGAGGTCGCCTTCCTCGATGGCAAGGGCCACGTTGTCCTCGAGCCAGCGCGTGAGCTGGTTGTCATCAAAGTTGCGCACTGCCACGACGGCGCGGTCTGACAGCGGCAGCGAGCGCTGGTTGGCCACCGTGGTCCAGTCGCCGGTGGCGATGAGGGACGATATGGCGCGCAGGTACGGGTCTGTCTTGGAGGCGACCGCGTCGTCCACCTCGAGCTGCTCTCTCTTCTGGAGCTGCAGCTGTTTGCCCCCGCGGCCGAGGATCTGCAGAGACAGCGAGACGAACAGCAGCTCCGGGTGGACAGCGCTGGCTTTCCGAAGAATCTGGATCGCTTGCTCCATGTCACCGCGGAACAGGGCGCGGCACGCCACCATGGTGTGGACGGCCGTGGGATAGTCGGGATGGGTTTCGTGGGCCACGCCATGCGAATCATGGCGCTGGGGGTCACCCCAGGTACAGATGTCGAGGCACAGCTGACGGTGGAAGGGCCTCTTGGTGGCGGCCCCGTCGAACTTTGGAAATCGGCGTTTCTTGCAGTATTGTGCAATGTATCTTTCCCACTGGGCCGGTTCGGGCACATTGGCACCGGGCGCGAGACGGGTGGCTGGGTTTTTGCCTTGACGACGTCGTCAGCAAATGAGCGACTCTGCGGACCGACAGCTACATACCAAGGTCGTTGATCCAGACAGAGTGGACGCCGAGATAGCCCAGGTCCATGCTGCCGAGGAGCAGACCTCCATCGTCAGCTGCCGTCTCGGCATCTGTGAGAAGGTGAGTCGGTTGATTAGCCAGTGTCCACCGCGACCGACATCGTCGACGTAAGCCAACACTCACCAGCGATCCAGTCCCAGACAAATCTTCGCCAGACGTCATCTGAGAGCACGTTCCGATTCGTACTTGGGTCGAATAGGTACTTCTCCTTGGCTCGCAACAGCATCGAGTGATCCACGACGCTCTGCGCTTCGCTCGGAAGTCCCTTTGCGGTGGCGACCGTGCTGAGCAACGCCTCATGGATCTCACGACATGTCCTCAAACTATTTGAAGCTAAGGAAATTTCGTTTGCTCGGTGGTCTGGATGTCTCGCTCCATTCTTTTGTGCAGGCTGTTTGTCGTCTACCTGGTGGTCTGCTTGCTCGTTGCGGATATAGGACCTGATGCTGCGAAGTTTCTGACCGACAGTCTTGGCGCTGTAAAAGTCCCCCGGCAATGGGCGGGAGATCTGGTCGAGGTGCTCGAGCCTAGCTGGCAGGGCTGCGCCGTCTTTCAAGGCATCAGTGACATGGTCGCGCAGGCGAGCCTGTTCAGGCCCAAATATAGGGATGTCGGCAAGGACTTGGTCCGTGAGCATTGGCCCCAGCATATCCGAGGTCTGGGATGCTTCGAAGTGCATGAGGTCCTGATACGGGGCATTCGCTAGGTGGCATATCAGCGCTGCTGCTGACTGGTCATCGACCCAGCAAGTACTTGCCTTCTAGACCTCGGTGAGGTGACCTCCAGGGAACGAGCTTGTAGACATGATCAGACATGCGCGATGGCTGCTCGAGAATATCAAAGGCTCCGTTCGCTCTCAAAACCAGCAGTCGCGGCCGCACCGCGGCTGAAGACAATGTGACCCAATCGAATGAAACTATGCGGTTATTCCGCCTCGGCTTTTCTCGATATGCCACGTCCATCTCGTGAGACCTCTGTACTTCGAGCAATTCGGCACCTCCCTGAGAAGCGATGCCAGCCGGAACAATTTCTCTCTTAGTCTCCATGACCTTCAGCTGACCCGTCGGCGAGAGGGCTGCCAACAGACCGCGCCGATCGCGGCAGTACCGAAGAGATCGAATGAGGGAATGCTTGCCTTCTGTCAAGAAGGGGTCAGAGTCTGTTTCAATGACTTTGTCGAGGCGCAGCGCTCCGCCCCACGGGACATCGCCGTCTTCGAAAGCTTGGATATAAGTAGGAGAGGCCAAGTGGCGGAGGTTTGCTCGACGATCCCAGACCATTACTCCTGGATGGTCCAGAGCGGAAGATGCAAAGTTGTTTTGGTCAAGAAAATCAATTGTGAGATTATTGTTGCATTTGGTCTGAAAGGTCACATTGCTTGTGGGATCTGCTCTCAGTCAGAAGGAGAAGAGTCGAGGGGCGTGTCCTGCTCGTACCTCGTAGATCTATGATCCTGAGACCTTGTCCCTTTATGCCGGCGACCAGCGTGAGCGGGCTGTCTTCAAAAAACTTGAGACTCGATACAGACACACTGGGCTCGAGTTTCGTGTAAGAGTCCACAAACCCAGAGGCGGATGGCGGAAAGCCCGATGTGGGCAACTTCCGATCAGAAAGCCGGCTGACATCCCAGACGTGGAGGCTCTGGTCCGTCCTCACACGATCAAGACCGACGGCGAGCAGGCCGGTGACGTTGAAGGCGACAGCTTGGCAGGTGCGTGCCATTTTCAAGCCAATCTCGGCATACGCATTCGAGTTGTCATCAATTTTGAGCAGATTGACAATGCCGGACCCGGTCCCAACAGCAAGGAGGCTGCTGTCCGCCGGAGACCAGTCATAGGTTGTGAGAGGAGGGAAGTCATCATGACGGCTTAACTTGGAATAGTCGAATCGTCGTTTATGAGCATGCCCTGTGGGTTCATAGAGCTGCACGACTCGATGTTGCAAGTTGATGTGGACGAAGCTGTCGGCAGATGCATCAGGCGACCATTTCACCAAGCCCGGTTCGGGCCGGTCCATTTTGGTTTTGCCGCTTCGTGAATGACAGCCTGTAGCTTTCAGTCGCGAGTGACGAAGAAGTCTGTGTCAGTCCGCAGACGGATTTTTGATGGTGCCATTGACATTGACTGCTTTCATTTCCAGGCTGCCGCATCGCGCGCCTCAGCCCAGCAGAATTGTCCGAGATCGAAAAGCGTGCCAGGGGGAGTCGGGGGGCATTGCCCGTACTGCCATGAGCTGAGAACGAAGCTTCGCTCCGCATTCTCATGTTCCGGTCATGAAATTGACGGCCCCGGATTGGCTGTCTGTGGACATGGGTTAAGTGGGTGCGCGCGATAAGATAAGCTGCTTGCTGCGGGGCCCCATCAGCTTCTGGAGAAAAAAGTTGGACCCCTCTGAAATAATCAATTACCTGGTACTTTAGGTATAAAGGCTTCACAGAAAACTATTTGTCTTGGGGCCAGCGCGTTGATCACCGTCAGTCAACATGAAGCGATCGCACGACTCTGGAGATGGCGATCAGCGAGACGCGTTCTCTGCAGCAGATGGCTTCAATCCGAAACGACGGAAGCAGTTCTCGGGCGGCAGCAAGCCCAAGGCAAAACAGGGCAGCCTCGAGTTTTCCAGAAAGCGCATCCGCAACATCGAGCGACTGCTTCGACGCAATCAAGAACTACCTGCGGATGTCCAGAACGAATTAGAGCGAGAATTGGCTTCCCTGCAGGCCACCGTGTCCGACCGGGCGTACGAGAAGAAGCGAAGCGCCATGATTAGCAAGTACCACATGGTTCGATTCTTCGGTCCGTTGCTCCAGACTTTCGTGGTGTAGTGAACCTAGTCGATGCGGTGGACAAATACTGACATGTCCCCGTTACCGTAGAGCGCAAGAAAGCCTCCCGCTTGATCAAACAGCTCAGGAATCAAATCGAGCACAACCCCGAAGCTGACGACTTGGCGAAACTCAAATGCCAGCTACACATTGCCGAAGTAGACGAAGCCTATGCAATGTACCATCCGCATCTAGAGCCATACGTCAGCTTGTATAAGAATTTAGAGACAAGGAGCGAAAGCGACGACGATGGCGACGAGGTGGGCGAGAATAAGTCCGAGAAAGAACAGAGCAAAAAGTCAAGAGCATTACCACTGGCCAAAGCCTCTTTAGCCGCATCAAAACCGTTTATGTGGTCCATAGTCGAGCAGACCATGGAACGAGGCATCGAAGCTCTGAGGCAACTACGGGAACGAAGGTTGGCAGAGGACACGGCAAGAAAACCCCGGATTGTACCCAAAAAATCCGACAGCACGTCAGACAACAAGTCCAGCAATCAGCAGAAGAGCGGTCCCATGGCCTATGGCAAGATAGTCGCCCAAAAAGGCCAGAAGACGCAGATGAACCGTCGGGAGCGAAGACGGCTTACTCGGGAGGCGATACCTGCAAATAATTCAGACGAGGGCGAGGAAGACGGTGGTTTCTTTGATGAGCCGTAGCTTTCGGGCAATTTTGTGATGGAGGTATCGTGCAGCATTGAAGCGAAGCCGGTGTTTTCACTTGTACGTCATTCTTACATACTACCTATTGTTGTACCTAGTAGTTGTGACCTTGGACCCAGATAAATCGTCTCCAAGACGACTTCTCGCTCGCTGTCACCCGAGAAGCAGTTTCCTTTCAGTTTCTATCAGCTTCCAAAGACATGACAAGACTGCTGCAGCGGCCGTCGCTGCGGCCAAGTTGTTGGCGTTGGCGTTGGCGCAGGCGAAGCGAATGAGCGACGGCCAACGAGGCTCGCCGAATCCCCACACGCGCATCGACCAACAAACAGCCTTTACGCTGCTGCACTCCCACACCCGGCTCAATTCCTGTTTGCTACTCGCCAACAGCGGCTGCCCTTCTGCAAGGTAATCAATCGCTGGCGACCGGGGGGCTCTCCTTGCATCTGCATTGCGACTTTGCCTTCGCCCTGCGCCAGATGTCGCGCTCGATCTGCTCCCTCATTTAAGCCCTCCATTCCCCCAGCCCATCACACGGCTCACGTCAACTTATTCACTTCACATACCGACCCCTCCTCGGCTTCCCGTGAAGAGGAGCTCATTTTCGCAGAAACATGGCTGCTGTAGAAAACGTGCATGAGATCGCTGTGCCCTGGGACAAGCTCCTGCTCTGGGTTCAGCAGCAAATTGCTTATGAGATAGAGACGGGCCAGCCCGTCGCCCTCTCACGAACCCAGCTTGAGGCACTGTCCAAACTGGTCCCCTTTCTCAACGAGGAACCGGAAACCGATGAAACGGACTACGTCAGCAGGCTCATGAGTTAGTCGTTCTCTTTTCAAAGACCCCGTCTCCCTCGGCGGCATGGGGTGAGGGGAGTGGTTGGCTGACGTGGGCAAATACGCCGCAAACAGTAAAGGCTCAGTCGAGCACGCTCAAACCCCTCTTCGCGGACAAGGGGCATTCTTCGGTGCCGATCAATGGCAAGACGGAGCTGCGCTGGGCATATACATGCACTGTTGAGCCATTCGGCACGTTTCCTCGCGAAGGATACGGGTATGCGCCGGGGCGGCAGATGCCGCTTTTCCAGTCGAAGAAGGTGAAGAGCTCTCTTTCTTGCTTCAGCTGTGCCTGGTCCAACGTGTGTCATGTGCTGACAGGACTGTCTCTGTCTGCCGTGTGCCTAAGATCGCCAAGCAATTCGCGGCAAAGTCCACGCTGAAGTTTTTGGAGGAAGCAGCGCGACGAAAGACTGCAGTGAGCGCCAGCGTAGACACGCCGACTGCACACTCTGCGCCACCGCCCATCGGCAAGCTCCCTGCAGTTCACGAGCAAGTGGTAGCTTTGACCCGGCGGCTGGGGTTGGAAACACCCTCGTACGAGGTCCATCCGGACCCGCTAGGAGAGGACTACTTCCGCGGACGGCCCGTGTTCAAGGTCGGCAGCCCACGAGTCCCGCCAGATGTGGGAGTTGTGAGTGGCATCAGGGGACAAGCCGCCACGAGGCTGCGCGTCGCAGAGCATTTGCTCAGCTGGCTGCGCGCGGAGCAGCAAAGAAGAGAAGAAGTGGACTTTCAGAGTATGTGGGGAAGGTGAATGAAATTCTCACATTTGTGAGCAGCAGATGGTGGCTTTTTTCGATAAGATGTTGGGAATGATGGACTACGACTCTGGTTATTTGCGCTGTCCTTGGCGATGGACGTTTTGAAAGTAGCAGGCAGACGATATTTGCTTTCACTCTTTTTATTTTTGTGAAGCCTAGCCTGTGGCAATCTCACTTCTCTGTGACTCGAGAGGCCCCAGTAAACATCATCTCTCATCTTCGTGTTCTCTTGCCCGACGGCACAACCATTTTCAGCCCCGGCGGCAAGTCTGCCTTCTTTTCGCCATCCTCCCACAAGATGCCCACGCCTGCGCTCCTCCCACTCACCTTCTTGAAGAAGCTGGTGCTCAAGACGCCTTCGGGCCCTCCGTCCGTCAGGATCACGCCGTTCGAGCTCCTCCACCACGCGAGCCCTCCCTCGGCGATGCTCTTCTCCACGTCGATTTCCACCAGCAGCTCTGCGTCTCCGCGCATCCCGCTCACGGCATTCTCCCCCGGCGCGCAGTGAATGTGTCCTCTGCTCATGGGCTTCAACCCGCCAGACGTGACGATTGCGTCCCAAAACGCAAAGTACGTCCCGTGGACGACGGTCGTGCCGGCCATCTCGCCCCTGCTCAGTGGCGTGAACAGCGCCGACTCGTCGACCTGCAGCGAATGGCCCTGGTTCGCTCTCACCAGGTAGCCACTCGGATCCGACGGCTCCTGTTCCCTTATGCACTTGAGCGTGAAGCGCTGCTTGGCGTTGTCTGTGACGACGGACTTGATTTCCTCTAATGATGGGCTGAGACTTTTGAGCGGGCCCCATTGCAACTGGTCTCTCTCTTCCTGTCAGCTTCCCTTTCCACCGACTTTGATCGGACAGGTAAGACGAGACGAACCACTCTGTCCAGTGGCGCGTATCCTTCTTGGTCTAGGGGAACACCTGCGTTTGCGGCCTGGTGACGCAGCAGCTTGGACAGCGCTTTGGAGATTTGTACTTCGCGGGATTCGGAGCGCTTGGAGTGCTGTCCCCGGCGAGGGGGCCCTCGGTGCGTCTTGGCTTCCATGATGAGCTTCAGCTGCGTAGAGGTCTGGAATATTGCCGCTGCCCCAAAAAAAAAATATGTTGGCAATGATGCTGATGAAATTTCTGTGCAGATCCAGGTGGTCGTTTCGCTCCGGGAAGTTGATGGGTGTTGGCACAGTGGGGCGGGCGCTTTGAGAGGGCCGCCCACTCGCTCTGCATCACGAACATGAGACGCAGGTTCGATGGAAACAGAATCATGTTGTGCGAGGAAACATCGACGCAGAGTCGAAACTGCATGTCTGATGATTATTTCTTCTTGTGTCAGCAGTGGCGATTCAGTACTGCGCCGGTCGATGTTTTCAGCTGCGAGTGAATAATGTTTCTTCACGCAGGTGCTTTGAGGACCTGGGAGCCACGGGAAATAGACTGATGAGAATCTGCTGCGCAACCTAGATTTTGAGCAGGCTCTGCGAGAAGGGTCCGGAACGCGCGAGATGGGACAACACAATGTTGGCAACCAAATGAATAAGCTTCTCGTTGGTGAGCTTGACGTATCAGCGCCTCGGAGATGTTCAAGCAAACCTGGTATCAGAAAGCGGAAAGTCGGCTAAGCCTGCCAGAGATTCCACGAGAGCAGTTTTCGACAACGCAATGTAGTTCATAAGCCGCGAAACGAGGCCCCATTCATGAGACAATGTTCATTCATTGCCGAAAAACATGCATTTGGAAGGTGTCTCTTTGGGCGGATTGTGGAAAGAGAGCGCGGCAGGCGTCCGATTAAGTGTCTGGATACATCGCCAGACTTGCGAAACAACCAAATGAGCGCGGGCATTGCGCACGCCCTTGAGAGGCGCGAGACTGTGATCTGTCATGGGACGACCTCTTGCATCTCACGCTTCGCCCTGGGACGATTATGTCTGCCTCTTCATTTCAGAGGAGCCTTGTTAGCATGGTGTTTTGCGGCCTTTGTTTCAATCTGGCAGAGACCCAGGGTGCCTGGGTCAGGGAGCCTGGGATCAGATACAATCGACCACGGTTGCTCGGATAAAGCATACAAACAGGTCAATATATGAGTCTCAGTAAGCTTGAGGTCACTGCCTTCATCAAGAATCTCTTGCCCCAGTGATCCCACAAAGACGTGAGCTTGGATCCTTTCAGGAGGTTTCCCCCGGGACAGGTACGTCGTGCACGTGAACATAATTCAGCAGAAAGACTGATGATTGTGATCAACAGCGACTAGCTGGCGGGCCATGGAAGACCAAAGCTCGCACAAACGCGTCGCAGATACGAGCTACAGCTGTTGCCGGCCGCGAACGGCTGCGGACGCCGACGCGCCATCGTAAATAGCTACAGCTTTTGAATCCGTGGTGACTTCAGATCTGCACTCTCCTCACTTCATTCTCCTCTTCCACAAGACACTCCGTCTTTTCCCATCTCTCGGTCACTTTCTGCATCTGCACTATCGAATATCATTCAGGTTTCTTTCATTTGAAATCATGTCACAGAAGAGGAAGATGACAAGTATCGCTGTTGCGGACAACGACGATCTGAATTTTCGCAGAGATGTAGTCGTCCATAGATGGGGTGACACCTCTTCACAAGTCAGGAATTAGAATTCACTGATGGAGCACGGAATTGCACCTGAGTTACAGCAGATCTGGGCCAACACCTTTCAAGAAAACGGCTGGTACCTCGACTTCGGTGGCGATTGTGACCCTATTTCCGAACACCCGATCCTCTGTCACTTGCAGGAATTGGAGAGCCCGAGGAAGCAGGTTGTGAGGGCTGTGTCTCTCTGTTTCCTGGGAAGAACAGAGCAGACTGACGATGCCGTCAAGGAATTCCCATGGTTGGCCGCCATCTACTGGGACTTCATTGCTTTTCTCCCGTGCTCGACATGAAGTCACCAGTATCTTGTATCTTCGGAAGGGATTCAATCGTGACGTGGAGGAGCAAAAACGGCAAATTGCCCACTACAAGGAGCTCTATGAAGAGAGAGTCTGAGGCCACCCGCGAACGGGACCAGAAAAAGCTCAAGGCGCAGCTTGGCAATCTGAGCGATGCTCTGCGCGAGCGATGGCATCAACTCTATGTAACAGTTGATGAATTGCATAATTTGAGAGACGAGCCGAGGGCGGCCGAAGAGCGAGCAAAGGAAGCCGAGGACGAGATGGAGGAGCTGCGCGCCGTCGACTGTCGTCAGCCAGAAGATGATCCACGCGGGTCGGGAGACTTGAGCATAGAAAAAAACCTCACGACAACATCCACAGAGGATCTCATGGCGAGAGCGCCCGCACCATGCACAATGACATACGAGAGGCGTTGGGCATGGGATGCGGACAGATGCTGCAGGAACGTGGCGTCTCCCAGTCCATCGGCGACCTCCTGAACAGTGAAGTACAACAAATTTGTCCAAGAGCTGGGTCCTTTCCGCGTGGTACACGAATCACGTTCAGGCGGAGAAGGCAGATGTCTTGCAGAGCATCAACTTCATGACTGACCACGGCATTATCGACCAAGAAACGGCGACCAAAGCCAAGTCAACGGTTGACAAACCCCCAGTGGAAGACACGGTTCCAGAGGTCTTTCAGAGCGTCCAGGATGAAATCTCAACGGCCCTTCAGAGCTACAAGGTTACATTGAGCATTGAACCCAAGCTGCCCGCCCGGATTGTCGTGGATTTCGCCGCAGAGTCGGCTCCAGCGAACTCCCAGGCTTGAGAGATGAACTGCGACACTCTGTACACGGTCGACCGATGGCGCTCCTGCCTTGGATGGATCTGTTTTCTCCTTTTTTCTTCATCTCTCTGCACTCTGGACCTGAGACATCTTTCGGGCTCAGTCGGTGGAACCGGTTTTGGTGTGTCGGCAGGTCGCCGAAACACCTGTTTGCTTCAGGAGATGATGGTTGAGTTCTTTGAACCGCTTGGCTATGATTACGAGGCTACATGTCTTCTACAGCAGACTTGATTCGCGGGCTTGCCGCAGTACTCGCGTAGACTAGCCAGAATGACTGCCATAGAGGCAGATGGGGATGGAGAGATATTCCAGGGCCCAAGACGCGCGCACATAGCTATGTCAAGATTGGAGTTGCTGCCCTTTGTGGCGAGGTTGTAGGAGCAATAGGATAGGCGAGAGAGAGCCTTAGCAATTGATAGCCAGGTAGTGTCAATCACGTCGTATGGAACGCATGAGTGAATTGTCCTTTAGGCGCTCATCGCCCACTATATCGGGATCCGAGACGCGAATTCTCCAACAAACACGAACTCTCCCTCCTATCTTCGAGACGGCCTCTTCATAAAGCTTCACCCGATCTTTGACAAGCCTGGTTCAGGACGCTAGCAAGCTTTCCGCTGCTCTTCGCAGCGGTACTTGGTCTCCGGTTCCCATCACGGTGACGCATTCTCCGCGGCGTGCACCGAGGGCAACAGCCGTGTGCAGCTCCAAGCGACTTGCAGGACGCCCCTTTGCCTGTCGCGGCATTTCGCTCCTTGCCTTGCAAACATCGAACTGCGCTCTCCAAGGCCATGTTGAGGAGCGAGTCTGTGCTGGTTGAAGGGTTTCGTCAACTCTACTCCTCCGACCAGCCAGAGGTTCGGCCACTTCTCCACACTGCATGGCGGCGGCCGAACTTGGCTATTCGCGCGGGATTGGGATACAGAGTCTGAGAATTCACGACCATCGCCTTCAGTGAATCAACACTCACATGGACACACTATCGGGAGAAAAGGTACTCCCGGTGCCCTGCCAAGGGAGAGAGAGAGGACTCCATCTCGGGACTCCTTCACTCCTTCAGCGACGAGGCAAAATCGAATGGCAGCCCTTGAACGGCTGGGTTGCCCACGCATTGCGCAGCTTCTCTCGCCATGCACAACTCGCCGAAATGTCCATGTCTATAAAAGCGCGATGAACCCCGCTGCACATCTCGACTCATATGGACACGTGCTCCATCGCAGCGCAGCGCATCGCATCACACACAGCCCTGCATGCATACACACACACACACACACACGCACACACACATGCACACACGTCCGCAAACCCCTGCGCTGCTACAACATACCATCAGTCTGGGAACCCCAAAGGCTTTGATTCCCAGCACCCCTCCCAGCACCACCATCATCATGAATCTCTACCACCCCTCCTCCCTCCCTCCAAGAATAATCATCCGTCGGCTTTGTGAAGCTGGCTTGTCTCATCCCACGCTTGGCCAAACATCAGATCGCCACGCATTCCGGAACAGGACTGCTATTTTTAGAGCCCCGCCGCCATAGCATCCCGGCGCGTCCGCGTTTTGCATACTGAATGTCGGCACGCGACCGTCTGATACCCACAATGCAGCACAGCGCAGCACAGCGCAGAACACAATCAGCCGCGCGGATCGATCGGCATGAACGCGCCTGCCTGCCAGCCTGCCGTCTTAATACAGCAGCAGTAGGCATAGATAGCCCTGCAAGCCTGGCAAGGTCACAAGCACGACGTTGCGCGGAGTAACAGAATCGCAATCGCTTCATCTCGTGGCTCACTGCCGCCTGCACGCACGCAAACACAATGTTGCTACAAAAGCTGCAATGCAGCAGGGGCCATGGAAATTTCAAGTCAGCCACGCCTGGTGACTGGTTCATACGAAGCGTCAATTCATCCATGTAAAGGACTACCTCTAATAGTAGCACTAGTAGTAGCAAAAGTGGTAGTTGTAGTTGTGGTAGCTCTCGTCATCTCGGTCGCAGAGCCGCCGCTAGCATCCCATGTCATCACTGTACTGTACATCCAACCTGTTGTGATTGTCACCCTCTCGCACATGGCCAGTGGGAGGGGGGGGCAGCCGCCTTTTTGTGTGGTGGCGTCCGGGGAAGAAGGGCCAGGTGAGCCGGAGTAGCAGCAGCACCTTGAACCAACCACACGCTGAGTCGGAAAACCACAAAGAAAGAAGCAGGCCATCAATCTTGCTCCCACGAGGGAGGAGACTGCCGAACTAAAAGGGGAACGAATCAAGTGGAAAGCGTCATCGTTTTTCCTTCTCCTTCTTCTGCTTCTTCTTCTTCCTTCTTTTGATTCATCATTCCATCAGGACCCTGTATCGTGCATGTGTAAGAAATCGATACAAGTGCATTATAGTCATAACATGTCGTGGTCTTTTCCTTGGCCAGCTGCGCGAGCTGCGTCTTCATCGGTAGTCTCCACCACCGCCAGTGTGGGCAGGATACATCCTGTCTCGCGTTCTCCGCGTGCTCAAGCTGCTAGCTCGAGTATGCGCGATTCCCTTGCTTAGCGGCGGGCCGTGCCTCTGCATCGCGGGCTCCGCCGCGGCTTGGCCTGCATCCTGTCCATCGCCGTATCTTCGCGGCCCTTGTGGTCCTGCCAGGCGAGTCGGGTGGTAGCTGGTGGAGTGGAAGCGAGGACGAGGGAGGGCCGACGGCGTCTGCGGCGACGACAACGCGTCCATCTGCGTCGCCTGCTGTCGTTCGGCGGCGCTCTCTCGCCCAGGGCCCCGAAGCATGCTGACACCACTGTTGGCCCGCGACAGTGGTCGAAACTGTTGCTCCTCGTCGCCGTCGTGCTCGATCGTGCCCTGGAAGTTCCGCCCTGGGAACGCACTGAAACGTCGTCCCTCCTCTGGCTCCTCCGTCACTGCGCGCCGCGATCTGAGCAGCGACGGTGTCCGGCCGAGCTCCGGCGGTTCTTCTGTACCCGCGCGTCGCGTACGCGCAATCATGAGGGAGGGCCGCCTCGGGAGGCTGCCCTCCACCGGCGCGCTCGGAGTCGACAGTGTGCTCCTCGGCGAGGAGCCAGCCGCCGCTCCATTGAGGATGAGGCTGCGGCGTTCTTCGAATTTGGAATATGTCCGAGGGCCGCCGCCGCTGCTGCCGGGTCTGGCAGGCGTCGGCTCTGCCGGGCTCGGCCTCTGCGAGATCGGCAATCCGTTGAGTGGTTGAGGAAGTGTCGGTGTTGCTGGTCCGTCGTGTTGGCTCACCGTGGACGGACTCACGACCGTGGCCGGCGGACGAGCCGCCCCGTCACCAAGCGCAACGCACAACTCTGTGAGGCCTCGGCAGACAGAGTCGGCTTTTCGCCGTAGTTGCCGGTCTGTTACCGGCCCACCGGCACCGATTGTGCTCGCAGCCCCCGACACAGGCCCCGGTTGGCCTGCACTGCCCATCATGGATGACAGCGCCATGGCGTCGTGAGCCGCCGACGCGAGGGCACGATAGACTTCTGCACTCAGGTATGGCTTCGTCTTCACCAGAGCGGCCTGCAGAATGGGATGCGCCTCTTTCTGCGACGACGTAGCACTCGATGTTTCTGCAAACTGCGCTGGGCCTTGTCTCTTGGGAGACAGGGACATTGTCGTGACTGTCGTGGTGGCCGTGGCTGGCCGCTCGTCTGACGTCCTTGAGACAGCCGCTGCCGATGTGGAAGGCAGTTTTCCCGTCAGTTCAAGTCGATGAATCCGTGATTTGAGGTCGTCTAGCTCATCCCACACCGTGGATGGTGCGGTGGTGGATGCTGTAGACTCTGTTCCCTCCAATCCGTGGGCCGATATCTCGGCGCCGCTCCTGCTTTGAAAGTCTACCGTCTTAGCCAACGGAGACGAGCCGTAGTTCCTGACGTGGTTTGGTCCGGGTGTCTTGTATGCAGGGCTTCTCGCGCCGAGAAGTGAGTTACTTCCAGCTATCGACGCACGCCTGCGTGCATAGATGCTCGCCTCTTGTCCATTGTCCATACCCACGGTCGATCGTGCTGAAAGGGGCGATGGTCGCAGACTTGCACCCCCGGATCGAGTCCGCATCATGTCCTCGCCTGGATGCACAGAAGCAGCCTTTTCTCTCGCGGCGGGGCGAAATGTGGTGGTCCGAGAAATTTCACTCCTCTGGTCATCACCACCATCGTAAAAACGAAGGCGAGGACTCTCCTGATGGTCAGACAGCCGCCGAGCTGCGGGCGGGGATGATGGGTGGTAGGTGGCGGCCACCGTGGACAGGGGACGGCGGTGAGAGCTTCGTTTCAGGGCAGACTGAGAGGGCATGGTCATTTCCATCAAATCAACATCATCGTGTCGGGGGTAGAGGGCAGGCAAACGAACAGTCGACGTCAAGGTGGCGTCCGTGTCCTCTTCCCCAAAGCGGCGGGTAGGTTCTTCCCGGGCGATTCTCAAAAAGACATCGCCGGCGTCTTCGTTGCGATCAGAATCCGACTTCCGAGACACAACAGCGCCATTCACGTAATCTCCGCCAAAGTTTGATGTTGATTCCTCCTCCGGGGAATTTGCATATGATTCGCCCACATCGTACGGGCGGGGCGTGAAGTTCATGCCCTTTGTTAGGCTCCTGCGAGAGCCCGATGACCGAAATGACCGTATGGGCGGCACCTGACCGGGCGGCAGTTGACCAATCTGGATACTGTGGCGCTGACGTATCGACCTGTATGAGATGGGCGGGCGACTGGGCGGCGAACTGCGACTCTCATCTGGTGAACTGCTTGATTCCGATGATGGCTGGCACAAATGTGGTTGCACCTGATTCTGCGGTGCGACACTCCCCGACGACAAGGGTTCGGATGCGTCTTGAAAGCACAACGTGCTGCAAGCGGCCGCTCCGGAAGCCCGGGGTTGCTGTTGATCGGATGCTTCTGGCGGGTCGTGCAACGAAGACGCGCCGTGAGAAGTGCGTGGAGCGGGACCGCGACGGGAAAAGGGCTTGCTGTGGGCGGCGAACGAGTCGGTCGCGGAGGAGGACAAAGGGGTGCTCTGAACTGCGAGGATGGGCCCGGGACCGGGGGGGCAAGACGCAGAACGCCGATTGCAAGTTGGCGGCGGCGGCGGTGGTTGTTGGGGAGGTGAGAATGCTGGTGAGGGTGCGGACTGGCGCGAATATTGACACGATGAGGCTCGAGGAGGACGACTGGCGATGCGCGGAGACGCAGCGACTGCCGATGGCCGGGCGCTGACAGGGTTGCCGTCTTGGGCAGCGGTTGCGACGTCTGCCAGGTGGTGGTCGTGGGGTGGGGACGGGGCCAGGCGCGGTCCAGGTACCGGATCGGGCGAAGCTGGTGAGTGGTGGTGCGAAGCCGGGACCTGTGCTGGATGCGGGCGTCGTCGAGAGGTGAGATCTGCAGAGCGAAACGTGGGTAGCTTGGACGAGTTGTGATGCTGCCGATGCGAGTGCAGCCGCAGCGAGGGAGATTGGTGGCTGAGGGCGTCGGGGCTCGACGAGGAAGAGGACGAGCAAGAGGAAGAGGAGCAGCAGGAGAGGAGCGGGGAGGAGGCAGGGTCAGCCTGGGACGAGGAGGAGGAGGCGCTAGTGATGGTAGACGCCGCGGCCATGGAGAGGTCGCAGTGGGTGGAGATGCAGCTGGGGATGCAGCTGGGGGCGGATGTCGAGCCTAGAGCCGCCGTGCTAGTTGTGTCTGTACCGTTGGTCGTGTTTCTGCCAGCATCGGCGTCGGCGTCGCAGAACCAGTGGCCTCGACGGCTCGTCATGTCCTGCTGGAGAGCAGTTGTCGACATTGCTAGAAGGGACGCAGCCATGTTCCGGGCACAATGCGCATTGCTGTCAGCCTCGAGGACTGAGATGATGTGGCCGGCGCGAAGTCTCAGGAGCTGGACTTGTGCTGCTGCGCAAGCTTGCTTATATGAAAGTCTGAGGCCAAGTGTTGGGAGCGGGCCGGAGCAGTGATCTTGTGCTTTTGGCGAAATGGGATGAAGCAGAAGTCGCCGGCCATCAAATGTCTGGGACCGTCCTCACTAGGGCAGGATGCTTTCTTTTTTTATCCTTCTTTTTTTTTGATAGTCGTATCCTATCGTGGCCTTGAGACAGCCCGCCCAGTCCCAAAAGCCACAACCAACGACAGGTGCCACACGAGCGAGACACCAGGCCGGTCGTTTTCGGCGGTGTGTGTGTGGTTTCTGGGAAGGGATTGTCTTAGACAACGGCGAAGGCGCAGTGGGCAACGCTGCGACCGTCTCTCGATCTGGAACCAGTGATGCCACGGAGAGGATGGCGGACAGGGAAAGGGGGGAGGAAAAAGTAAAGATGCGAGAGGAAGAGAGGTCGCTTGCAGCTGCCTTTACCAAGCTCGTGCCATTCGCGAGATCGGGCACAAGAGCTCCGAGTACTCGTCACGAATATGTCGGCGCGACTAGACTAGGTCTGGGGAAGACTTCAGGAAGGACAGGAAAACAGAAAATCAGGTCAGAGCCGGTCGCCTCGTACTCTTATTACATCGAGCCACCTGTTGCTTGTTTGCCCTCTCCACGATAAAAGGAGACAAGAAGACGCCACAAAACACTACAGCTGCAGGTGATGCAACGGCCGGAGCCATAATATCCTTGCTGGGTGGTACGTTGGCGTAATTGACCACGATGAACCAACGTGCACCTGTTGCGGCCGTGGCCCCTGGATCCGAGGTCGGCATTCCCCGTGTCTACATTCAACATGTACGGTATGTTCGGCAAGAAACAAGAGTGTCGTGATGTGTGCCACCACTCTCCGCAGCACCAGCGACTGAAGCAGCATAGCGCCGTGCATGGATGGAAGGGCAGCTCCAACGGAGACAGGGCAGGAGCCACTCACAAAGAAGGGGGAGAGTCCAATGCAGGTGCCAGGCCTTCTTTCCTCTGAGGTCCGCACACGTGGACACTCTCACGCAGTTGGTTCATCTGGTGTGCGATGCCCTCCTAAGACCCATCCATCATTCGTCGCATCGCACAAGGCGGACGCCGGCGCGATTCTGATGTGATGCCACGCGCGCATGCCGCATGGGAGGGGCCGCCTCGCAGATGGCTCATTTGCCATGATGCCGGCACAAGCAGCAGCACCAGCAGTAGTATACATGTACCACGCAGCCGGTCATTCACCCCCACCGGACGAGAAAACCGGGCAAGGAGGTGAGAGGAGAGGAAAAGAAATGAGTTTTTCTGGTTGAACCCCAAACTCTGGATTCGTCTGGCATGAGCCCATGTCGTATCGGCAACATCTGTGCGCCCGACGCTACGCCGCATGCCACGTTCGATTGGCGGCTGGCTGGCGCAGGGCAGCGAGATTCGGCTGCGGCCAGCAGCTGCGACATCTTGGCACCTTGGGCCACCGTCATGGCGCTGCGGCTCCTCTCACCTGTGGCGACCAAGCTCTGAGATGGCTTCCTTTGTCCGGGTGCACACATACGGTATGCGGGGAAAAGGCAGGTGTGCACAGCACAGTACGTACCTAAAGTACTTAGGTAAGTACTTTAGGTACTGTACCCAAGCCAAGCCCGCGCTTTTCCCACCGGGAGACATGCACGTCATGGGCTAGCCTATTACTCCGTATGCCACTCGCCAATCTCCTGACAATGGAGACGACCGAAAGGCGGATAGCTGAGCGCTATCCCGCTTTGTTTCACATGCATATATGACAAGTATCGGCAGCACCCTTTTCCTGCCGCTCTCGAGCATCAATAGTCTGGGGACGGCATCATTGACACCGTGCCAGCCCGTCCTCAATCTCTGCTAGTGAGAAGAGGCAAATGCAATATCGTGTCGTCCCACAGGTACGGCACCCTGCAGCTTCTCGTATTGCACGACCCGCGTTGAACGATTGATCGGTAATAAGAAGACAATGTCACTAGCTCGCCTTATTAGCCAGGGACATGCGTCTGCTGTCCCCCTCCCCTCGTCCTCGCTCTGGTTGTTGTGGAGCCAGGTGATATGTGCCGTCGAATATTCGTCGGCGTTTCTGGTTTTCCAGCCGTTCACTACTAAGGAGACGAGGGGTCCGCGAGCTCGTTTCAAGTGAGATGGACGGCAGGCTGCGAGACGAGAAAGGGGGACGAAAGGAAAGAGAAAAGGAAAAGAAAAAGGAGGGAAAGGAAAGGAAGGAAACGTGGCAATTGCTGGCCAGTCAGGTCCCCGGGCAATTGGACACCGTTGCGACTCAGCCAGCAGATTTGACTAGGCTGTGTTCCTCGTTCCGACTAGAAGGAGCGTTATGCCGATTCTACGATCCAAAGGCATATCATAGATGGACAGCGTGAGATCCAAACATGTTCCGATCATGCTGTGTGCTTTTCCGCGGCTGTTGGATGAAACAAGCCGCGCTCTTCTTCTGACGGGCTTGACCTGGCAGGAAGGGGGTGAAGCGCGCGTCATGAAGGAGGCGAAAGGCGAAGGAACTATAGCCGCGCTTGATGTTGATGCTTTCTCGGGCAAGCATTGCTCTGAAATTCGTCTTTTTCTTGCAGCATTAACTAGCATTGCGCTTGACCTGTCATCTGTCTACGTGGCGCAAGGACACTGTTTTCATCAATCTCGTGCAGGCTCATGTCAGGGCCCACCATCATTCCCGATTCGCACAAGATATCTATCTGGACACCATATGCAGCCAGCCTACTATCCTCTGTCCTCGACCTCGACGCGAATCGTGGCGGCGGGACTAGTGGCCCGTCCAGTATCGTCGACAAACGCCGAGCCTTGCCAGCGTTGAGTCATCTCGACTTGCATAAAGCGCCCGAGAGAAGACCAGTACCCTGATTCTTATAACCTGCCTTCACTGGCATTCAGGGATTCTAATGCTTCCTGGGATCCGATGGCGTTCGTCCAAGGAAGTGCTGGTCACGACGCGGTGAATTCAATTGACCATGAGAACGATTGATCACCTTTTCCGAAGTCCGATCGGAACCAATATAATCATCAAACATATGACAGCCTTCGTCCCTTCTCAGAATGGCCAGATTTGCACTACACAGCACAGACGAGTCGAGCACTAATGGATCACCGGCAAGGCTAGTCAGAAGGTACTTAAAAATCGTGCCGAAACGTCAAACATGGCCCATGGATCAGACGATTGGATGTCATGACTCACAAGGGCTGATGAAATCGCCAAAACAAGCACGACATTCCATGCCTGGCGACGTCGATAGCCACCCCTCTAGACTGAGCAGCAATCAGAGAAGGCTGGGAGGAAGAGGACCAAAGGCGATAGTACGTTGTTAGAGGGAAAAGACGAGCCTCTAGGGTAGCCAGCTCATTTTTGTTTTGCCCAGTCGGTAGGTACCTAGGTAGTATGTATAATCATTTTTCCAAAAGAGGACCATATGAGTAGGCGTCCACCGACGGTGGCGAGGCTGGCTCGACTGACTCTCACGATCCTTGGATCAGCATATTGATTGTTTCAGACCCGGGAATGACATCATTTGAAGCAACTCATGACCTGCCAAGCCAACGACGCAATCAACGGATACCCACCCTCTAAGGATAAGCCAGGGTGAAAGCAGCCCTGCGCGGCCTGGCGAACATTCAGATTGGCAACGTCCAGGTCGAGGAAATGAGCAAATCGTCGATTCACAAAAGTGCACAGTTTTATGGCAGGCGAGGCTGCTAAATTGCCAGATCAGCACATGGAAATAAAGTGGTCATGCAAGGATTCCGATTTCACGATGCGGCGACTTCCGGACGACCCCAGCGGAGCAGAAGGCGCTAAACAATAGTCCCAGGATCTCTGCGGGTGAGCCAAAATAGGCAGGCGCCTCAGAGGCCAGACCAGTAAGGTCCATTTTATCGCGAAAAGAAGAAAAAATAGGATTGTGACGGTTGGCGCTTGACGTCTATTCCTGCCGCACCCATCAGCAGTCGCTGAAGCATGTCATGAGTATGGCGGGTCATGTAACGCCGAGTGCATCGCGTTGGAAGCGGAGGGAGAAGGGGGGCGGGGAGGGGAGGGGGAGGGGAGTGGAGGAAAGAGATGGGAAACAGGAAACAGAATTCACGAATGGCGGGATTGTGTGTATGCTTAAAGAAACTGCTGATCCAGCCGCATTCCATCTGATGTCGGAAAATCACGAGTTACCAAGACACAGCCGACGTGTCCCATTGGCTGAAGCAATGGTCGTTGCAAAAGGCGGGCGCGCCTCGTCATCCCATGAGGCCGAAAGCGAATGTCTCGACAGTCGACAATACGGTTTCAAAGTCTGGAAATGGGTAGCACGACGGGCCGAAATTACTGGTTAGCGAATCGACTTGTCGCGGAAAGGATGGACTTTGCTGTGGTGCTGGTTGTCTGTGACAAGGTCAAACAGTGACTCTGCATCTGACACAGTCGAAATGACGGGCGAACCACTCCAGGGCACGAAGGAGATGTGGCTACAGAGCGGAGCTCGGCCGTGATTGGCGCAGGCTGGGGCCTCTCTGAACGGAGCGGGCGCCTGCGAGTTACACGGATAGTTTCGACTCAAGTGACGGGGGCAATTGACGTAAACGATACAATGCGATGCCCGCTCACATGAATGCGGGCAGACACACGTGGACAGATGGCAATCCGTTCAGCCTCAATTCGAGACTGCCACGCCGGCGCGCATCGGCATGAGGCAATTCTTGCCGCGAGGAGGAGAGGGAGGAGCAGCAGCAGCATCAGCAGATGCGGACCGAACGAAGGGCACCAGACATGCGCACGCACGCACGGGGCCGGACTTTTTTGTCTATCGGGTCTGACCATGGCCATCAAACCAACTCTAATGGCCAGGCCGACAGACTAGCTGGTTGATGGCCTTTTCACATGGGCCCCGACTCCCGTTCCCGGTCGACAGAGGAAAGAAGTCGATTGGTCAATGAGCGACGCAGATGCAAATCAGGATGCAGTAAGTCCGGGCAAGGGAAAGGGGGGGAAGAATTGGAAAAAAAAAAAAAAAAAAAACACACACACAAAGAGAGAACGAACGGCCCGGCCACTCCTGCCCAGGAGCCTCCTCTCCCCACCGGAACCCCACCCCCCTCACCCTCCCGCCCAAGCAGCCAAATTGGCTGGCGATTCGTGATTGGACAGCCCTTGCCGCCGAGCCCTGCAGTGTTTGCGTCTAAATTTAGCCCAGCGTCGCAGCGCCCGCGTCTCCACCGACAACTCGCCACAGGGGAGAGGGGGACCGAGTGAAAGTCCACGGGCTGCACGTCGGTTTTGCGTACAAGCGTGTTGTGCTGTGCTGTGCTGTGCTGTTGAGGGCTGGGGCTCTTGTGGCTGTTTTCAAAGCACTATTGCCGGCCAACAGAGAGTTCTTGGTGACGGGCCTGGGAGACCACGGGGGGGAGGGGGCTTGGCTTCGCTCTGCTGGCCTGCGCTGCTACCGTCCGGCCTCGCATCCAACCCACCTATTGTCCTCTGTCAATAGTCTTGTGATTGAACTCCTGCTCTCTCGCTCGAGGAAAAATTGAAAAATGACATAAAAGAGAGCGAAAAGGAGGAGTCACGCGGTAAAAAAAACGTGGCGACATGACGTGTGGCTGCTTGCTGTAGACAGGTCGAATTGTCCTCGTATCGACCAGCAGTTTGACTCAAACCATCTGCTTCCCACGTCCATGAACCCCTCCCCTCCCCCTTTCCCACACCCAAGAGATACACGTCAAGACGCCTCAAAGGCGCATATGCCAGTACGCGCTAGACGTTGAAGTCACAAGAAGAGGGGCCGGTCCGACGACTCTAGTTGGGCCATTGTTTCTGCCCCAGGTTCAAGTGCAGGTCCGAGGGCGTGTGGTGTCGAAGTCGTCGTCGTCGTCGTCGTCAACTCTTTGACTAAGTACTGTATGCCATGGCATAACACTGTTCGTGTGTATGTGAGCGAGCGAGCGAGTGTGTGTGTGTAAGTGTGTTGCGCGCACAGATCGGGCGGCAGGAGGTGGACGCAAGGGCGATTTTCAAATTTTCGACTTTTTTCCTTGGGTTGTACGTTTCCCTCTTCGCCTCGTCGCCCAAATCCCTTTCCCCTCCTTTTTTTTTTTTTTTTTTTTTTTGTGCTCCCTCTCGCTCACGCCTGCTTTCCCCGGGGCTGCACGAAGACGCATGGGGATTTCCATCGACGGTCTGGTGCAAGCGCACGCGGGCCCGTCCCCCCAAGTAACGACAGACAACCTTGGCAATTATCCGGGTACTTGGCAGATACCTCCCGGGCGTACTTTACCTCATACCTGAGGGGCCCCATATCCGATCACTGCATGTACTCGGATACTCGATACATGTACCCTCTCTCTCCGCCACGCCTCAGCCGCGCTCCTTCTCAAACCACCACCCCCCCCAAAGTGCCCCATCCCAGCGCCGGGTCGTGTGGCCTGGTGCTTTGGCTTTCTGCAGTCCAGCAATTGTTCCCTTTTTTTGCCCGTGAATTCCACTTCCTTCCTTCCATCCTTCCTTCCTTCTCTTGCCATCTCCTGCCGTACTTCCCTCCAACGAAAGCGGTGTCGACAAGGACAACAACGTTGACGACTGCGAAACACTGTCGGGTCGTGCTCTTCTTTTTGTGCCAGCCAGTTCCCCGTCCTCTCTTCTCGAACGAGCACATCATGGCTCGGTCGTAGCGCCCGCAGAGACTCTCTCCTCCTCGCCCCCCCTCCCCGTTGCCGCTAGCCTCCCGCATGGTCCTCATCTAAGCGCTGGCTTCGTTGTCTCACTTCAAATCTGGGTCTCCCATTCCTTCTTCCCTCTCCCTTCCGCCCTCTCTACTCGACGCCAGCGACCGCAGCGACAACACCAAGGACACGCTCTCCTCCCGTCTCGCCCTTGGTCCCTGATCATCATCTCGACGTGCCTGCCTCTCGCCTCCCCGCGTCCGCAGCGGCCGCCGCAGCGATTCGCAGGCTCCGTTCAACTCCGACGCATCTGATCGTGGCCGAGGTGATCCACGGCTCTTGTCCGCGGCCTCGACCGCATCAGCCAGACTGGTCTGGTCTCGCGAACGATCACAACAACTGGATCCAGCAGCGCTGTCCAGTGACGACCGATATCCGATCGAAAATTGTCCGCGAATCCGCTCCTTTACGTGCTACAGACCCTCATTAATTATCTGTCTCGGCTCACATTCCTTCTACCTGCGCTCTCGCTGGTTCGTACGTCGAAGACGTCGACCCAGCAGTTACGCGACCTGGACAGGCCTTGTTCTTCTGCCGATTCTGGGCCCAAAGCCGCCAAAGGACGCTTTGGCGACAGCCATTCCCTGACCCATGATTGATATGATGCCGTCAGCCGCAGCTCGACGCATCTACGAGGACCAATTGCCGACCTTCATGTCAGTGTATGACTTGGACGCCGAGACCATGGCAGATGGGGAGACAGTGACTCTGCTGGAAACGAAACTGGCGGTGATGGACACAAAAAGACCACTACTCGCTGATGCATGTCAATCACCCGGCTTCGGGCAGGCTGCCATGAGTTCAGATCCAGCGCACCGACATCATGACAGCACATCGACTCAGATGTCTGAATCGACTGATTCATCTCCCACGACAACTCTGTCCGCGACGGATTCATCGTCTCTCTCGGATCCCTCGCCCTCGTCGTCGCCTGACACACCGGTCAACTTGATACCCTTAAGCGATTACCCGTCCACCACTTTTGAAAGTCGACCGGCAGCGTTGTCGGGCAGTATGCCTTGCGTCCCCGAGATCCAAAGTCTGGAGCGTCCCATGACTTCTCCTTATCCCCGGAGACCGAGAAATATGAAAGGACTGTCCATCCAACCTCCACTGAACACGACGGCGACGTCCAAGTGTATCGCGTGGGAACCCTCATCACCCTCATTCATCAAACCGACGATCTCTGCCATGAAACGAAAACCTAGCCAATTGAGCTTGAAAACGAACGCCTCTGATCTCATTCAGAAAACATCGCTGGAGGTGCCGGCGTCTCCAGCGTTGCCTCCAATTATGCAACGGCGTGCTCTGAAGCACTCGACTTCGTCCCCTCACATGTTTGCCGCCATGAAATCGTCCACATTTGGTCCGTCAGGGGGAATGACTTTTCCGAAAGTCTTGGAGAGGAACGAATCCGGCTTATCAGAAGTCCTCCGCCCAATGAAGTCCAAGTCCAGTTTGCACATAGACGAGGCCATCTTGGAGGAGAGCTCGCCCATTAAAACGCAAATGGCCAATCGCGGCGAATTTGAGCCGTTTCAGGAAAACGTCAACAACGAAGATCAAAAGTCCCCAGGATACCCCGGCGGCCCTATCGCTATTTACGGCGACAAGGTGTACCTCTATTTGGAGCCCACAGCTGAGGAGGCCTCTCATTTTGATGTGGTTATCAATGTTGCGCGTGAGGTTCAAAATCCCTTCGAACCCAGGAGCAGCAAATCGATGGCTGAGTTGCCCACGGCGACTGACGATAGTCCCATCCCGGAGACGGCTGTCACCTCGACAAGCTTTGCAACGGCGTTTGAGTTTCCGCCCACCGAAGACCAGTCCCTTGATACCCCGACCACGCCCAAGGCAAACCCGTTGCAAGTCCCCGAGTACATCCATATCCCTTGGGATCACAATACTGACATTGCCCCGGATTTGCTTCGCCTGTGCGAAATCATTGAGGACCGGACGAAGTCTGGGAAGCGTGTGTTGGTCCATTGCCAGCAGGGCGCTAGTCGTTCAGCGAGTTTGATCATCGCGTACGGCTTGTATCAATCGCCTGATCTAAGTGTGAATGACGCATATTACGCCGCTCAGGCCAAGAGCCGGTGGATAAGTCCCAACATGAAGCTCATGTACTCTTTGCAAGACTTCCACAAGGATCTGACCAAGAAGCGAATGCCGCCGCCGTCGGCATACAGACCGCGAACAGGCAGGAGTCCGACCAAGCACCGGCTGACCTTGTCGGCGGATGACATTGAGATGGCGCCCAAGGAACCGCTGACGGCCCCTTTGCCAGGAGGGGAAGATAGTCCGCGCGCAACAAGTTCTGGTGGCGTCACCGAATCGGGAAGTAGCGCTTTGACTGGACCACACGCCATCTCTCCTGGCCCTGCTTCAGCCCCGTTGAGCTATTCGTGGAAGGAGCACATTCACGAAGTCGATGCAGGTCCCTCTGCCTCCATGGTTTCTCAGCAATCCTTACCTGAGCCCTCCCTGGCCCAACAAGAATCGCCGCAAACGTCGCCAGTAGACGATCTACCGTCCACTCTACCGGCACTCCCGTCTCTGTCGACATCACCGAGCTTTTCCGCCCCAGAAGATCTCGCCGAGCCGCCTGAGGCTCGTCTGGATCGACAAGATCGATGTTCCCCTGGCCCCAGCCCCATATGGCCGAGTCTAGGATTACGAGCATTCGAGGCCCCTGCCACATTCTCCAAATTCCCCATGCGCAGACTACAGAGCAAGGCGCCAGCCGGTGTGCACGAGGACGGTTTTGCGGAACAGACTGTCACCGTCAGCTCGGCCTTTATGGATGACCCGGCTTTGCTATCGCCTCGAGTTGAAACGATGACGACGAATCCTCTGCACGACGTAAGCGAGGTTGCAGGTATGCGATTTGTGCATTCGCCTCCAACGCCAACGGAAGGACTCTTTTCGCCTCGGGAACAATCCTTCCCGTCTGATCCTGTAGCCTTCTTTGGGCGCATGGTAGGATTCGGACGTCCGCCACAAGCCGCGGATCCCAGAAGCCCGCCGACGAGAGGAGAGGCGCCGATCGTCCGCTCCATTGATGAACTATTATGAAGGGGCATCGACGGCTAATGCTTTGCCCTCAATCTGGCGCTGTCCTTCAGGCATAGGACGGTCCACGAGTTGATCGCGCTGCATGCTGTTGGTCACGCAGCCCTTGGTCGCGACTGGCCCCGGCAATGAATTGAATGCTCGAGATTGTGGCGATGATGCCCGGCGGTGTTTCCCACTTGCACTGGAACGAAAGCCTTGGATGTTTTGTATTTCTCCGCATGTGGCCGGAGGTACATGCGCGGCATTTGCAGGCGTTTGATTTTTTTGAACTTGTGGTATTTGAACTTTATTATGCACTGCATGCCCTGTTCGCTGGCTGCCTGTTGTCTTACGGATTGAGGCCCATCTCACTAATACGTCTCGAATTACAACTTGCTATGGCTATCTGTCCATACAGGGAGGCGATCTTCATGCCTGACAATCCGCAGCCAAGATTTGCTGGCGAATTATACGATCGTTGTAATGGTCAGGACACGTCAAAAGATTTCCGTGTGCGCCGCCTCTTCTTGTTATTCTTGTCCCCTTTGCAAATTGTGCGCGATTCTAGGTACATCGATGCGGCGTCTGATTCAAGAGCACCAAGATGCATGGGCTGGTGTGCGTTGAAGAAATTTCCTGTACGAAGAAGCACCTAGCGTTCTGTCGGAGAGCAGAGATTCATCGAAAATTGTGAAGAGGCGGATTAGCATATACAGCATGGGCCGAGCAGGCAGTGTACAGGGGCGAATTTTTTTGTTTCTGAGATGTTCATTGTTTCATACACTCTCGTTTTAATTCTCTCTTTTGTCTGTTACGCCTGACCGTCGTTTCTCAGGACGACGTCGGCAGGGAAGGAGATGCTTGGGCAGGCAGGCAAGCAAGCAAGCAAGCAGCAGCGGCAAGGCGTTTGTGAGCCTAGACGTAATGAAGAAATGCCAATACTATAATATATTCAAGACTTTTCCTGGGTACGGTGGACTCGCTCTGTGCTGCTGCGTGTGAATGATGGAGCCAAACTGAACTATGAGGCCTCGACCCGGCCCCTTGCCATGCTGTGTTGGCAATTGACTCGTTTGAGATGTTGGCAAAAGACGATGGCGCGTCTTTGAGTCCAGTTCAGCGAGTGTCGTTCAGTCGTCGATTTTGCTATGGCGGCAGACAAGATGCAGCGCGCTCCCCCCCTAGACAAACAGGATTCACAAATTCGGTCCGAACAAGCAAGCAAGCAAATGCATACATATAATGCACGCACGCAAGTACCATACATGATGATGCTCTCCCAACAAACCAAAAAAAATTGGCCACCTCTGACGTTTTGAGAAAAAAAAAATACTGGCCTGATCGGGGTGCTACAACATCTATCCATCTATTCTTGTCATCTTCTTCCTTTTATCTTCAAACTGCCACGACTCGCCGCCGCCGCCGCCGCCCGTCTCCTTGTTCTTGTTCTTCCTCCCCCCTTGTAGCGCTATGAAATCTTCTTGTCAACAGCAGCGGCAGACGGGCCACCCTTCTTGGCTGCTGCTGCCTCCTTGGCCAGCTTCTCCTGGCGCGCAATGGCGGCCTCGACGCCGATGCCGCCAAAGACGAGGCTCACGCCGAGCCACTGCATCTGCGTGAGGCGGTGGCCAAAGGCGACGACGGACAGGATCATGGTGAACATTTTGCGCGTGACGGTGACGGTGACGAGCAGGACAGACGAAAATGTCGACAGCGTGTAAACTGTGCACATGAGGGAGTCAGCCAACCAGCCAGCCAGTCAGCCAGTCAATTAGTCAGTCAGTCGTTTCTGTGCCCCTTTTCTCTCTTTGGGATACGGTGTCTTTTTGTCATCTCTTGCAAAATCTCTTGTCCACGACGCAAGCCCGCGTACGCATACACACACACACACACACACACACACACACACACACACACACACATCTCTACATGCAAAATGATGATCAAGTGCAAAGGGGCAAAGAGGGGAACCAGCAGGACGCAAGGATAAAAAGCAAAAAAGAACGAGGCACGTACAGATAAACACTTGGCCCACGGCACCGCACACCGCAAAGCCAACAACGTCCTTCCAGACGGCGGGATGGCGCCGCATAAAGTCCAGCGCGGCGCTCAGCTCGCCCGCACTACCACGACCCCCCGGACCACCACCACCAGACACATCCATGCCCAGCCACTCGCCCACGCCCGTCGCGACAAGATACGGGCTCGCGACGAGGTAGAGGCCCGTGACGAGCGTGCTCATCAAGTTGTTCGCACACATCATCTGCGGGCCCGTGTACGGCCTAAAGGTCTGAAAGATGTGGTCCTGGGTGCTGTTGGTCAAGCCGTCAAACAGCAGATTGATGGCCAGGAGCAACAGCCCCCACACGAGGTTCGCGTCCTCCGACATGTTCTTCTTCTTCTTCTTGCCGCCGCTGCTGCTCCCGGAATGCAGCGTGAAGACGGCAACGCCGGCCGTGACGGCCGCCACGACGAGGTACTTGTACAGCGGGTAGCGCTTCCGGAAAATGGTAATGTGGAGGAACATGACGGGCAGGAGCTTGCAGCTCTTGGCCAGCAGAAAGGTGATGTAGTCAATGTGCGCCAGACTGGCGTACCCAAAGGGGCTGGCGAGACTGCTCGTCAGGGCCACGAGCGCCAGGGGCCCGAGGATGCGGCGCGACGGGATGATGGGCGGGAGGCGGGAGCCCCGCGGCGTCGAGACGTGCAGATACAGCAGGCCGACCGTCGCGGCAAACACGCTCTGGACCGTGTTGAGGAAGACGGGAAAGTGCCACCGTTCAGGCGCGTCCGCCGGGCCGTGAGGCGTCGTCGTGAGCTTTTCCTGCAGAAACGCCCATGTCAAGCTGGACAGCATGCCAGTCAGCCAACCAGTCGCTCGGTGTTCAGTGTCCTATCGTCCACGTACAAAGAGGCATATATCCCAGCGACAGATATCACGAGCTGCAAGATGCCAGCCTCGCCGGACGCCGGACTGCCCGCTTGGGCTGCTGCGCCGTTGCCGTTTTGCCACGCCGCCGTCTTCTTGTCGAAGAACTCGGACGACGCGTCGCGCTTGACGGGAGCTCTTTTGGTGCGTGCCATGTCGCGGCTGGCTCGCTGCACAGGACCGGGCCAGAGGTTGGAGCAGAAAGGGTTGGTTGCGGAAAATGTCACAGTGTTCCTTCTTTCGTCCCCACCCAATTGGCCATGTGGCTTCATTGGCTTCGACCCGGCACCGGCAAATGACGTCCGTCCCCTGACAAATAAGCCTTTCTTAGTGGATCGTGCTCCTTCCTCTTTCGCTCAGTTCCCTCAGGTCCCTTCTTCCTTCATGGTGGGGGCGGGGACTCAGCGGGGCTAGCGTCCCGACTTGACACGCAAAATCAACAGGTCCATGCAAGTACCGAGTGGCATCGCAAACGATGATAATCTCATGTTTCATTTCCTTTGCTCGAGGCACAGAATGACTACATACATTCCTGCTCGGCTATCCTTTCCGCCATTCCCAAGAGTACGTTTCGTCATCAATCATGCTGTGAGGTATGAAGATGGCTCCCATGCTGCCATGGTGAAACTAATGAGGGTGCGTTGAGCCGGACTGACGAGCAGTGAAGAGGTGGTGTTGGGGAGGAAAGGGGAGGGGTATCTGCGGCAATTGACATCATGGTTTCCCATTACGACGTCGTACTTCGGCGGAATGAAGCCGTCAAACATTGAGAGCACTTTTTGAAAGTTTGACGTGGTTTTTTGGTTGTTGGTTTTTTGGAGAGGAAATGGGGAATACGAGAATCATATCAGGGTGTGGGACAAAAAAGAGCCAGAAGTGTCGATGCTAGAGCATGACCTGGCTGTGTGGCGCACCATCATCTTTGCTCGATCGAAATCGGGATCGTGGCCCCTTGCCTGGAGTTCCACCACAGCAAGCAATGCGCCGTCGTTCGTCGATGGCCGAATAAAAACTCGAGCATCATCTAATGCGCGATTCCAGAAGCGGAGCTTTCAACATCTCGGGCGAAGCTGGCTCGTTTCGTACAGCGCGGTTTGAATATCTGAAGAGAATATCGGCAGACAGCGAGAGTGCATCGCGGCTTTTCGATTTTCAAGAGATGAGGTCCGGAACGATCATGTCCCTCCACACGTACCACTTCGGGTCTTGGGTAATAAAAAGCTGTAAGGAAAAGGTAAAGAAGAAGTGGAAAAAAAAAACAAGAATAGCTAAGGAAAATTGCGAGTCATGGCAGTAAGGCATGGCGATGACTCTTTTCTTGCGCATTTGTGACTTCCGGCAATCGAAACATCGCAGACATAACGTCTAGTCCCTGTTCCTGCAGGAAACTTGAGAAGAAAAAGCCTTGCGGCGTGCCAAATCTGCGGGTATAGTTGTTATCTTGTGCGTGTGGATCTGGAGAGGGTGTGGCTCGCGTCGAGACAAAGTTGAAGTGAGAGAGGCTTGTCGGGAAGAATCGCGTCGACAGCCTCAGCACTTATTCCCCGTCCTGCAGTTGGCTTCGGCGCATCTTCTCCGCCTCCAAGTTTTCATACAGGAGAAAAAGTGCAGACTCGTTAGCTTTGGCGGTGCCCATGATGGTGAACATGCGCTCGCCCGTCTCATCATGCGGTGCCTTAATCATGCCACATCGTTAGCCAATCATGAACCCAATTTCTGGTTTGCGGTTGTCATACTAACCTTGGCAATGGAGATACGGGCGCCCGACGTTTTCCGAATCTCGCTGATCTTGCTCCCTGCGCGGCCGATGATGCAGCCGACCATATCTGCGGGGATGCTGATGTTCTGCGTCTGTATTTCTTCGCCATTTTCATCGTGTGTGGGAGGGCCTCGGCTGGCTGCGTCCGAGTCGGATCGACGATTAAACGGCCGCACACCACCACCATTGCTGAAATCGGCTCCGTTGCCGGTGCGCATAACACGGGAATTGCTGTAGTCGCTTCTACCGTTGCCACTGAAGCTGCCGCCCGTGCTCCCAGGTCCCGTCTGGGTCCGCACCGCGGGATTGTAGAGAACTGTACCCGTGCCACGCTGCCAGTCGTCAATTAGGCATTTACAAATCTCCCACACAGCCCGCTGGATGCCCTCTGGGGTGCCCTGAACCTCAACAATTCGCTCGGTGGATTGAGGCAGCATCTCCTTCTGGGCGACCATGCGGACGCCTGAGACGTCTTGTATGTGCTTGATCTTGAGGCCTTGCCTGCCAATGATGGTGCCCATTTGATTATGCGAAATGAGGAGTTTGACAGCTACGCCATGTAATTAGCACTTGTCTCTTTGCATCCGACAGGGACTAAAGGGAAATTGCGCGATGACTTGAGACATACGGTGCGTGCCATTGTTCTGGATGATGCCCCCCATTCCCATAGCGGGAGCACCCTCAAGCAAGGCCCTGGCGACAATTGCGTAGGCCCTCGAGATGGCATCGCAGTCGCCAGTGATAGTGAGGACGCGGTCGTGAACACCCTGAACAACTTTACTCACGCCGGCCTTGACGCCGGTCTCGTCGCGAAGGTCCGCAACGTTTTTGCCGCCTTTACCAATGATGACACCTGCTTCTTTGGAAGAGACGATTGCTCGTAGAGTCAGCTGCGCCTGGGCGTATTCCTCGTCCGTCTTAGGGGCGGGCTCGCCGTCGGGACCGAGTCTGTCATCCATCTTCAGCTGGTCCATGTGGTCAATGATGTCACTGCCATTGGGAGAGATGACGTCCTGCGGGGCCGTCATATTCGAAGCGGAATTGCAAGCTGAAAGTGTATAAAGCGGCGTCTTGACGAAAAGAAAGCGACGGGGCTTCCGACTATGGCGGAACGTCGAAGGGTACTGAACAATGATTGCGAAGCTAGAAAGAGAAATGGCACGTCGTTAGCGCTTTCCATCCTCGAGACGTGGAGCGCACAGAGAAGGTACGAGCTGGAACTGTTTGTGACTCGGGCAGAATCATGCAAAATCCCCATTTCGAGGACTGTCGCCAGGCGCCCGAGCAAAGCTCGCTTCTGTCATCGAGGTTTCTGGCTCGCCTGACGGAGACGCCCTTCGCCGGAAGCAGCCAGGATGAGTGGCGCCCACACAAACAAGACATGCATGGGAAGTCTCAGGAACGTACCCGCGTCGATGGATAGAATGAACTACGCCGTGAGTGAGCTAGAGGGTCCGGCGCAGACGCACAGTGGCCAGGCGGGTCGCGTGCAGCAGATGACTGTGTCGTAGCCCTCCCTTACTGGGATGGATGGATGGATGGATGGCTGGTTGGTTGGACGGACGGATGGATAGCGGGACGCGGCGGGGGTGGCAGTTGGTGGCAACGTTGGAGAGAGGGGAGGAGGGCGGAGAGATTAAGTAGAGCAGAGGGGGAGGCGGATAGCGGCGGTTGGCCTGAGGTGACTCAAAGTCACAAGTCAGAGCGGGAGAAATAGAGAGTACGAAGAGAGAATGGATTGGAGGGGGAGGGGGAGGAGGCGAGGGGAGGAGTAGGAGGGTAAGGAGGAGGTGAGGAAGGGAAGACGAGGCTGGATGTTGCGGATGGAGTTGAGAGAAGCAAGTGAGTTCCAGCGAAACAAGAGACGAGCAGGAGGAGCTTGCAGTGTCTGGCTACTGACGCGCGCTGCTGGTGCTGGTGCTGGTGTGGAGCACCGTCCTTGTGGACGTCCGCCAGGCAGCTTTTGCGCTGCGCGGGCAAGCTCGACGGGCCAACGCAGGCAAGAGAGGCAATGTCGCTGCCTCGTGCGACTCAGTCGCCGCTCACACGAGGTACCGGGTAGGCACGAAGCTCCCGGACTGGAAGAATAGATAATCTACCTTCGGACCGTGCTCGCCAAAAATTCTCATGGCAAAACGGACAGAGCCAGCCAATAGCTGACGAGCGCGAGATGCACCATGCGGGCTCGCGCTAGCCCAGTTCGGCGGAACAACATTTACCTAAGTACTTCAGTACCTTAAATACTTTACTGCAGGTACTAGGTATTAGGTACTGTAGGTAAAGTAAGTAGGTATGGAAAAGAGAAGAGAGGGAAACCAAAAGGGCGTCGACGTGGACATATGCCAGTTACACGGGGCTGTTCCCCCAAAGAGATCGAACTCTTGACATAGATGCATTATCTGTTTGATCAAACGTGCCGTGTTGCCAAGATTTCCAACCAAACCACACCAACAACCCGAGCATTCGCTCTGGGTTCCTCACGAGTACCGGACATCGATCGCAAGCCCGCGTTAACATCTCACGATACTGTAGGCACACATTTGGCAATCTTCTCGACGACGCTCTGAACACGAAAGCTTGATCAGTCTGGACTCGCTGACCCGCCAAATCTGCTGTTGTGGACACTTGTCTTGACACTGACACAAATGGCTCGTGGTTTGACACCGCGGACACGCATTTCAGGGGTACCAGCAGTTGTACTGAGGCTGGCTTCCATGCATCGTCAGCCGATGAAGCGTCCTCTCATCGAATTCTTTGTGTAATGGCGTCTATTACTACAATGGCTTGCTGCGAACTTATAACATATGCAATCTTCAGACGTCAAGTGGCGCTTTGTGCTAAGAGGGAAAGCCAGGGCCTTTAGCTAATGAGATGAGGGGTGGGGACAGGGAGGGAAACAAATATCGCGATGCGTCAATCGCCGCGCGGAGACCAGCTTAAGACCTAAAACAACGCTCGCGCTATTCAAGTTGCAGGACGTAGTTCGTTTCGTTGTGCAAGACCTCAAAGAGCATCCGGCTGAGGGGCGTCCAAGTCGACGGCCTCGACTGCGGTTTGCTCGAATCGGCTCTTGCCCGCGAGCTCGTGGAAGAACCTCGATGCCTCTTCGCTCTCGAGCCGAATTTTGTCGGCCTCATCTCTCCGATGGTTCAAGTCTTTCACGCTCTGGTCTAGGCCGACTCGAAGGTTGTCTGCTGGGAAGCGGAGGACTTTTCGTACTGAGGACGATATACGCGTCGAGTTGGCATGAATGTAGTCAAGATCAGCGAGCTGGGCCGAAATTTTCGCTGCCAGCTTTACCGGGAGGGCGTTCGGTATCTGTTGAATCACGTAGGCGGCGCCGGCGATGGCTGTGAAGGCTTTGCATCAGAACGTCTTTCGCGTGCTGGACCACTTCGGGGAAAAAGTTTTCTACTTACCAGCAATGACGATTCCGGGTACAATGAGTTGCCGAAGATTCCCATTGCTAAGTACCCGAGTCGTCAATAAGGCCTGGTCCATCCATGTGTTCATGCCAATCATCCGGGGCACAACGGCGCCGGCGACCGTCAATGCCATGCCAGTACCGGCAAGTTTCTCCTGGCGCTGCAGAAGTGTCGACCAATCCACAAAATCCCATGCCTCGGTGGTGATATGGACTTGGCGCGCGAGCGCGTCGCGCTTTCGTCTGAACATGACGTCGGGCCGAAATTGTAGGTTTTGAAATTCATCACCGACGTGGAGCAATCCGAGCTGCTTGATTGCATTTACCCCACGCACACTCTGAGAACGGGCGTGCTCTTCGCAGCGAGCAACGGCGTTCGTGATGTGCGAAAGCATGGCATCCTTGACATCGTCGGCGTACTGCAAAGAGCTGAAGATGCCGGGGTAAGGCACGCCGTAATTGGTGTTGCCCGCCTCAGCGATGGCAATCTTGAGCTCTGCTCGTGCGTGATCATACACCTCTCGGCAAGTTTCCTCGATGTTCACATCTATTTGCTCGCTGACCTCAGACTTAGCTTTGCGACTCGAGGCAAGCTGAGGTTCGAGTTCCTCGATTTCAGCTGTGACTCGCTGTATTTCTGACTGGGCCACCTCCTCGTTGACTGCAGCAAGGGTGTGAATGTCGCCCAGGATGTTGAGAAGATATGTCCGTGCCGGAGCAAGCTTCGATCTGGCTCGCCTCTCCAACACGAATCGACGCAACGATGTCTCCAGCTTCTCGAAGTCCCGAATCTTGTCCAAATCCTTGCCCTTACCCTTGCCCTCGCCGCGGTTGTCAGCTCGGTTGTCGTCATCGTCCCCGTCATCGCCGCCGCCGCCGCCACCACCCCCGCTGCCGCTTGCCCCTCCAATTGAGCCTGACCCTCCGGGCGGAGCTGGACCAACTGGTATGGCGTTGCTTGACACAAAATGGACAAGATCCGAGGACTCCTTGTGAGTGTGAGGGCTGAGGCCATTAACTTGGTCTAGAATAAGCTTTCGACACCGCTGTTTATCTTTGATGGTGTCGAAGCCATTGACAACCATGAACATGTAGGCTTTCTCGGCCGCTGCCGCCCATATAAACTCCCTAGCCGACTGAGTGAAGTGATTGGCCGCCGACACGACAAAAACAACAACATCGATTTCTTCCTGTCTGGCGAAGATGGCAGTCGTTTTCGTAGTGTCCGAGTTGAGGCCGGGCGCGTCAATGAGCGCGATGTCGACCACTCCATTGTTCAATAGGGATTCATCCACAGTCCTA
This sequence comes from Moelleriella libera RCEF 2490, assembly GCA_001636675.1. Taxonomy (NCBI): domain Eukaryota; kingdom Fungi; phylum Ascomycota; class Sordariomycetes; order Hypocreales; family Clavicipitaceae; genus Moelleriella; species Moelleriella libera. The sequence continues at coordinate 1,169,635 of AZGY01000001.1, read as the reverse complement.
GCATCTTTCACGTATATCTTGCACTGGTTATAGGCCTCATTATCCGTGACAATCTTTTCGAGCTCTGCCAGGGCGAAAACATCGTACGTCGTCTCGTCATGTCTCTTGTACGTGGCCAGCTTGTGCACAGCGTGGACCTCCTCCACGCCAGCGTTCTCTCTAGCGTCGAGAACCTCGCAGAATATCGCTGTGCATGGCTGCTGATCTTCAGGTAGTAGTTTCCGCCGCAGGAGTGCATTGCAGAATGTCGACTTGCCCGCGTTCAAATCGCCGGTGATTAGGATCTTGCTTGAGGTGTCCTCGATGCGGTCGCGAAGTGACATCAAGTGTTTGATACTCGAGTTGATCTTGACGTCGAGCAGAGATGCTATGTTTGATTTTTCCAAGGAATGCACGAGCTCGGCCTGGTGCAGGCCGCCAAGCTTCAGGTCTAACTTTAGGATGGACAGCTCTTGCGCGATTTGGGGAGAAACGAGCCTCGGTTCCTTGGCTGGCCGACTCTCGGCGACGCGACTGGACTCGGCCGCATCTATTGAAGTCATTGATCGCTGCAGCGCCGGGGGTTGATTCGGTATCGAGGTCGAAGCATCCCCGATGACTGACTGTATGCGTCCCATCGGGGGTCGCGTGAAGGGCGACGTGTCGGGGTTGATTGTTGTCGGGTAGTGGGCAGGCCAGTCGATGTTCTTTTGCTGCAGGGTTTTCAGGAGCTGCAACACTTTGTTGATCGATCTTCCGAGGTTGGCGCGCTGCCTGAAATACCACAGCTGATGGCTGGCGCTGGCTTGTCCGGGCCCTTGCTGGTGTGTCGACGATGACACCACATGATGATCCTCGCTTGTGGTGCTTGCGCCATAGCCGGAGTCGATGTCAAGTATGTTTTGCAATCGTGCTGCATGTTCAGATGTCGAGCCGGTGCCCACGGTCATGTATTGAGGACGACCCAAAGATGGGACTTCAGAGCGTTCAGATGTCTCGTCGTCCGTTTCGGCGCGCAGGGGCGCTTTGCCCTTGCCGTTGAAGTAGTCCTGGCTCATATTGTTGAGTCGATCTCGATGAGCGACATGATCGAGGTTGCGTTGGAGGAGAATGAAAGGGACATCACCTGTGCTGCTAAAGAATGAGAAGTGGTATGGAGTCGTGATGGGAGGTGGGCAGACTCTGGGGCGCATCAATGACCCTTGTAAGCAGAGAGAGTGGCAACCCATTCAAAGGAGGTGGGGGCCCGGGGCGACAATAATAAAGGAGCAACCTAGGTCCGCGCAAGTGCACTGTACGCACTTGATGCGCATGGCATGGGCGTCGTCGACTGCTGCGTGACTCGATGCAAGAAGAAATCAAATTGATTAAAAGTACGTTGATTTCATCTGTTCCACGGGCGTTTTCCGGTCGATCAACCACCTGAACTTGTAGATATTGGTAATCGGTGCCTCTATCTGGCATCTACCAGTAATCAAGCATCGGAATGCACATACGCTGAGACATGCCAAACGCAGTAGCGAGATGCGTGTATATCATCAGAGCCAGTGACTGGCGGCGTCTCTATCTGCCTTTCCACCCGGCAATAATCGAGAATATTCAAGCACGCGTCAAAGCTGCCAATAGTGCGCGGTTGTAGAAGAGCCGCTCTCCCCGCCATGTCCGGGGCCTCTTCTTTTCTGGCGCCCTTTCCGTTGCAAGAGTCGAGTCGCCCAGCGGGGCGTCCCACGACCACAGTACGGAGTGCGGCAAAAAGCTGGCATTGCATCCACATGCAACAATGCTTTTTCCTCATTTGCATGCACAATGCATCGCGGCGCAGCCCAAAACACGACCGGGCTCCAACGCGCAGCCGGATGGCTCACGCAATGCTGGACCCAACTCCTCATCCTCTGCGCGTTATAGCTTGTAGCAGAGCTGGGCGCATCATACGCGCTGCGGCTTACCGTCAGTCGCCCGACTGGACGCCGACACGCCGGAAGGCAAGACATGGTCTCGTCATCGCTGGCGAAGCTGATGCTCGTGCTGTAGCCAGAAATTCTTGCAGGCTCTGTGACCCCAGTGATCTACCCACCACTCTCCAAAGCTGTCTTCTACGTCGTGATCTACTCTGGCGACCCTCTCGTCTCGCTTCAGGCCGCATATGACGCAAGCCTTGGGCGCTGTGGGAACGAATTTGGTTGTCTGGACCTGCGGACTCTCTGAAAGCTCCGGAATATGTAGAGCAGCTTGACCAGCAGACCGTACAACCGCCACGGCAGAACGTAGTCTTCCGACATGCTCTTTCCAGTGGGCCGCCACATCAGCTGCCTCTCGGTCTTCGCGTGCAGACTGTGTCTTGTCTATACCCGCAAGCTTCATGCCTTTGCTGCCTGCCGCCGAGATCGACATACCCTTCGCTAGTATCTTGTCACGATGCCACCTGTGCTTTCTTCCCGCCATTATTCGCGCAGCTGTAGCTGCCAACAACAGATATCCCCGAAGGAAATTGATTGCCTCTGGGGTGCTGAGAATTTGCTGTCTGACAGAAGCGCTTTGCCCCGACGCAGGCTTGAGCAATGCGTTCCCACTGTCGAAAAGCTCGGGAAATGCGGAGAGCAGGATGGCAGGAGGGGGAACATTGGTCGGCGGCGGCGTATTTTCGTCCATTTCGGCTGTGGTAGACTGCTCGGTATCTGCTGAGTCCCATTTCCAGGGATCCGGTGCGTCTACTGCCGTAGCCATTTTGCCTGGCCCCGTCACAAGCGCGCTGCTTCCGTAATCTGTTGAGAGATCGTCCCAAGCCGCCCATTCATCATCATCACCTGATGCGCCGGAGTCAGCCTCTGACGGCTTCAATGAGAATTCGCTTCTGGGATGTGACGATTTGTGGTTCACTTCCGACTTCCGCACCGTTGTGTTTGACACTGGCGTGTTGGCAACAGGCCGAGGCGCAACAGGCCGAGGCGCAACAGGTGGTTCCTGCGAATACTGTCTATCAGATTTGGACTCAGTGGACAAGACTGCACCAAAGCGTAGTGGGATTGCTGCCGACTGCTTTCTGTCTTTCTCGATTGCAAGGCCAGGTTGTTGCGGAGGAGCATCATCGAGGCCTAACAAATCGACCGATGGACTCAAAGCAGGAATAGCTTCTGTCGCGTGCTTGGATTCAAGTTGCGGTTCAGGATCGACAGCCTCAAACTCGCCAAAATCGTCAAAATCGTCGTCGTCGCATCCACCAGCCTGCAGCTCGAAGTCGTCTGCGTTGAATAGTACGTTAGGATCACTGGTGATGGATTTCACACGAACTCGCTCTATTCCCGGGCTGGAGAGGGTGACCAGATGTTCTGGCGATGCTGCCCTGCCGGGATAACCGAGGTTCAACAAGTCTTTCCCCGAAGGCTCGATATTGTGCCTTTGCGCTGTGTCCTGAGTCGGTTGCGGCTTCGCACTATCAACTGTGGGCGTCTCGCAGAAGCGGACGGCTGATGCCGAAGCAGCTGCTTTGAAGGCCGTCATGGACGGCGGAGCTGATACAGCCGCATCTTCAGCCACTTCGAAATCCCCCCAGCCATCATCGCCTGCATCCGCCAGCTGCTCTGGATGGAGAGAAGACTGAAGACCCAAGTTTGGCTGGCCCCATGCGCTTACGCCATTTGAGCCGCCATGCGATGATGACCACTGCAGCGTGTTCTGCGAGCCCAATGCTGTGCCGTCATTCAAGAAGGTTCCGAAGATATCCGGAAAAGAAGGTTCCTTTCGCGTCTGGGCTTCGGTCGCACGACTTGATCTACCATCCGCAGACGCCGCGGGATTGCCGAACTCAGCGAAGAGGTCTGCCGACATGTTGGAAGAAGCGACTCGACCTCATGTCTGGAGCGCAAAATTTGGTGCCTGGAATGGCGGCAGGCACTTCATGGAGCCAATCCCGTCGAGGTTTGAGATGAGGCGGAGGATCTGATGACGATGTCAGTGAGTACACCAGAGGATGAGGATCAGTGGTGCGGATTCTCGCGTGCCTCGGCGGCTACGGCGCTGGGGGCTTGTGGAGCAATGCACAGCCGCAGACCTGCGCTAGACGCAGTCGGGCTACCTCGAATGCCAGACTGACATCACACCTGAAGTAGAATCCGCAAACCACATGTAGCTGCGTGTCATGGGCTTTGAGTTGTAATTGTGTCCTGCCGCTTCGCCGTCCACAGTTGACAACTGGCCCCCGGTGCGATCCAGGAAAGTCCGAGGGCCAACGCTGCCGTCAGTATGAGGACTCTGCAGGAAACTCAGTAAGATGCTCTTTACCTTCCATCCCCCACTTCATGATGAGCGGGGTGGGCTAACATGGGCTCGCCTCATGAAGGGAGAGATGGCAAGTCACGCAACGTCACAGCGCGACCTTGGCGGAGCTCAGACAGGCCGTCAAGTCCAATAGCCTCTCAAGTCCGTGCCTGTCAGGCTGTCGATCGGTCTGCTGGAAGGTGAGCATTGCCTTCTCCCCCTATGGTGCAGGTGGCGGTGCTGAACTCCCATCCTCAGGTCTTCCTTCTGACCGATGAGGGTCCGACCACAAGCTGGACGAGAACGCTGGGGGACGGCAGAAGACTGTACCAGGAGAAGAGAGGTCGTTTCATGAAATACATATGGCGCCCAGAGGCTCTTGCCGAGCTCGAAGTCGACCCTCTGGCAGACGATCCTGAGGTGTGTGAAGCCATGCACGACTAACGTCTCCGCAAAGCTTACCAAAGATCAAGTCCCCTTGGAACGCCGTCCGGCAAGATGAGATCATGCGAGCGGAGATACAGCAGGATGTGCAACGGCTACCAGACGAGGTGAATTACCATGAGCCGGCTATTCAGAGAATCATCCTAGATATACTGTTCGTCTACTGCAAGGCCTATCCCGAAAGGGGGGGCTATCGTCAAGGAATGCACGAACTCCTTGCGCCCATCGTGTACGTCGTGGAGCAGGACTCTTTAGACAGAGGAAGCACTGGCGATGGATCCCAACTGGACCAGGTTATGCTCAATGTCATGGACGCGTCCTTTGTCGAGCATGACGCATACATTCTGTTTGATCATCTGATGCAACATGCCCAGCCATTTTATGAAGTCACCGAAAGGGGCTCGTCGACACGCCTGGCCACAGAGGCTGTGATGCCCAAGGAACAACGATCTGCTATCGTCGACAAAAGCAAACACATTCACGAGGTATGCTTGCAAAAGGTCGATCCTGAACTGGCTACACATCTCTCCGCGATTGAGATATTGCCTCAGATATTCCTCATGTAAGCGACAAGCTCTTGATTACTGTCCATGTCCGTCTCGCTGACCAGGACTCCTCTTCAGCCGGTGGATTCGATTATTGTTCAGCCGCGAATTCCCTTTCCACCACCTCCTCGTCTTGTGGGACACAATCTTTGCTGCAGATCCAACCCTCAGCCTCATCGATCTCATTTGCGTCGCCATGTTGATAAGAATTCGCTGGCAGGGTGGGACTTCCCCGGAAGCTTTTGATCGTTGTCAGCTGTGCTTACACCCGATGCAGTGCTAGAGGCAGACTATTCAGTATGCCTTCAACTCCTTCTGAAGTACCCCAACCCGGAGCCGCCACACGGGCCTCACACGTTCATTGATGATGCTCTTTATCTCCGCGAGAATATGGACGCTTCTGGAGGATCAGAACTTATCTCAAAATACACCGGCAAGTCGCCGGATAATACGATCGATCCAAGTTCCAATCCGGACCAGACTCCAACGCGGGCGGGAGACGAGTCTCAACAAAGAGTAGATGTTGGCAAGTCATCAATGCCGAGCTTCAGACCGCCGCAGGCCAGTGTGGAGACGATCCTACATGGTGCAGCTAAGCGCGCCAACCGTGTGTTCGAAAGGAGCGAGAAGCTGGGAATCAACCAGGCCGTAAGAGACGCCATGGGCGAGATTCGACGCAATGTTCAGAGCTTTAACGAAGCTCGTCAGGCGCAGCGACATCCCCGAAGCATCCTCAGCGACGAGGGCGCAGCCAAGGCGCTGGCTGCCATGGAGCGACGCAACAGGCAGCTGGCCGGCTTACTCAATGATACCGTTACGAATTTGAAGACGGTGTCCATGTCTGATATCGAGGAAAAGTCCAAGAGCCTCGAGCTCATTGAAGTGGCCGCGGCCAAGATTCAGTTCGTGCAGGTGTATCTCGAGGACTCGACAATGGACGTTCCAGTCCTGGACGCGTCGACGACCGAGCTTCCGCGGAGCCAAAGTCCATCCTCAAACGCAGATATCGAGGTGACAGAACCGTCGCCAAGTAGTCCTGCGGAGCGTGACAGAGAGGATACGTCAGCGGCGAAGGCGACCAAGGATGATGCAGAGTGTTCAGACACGTTGACACTTCCGACAGGAGCTGTCGAGGGAGCAAGGCAGGCCGAGCAACCGGAACAAGGTGGCACGGGATCAGATTCCGTAGACGCAGCCAATCCTCCCACGCTTCGGCAGATACCGGAACGCCGGCCAGCTGCCGTGCCTACACGCTCGACACTGGCCCAGTCTTCTTTCTCGTGGATGCTCGAGCCTGACGAGTCAGCTCCGTCAACATTGAGCGCAGCGACGCCGAGATCACCCCCGTCTCAGCACAAAAAAAGAGGCTCAAGCAACATGAGCCGAGAACGAAATGCCTTCCTGTTCGGCCAGGAGACGGCGGACGTGGAGGGCAGTACGCAGCCTGTCTCGGACGATATTTTTGGCATGGAGCCGATTTCGAGAACAAAGATGAGGTCTCCCGCAACCTTATTCGACGAGTCATGAGTTACTGTGTGATGCAATTCTGTCTAAAGTAGTCGGAATGGGAGAATGCACGACGTCGCTCTCGTTTGGTACATATACTCAGCACATGGCGCTTGGCGCCATAGTGTCATTCACCTATGTATACACATACGAAGAGTCAACAACTAGAAGGGGTCAAGCCTAGACAGAGGGAGAGAAACGGCAGGGAGATTTTCCTTGAGACTTGCTTGTACGCGACGCCCGTCACACACGACGCGAAGAGGGCCACTGACACGGAAGCGGCTGGGGCCAAAGGGCACATGGGGGTCCTGCGGCGCTAGGCCGTGTGAGTCGCCGGGCTGTAGCGCGTGTAGCGCTGTGCGCCAGAATTCAGGGTCCCCACTGCCTCCTCCGTCACTTGTCCACGCCACAGCAAAAGGTCCATTGGCGGTGGCAGCGAGCGCGTCACGGTAAGAATACATAAAGTATGCTTCGAAGTGAGTCGCTAGACCAGATCAGGGCCAATTGGACTTTTGGGGGGAAAGGCGAAATGGGCGCGTCACGCTTTGCACCTCGGCTTGCCTCTCACTCGGGCCCCTCGCGTTGCATTGGGAAGGGCCCAGCGAGCGGGCGATCCGGCAGTGGAAGCACATGGACGTGAACCGCTTTCCCAACGTCAAGCCTCCCGTCACCCGTTGAGCGCAGGGGCCCGTGACGAGGAGTATGGACAGAGAAGCGAAGCAACGCAAAGTCAGGACAGCAAAAAGGGAAAAGAAAAAAGCAGAAGACAGGGAAACAGAGTCCACACACGCAAGTGAATAACGAGGCGACGACGAGCGAATGAAGCCCGCCCATTCTCGTCATCGCCAGCACGTGTGGGTGTGGATTGCCCGGTGCTCTCAATTGATCCCTGTCAATGTTGCCGTTGGTGGACCGACGTGGCGGGGGGGCCGGTGGTGGTGGGGAGGCTCGGTCGCGCGCGACGTGACGGGCTGCTTTGCAACAGGCACTTACATACCAGCTGCCGCCACCCTCCTAGTACCTTCGCCTCGCAACACCATCGTCTTGCGCGTCGTGTGCACATGTATATTTATTAAATTCAGAGCGTGTCGCCCCTCATCGTTCTCTACTTTCCCTCGATTCCTTCCTTTCTTTTCTTTTTTTTCTTCTTCCCTTTCCTACCCCTTTCCCTCATCCCTCCATCTCGGGTCTCGGACGAGCCGGAGAACTGAATACACGAGAAGCAACACGCTCAGTGCTCCCCCCTCCTTCTCCCGGAGCTCCCGTCGTCCATCGCGCCTGCTCCCTCCGCGCTCACACCATGAACAAGTCCTCGCCAGCAAAGCAGCAGCTTCAGCAGAAGCAACAGCGTGCTCCTCTCACACCCTTGGACGCGAACGCGAAGCCCTCACTTCCCTCGCCCAGGATGCTCAAGGAAGGGCCCATGTCCGTCATCCCCACCACGGGAGGCGTATCGCCTCTCAAACGTCCTCTCCATACCGACATCGCCACCGATACCTCCAATGCCACTGTGTCTCCCTCGCCGTCTCTCAAGAGAGCCTGTCTCATCCAACAGGCTTTCGCCTCAACTTCACCCCCTTCGACATTAGCACAGCAGCAGCAGCAACAACAAAGACAAGAACAGCAACAACAAGAAGAAGAAGAAGCAGAAGAAGAAGAACAAAAGCAACAACAGCAGCAGCAGCAATCAGAACGATCGCGGACAAGCTCACCCGACGCGCCATCCATCTTCGACTCGTCTGCCGGATGCTGCGACGGTGACTCGTCATGGGCGACTACCGCGACGGAACCAGACCACGTCGCAATTGTTGCTGGTGCGCCCGCCCTGTTGGCACCCCGGCCAAGAGGTAGCAGTTTGACGCGCGAACAAGCAAGAGAGGTACATAATCCCTACTTCCCGTTCCCCCTGCTTCCTCGGCTATCTCTCTCTTCCACAGGGGGAGCTGAGATGGCAGCGAAGAAGAAATTGAAAAGAACCTAGGGCTAATTGAGGCAATGTTGGTGGTTGACAGAAAGCTTCCATCTTGCGCCTCCGGTTAGGCCTGGCTAGTTATAAGGTGCGGACGGGCCAGACGACGGTCCCGCTCGCCCAGTTGCAGCACAAGCCTTTTCTCCCTGCCCTCTCAGCGACGCCGCAGGACTCCTCGTCGGAAACTATCGACGCGCCTTCGACGAGCAACAGCATTGGCGCTGCCGCGGCGCCCTCCGAAGAAGAAGGGCCATCATCACAAGAGACTTGAGTTCACCTTTTGTTTGGACACGTTTGGAGCTGCCTTTTCCTATAGCGCGTGACGTGTGGCGGACCGGCGTGGTGCGCGTCGGTTATCGAGTGCGGGACGCGTGCTTTTGCTCACGGGAGCGGATCATGGTGAAGGAGGAGGGAAGCTGGCGTCTTGTCTTCTCCTCGCCGTCTCAGGAAAAATGGGAGGAAATGTATTCTATGCTTGGGATATGTGCTTGGGATATGTGGCGCACGCATTGACCGCGACGCGAGACAGTTGCTGCCGGTGAACTTGGCTGGTTGCGTGAGGCGGCCTGAGACGGGAGAACCATCGCTCCGTTCTGGCAATTGCCAGCTTGTCAGCTTGCAAGCTGCCGTTGCTCGAAATCTGAATATGCAGCGACTCAATAAGCCGCAATTACGAGAATGAGCTCCGCAGGTGGGAATATCGCCAGTACATATGGACGGAAATGAGGGGCTCCGAGGCCAGTCTCCAAAGGGGACGTTCTCTCATTCTTGTGGTTGTTTGATGCCACGCGATTCAACATAAAAACATGCTCAGCAATGCAGTCGTATTCACAAATACACGCCATCTCTTCACTCAGGGCTCTCCCACCTGACGATGCATCACCGTGAACTGCCACCTCGAAAACACCATCGCCCCCCTTTTCGCCATGCTCTTGCTTCGCCAACGCCGCCCCAGAGGCAATCCTCGATGCTCCGTTCACCTCTCACCACTACGAGAAAACAAGATAACTCAAGCTTGGCCCTCCGAACAAGACAAATCAGTCCACCAAGATCTTCGACTCCAAATCACCGTAGTGCGCAAAAAACTGCGCAAACAACTTGACTGCGTATCCCACGTCGGCCGTGCCGCCTGTTTCGCGGATGCTGTGCATGCTGAGCTGGGGGTTTCCCAGGTCGAGGGTGCGCATGCCCATCCTGGCGGCCAAGCCGGGCCCGATGGTGCTGCCGCACGGGGAGTCGTTGCGCACGACGAACAGCTGCAGGGGGACGCCGGCGACGCGGGCGCACTCCTGGACGAGCACGATGCCGGGCGAGTTGGTGGCGTAGCGCTGGTTGGCGTTGATCTTGATGACGGGGCCCCTGTTCATGGCCGGCTGGTGCGACGGCTCGTACTTGCCGGCGTAGTTGGGGTGCACGGCGTGCGCCATGTCGGCGGACACGAGGAACGACCGCGCCAAGGTCTGCTCGAAGGCCGTCGACTCCTCGCCGCCGCCGTCGTGGTGGACGGCCTCGTAGCTCTCGTCGCTCAGGGCGTCTTCGCGGCTGCCGGGCAGCGATGCGAGCCGGCGGATGACCGAGGGCAGGAGGTTGGAGTGGGCGCCCTGCGCGGACTGCGAGCCAATCTCCTCGTGGTCGAAGCAGGCAATCATGCGGATGGTCGCGTCGTCGTCCAGCGAGCTGCTCTCGCCGCCGCTCACGGACGAGATGAGACCCTCGACGGCGCAGTAGGTCATGCCCAGATTGTCGAGACGCGGCGAGAAGATCAGCTCATCCTTGAGTCCGCCAATCACCGACTTTTGCGTGTCGTACAGGACAAGCTCGAAGTCGACAATGTCGGCCACCTTGACGTGGGCCTCCTGTGCAATGACGTCGAGCACAGCGGGGTGGTGACGCTCCGTCATCTTTTCCAGCGGCCTGAAGTCTTCTTCTTCCTCCTCTCCCTTCCCCTCTGCTGGCTTCTCGGTATCCTCGTCTGCGCTGCTCTTCTTGTTGAGTTCGGCCGCGGCCAGTCCCACGATGGGGAACAACTCTGATTCCTTGTTGGGGTCAAAGTTGCTCTGACGGTGCAGGTGTATGGCCAGCGTGGGAATTCGCAGCAGGGGCTTCTCGACCTTGATCAACCTCTGCACAAAGTTCTCGCCCTCTCTGACCAGCACCCGGCCGGCAATGCTCAGATCTCGGTCGAACCACGAATGCCAGATGCCTCCGCCGTAGGCCTCGACTCCCACCTGCAGGTAGCCCACGCTCGACCTTTTCGAGACGGGCTTTAGCCGCAGGCAACACGAGTCGGTGTGCGCACCAACGATGGAGATTGGATTGCCGGGACGCCATTTCCGGCCAATGGCGAATGCGACAATGGACGAGCCGTTGCGAGTTAGGTAGTACTTGCCACCGGGCCGCAGGGACGATGCCCAAGAATCGCGCTCCTTGATCAGCTCAAAGCCTGCGTTTTCGAATCGCCCGGCAGCGGTCCGCGTGGCGTGGTAGGCTGTCAGACAGACTGCGTTAGCGAGGCGAGTACGCGCGGGTGAACAGAGGGTTGGGTCATCTTATCGTACGGGTCGGAGAGTCGTTTACAAAGTCGACGAAGTCGAGGGCGGCTTGAGGCGGAGCCATCGCGGGCGATTTTGTCGTCGAGAAGGCGAAGTTCAAAAATGAGGGCACAGCCAGTCCGCGGATGGGACGGAGTAGGCCGATTTGACAGTCTCGAAGCAGGTGGTGGTGCATGGACGTCGCAATGCAGGACGTCCGAGAGGTGGTAAGGTGGAGACCAAGAGCAGTCGGCGATCGGACGGATACGGCTGGTGCAGTGCAGAAAGAAATCACGACCGGGCCGGTGTTGCTCCCGACTGGTACGTACTAGTTAGAGTAGTGTTGCCTCTGGAACTGGCACTGGGCACGGTCGACGGACGTTTGCCTCACGTTTTGTCCGGCAATAAAACGAAGACGGGCAAGCCTTAGCTCAAAGGGGCCAGTCGTGGCTGCTCCTGCCCCCGCCCCGTGCCGAGCAAGATGGCTGGCGGGCTGTCAACGGCGGGGCCATCTGAGAGCCGCAGACGACGGCCGTCTGAAGTGTGGGCGTATTGCACTCCGTCTCGAGTGGTGTTGCTTTTTGTTTGCTCACACATTACATGACATCTGTCTTGCCGTACCTGCCTAGTCATGTTGCGGGATGGTGGAGCTAAGAGCATTCACATTTTTGCAAATATCGCAGACAGCCGTTGCGTTGCCTAAACATGCTCAAAATTCAAATGAAGCCACCGTACCGCGCGCAGCGAGCCTTGCCACAGAGAGCCCGCCAAGTCTGAGCTGCGTCCATTCGACGCTGCCGATTCTATTTCATCGGACTGCGGTAGTTCCAACGCGGCATATGATACACTGAAAGGAAAATCCTCCATTGAAGTGGAAGGAATGAAAGAGCGAGAAAGTAAAGACAAACAAAGAAACGCTTTGCGCTCAGAATTTCGATTTGATGCTCGAAAGTCGCCAGCATAACAGTCCACCTCTCCTTTGAATCGAGGCGTCGCGGGTGGTGAAAACAGTACAGGAGCAAGACGAAAAAGAAAGCAACGGGTGTTTGTGGTTTGGGAGAAGTCTGGAGAATCAGCGGCTCGACTTGGCCTAAAATCTTTGGGCAGAGGACAGGTCGCTTCCCTCAATGTCTCGCGAGGTTTTCCTGGACTTTGTCTTGCCAAATACCAGGCCGGGGTGGCCAATGCACAGGAACGCGGCGGCGAGAACGACCAGGACACCTTCAAGAATGATGAAGGGAATCTCCTCGCGGATCAAATGTCCCTCATAGCCATCCTTGAGCTCGGCAACACGGAAAACACATCGTACGAAAATGAGCAGAGTGGCGGCAGTCAGCCCAAAGAAGAAGGCCTTGAGGCGCCAACCAAAGCCCGAGCTTCGCCCGGACCGAACGTAGCGAATCATGTAGTCGGCAAAGCAGACGGCAAAGGCGAACAGCACGACGACCTGCAGGATCAAGCCGGCCATGGAGATGTTGATGCCGAGCTGGGGGTCGGAGTTGGCGTCGGTCGAAATGGCGCCGCCCGCAGCCTGCAGCACCAAGCACAAGAGATCAAATGGGATGAAGATCCAGTAAAACAGACTCGGCTTGAAACGGGACAGCTCAGGTGCCAGGTATACGATGGTCTTGGAGAGCGTGACATAGACGGATGCCGTGTAGAAAACAGGAGAAAAGATGAGGCAGACTGGACGTCAAAGTCAGCCTTTGCATGGTCAACAGTCACCAGGAAACGAGAGCTCTCATGACGACATACCAATCTGGATCAAGAATCCTTCATAAGAAAAGGGGTTCTTGTACAGCATTATCCGGCCCCAGTACCCGATGGCTTCACCGGCGCAGCCAATGACCATGCCCATCATGAACCACCAGCTCTTCCATCGCACTCCCAGGAAGATCTGGACCACGCCGATGGCGATGAAGAGCGCGAACAGAGTGATGTTGGCCGCGAGTGATGGCCGAAATCCGTAAATGCTCCATTCGACAGGACACTTATCGAGGTTGCAGTTGGTGTTTTCGCCGAAAGTGATGACTCCCGGGGGCACATCTTGCTTCGTCATTTTGAGAAGGAGAAACGGACAAGAAGCAAGCGTTCGGCCGAGATGTCGTCTGTTGTCACTGGACGCGCTTGGTCGTAATGAAGGGTATAGTCAGAGAAGATTCTGAACTTTTGAACGCGTTTATAACAAGAATGGTTTTATTATTTTTTGTTTTCCCCGGGTTGGCAAAAAGGAGGTTCTCACTCAGTCACTCATCAGCGCTCAAAGGAGAAACGCCCTTGTTCGTTATTTAACAAGGACACATTTTTGGGAAAGAACACACTAAGACACCTCCGGCAAGGCAGCGTCAAGCATATACTGGCTGGCAGGTTCCAAAGAGCCAAGCCATCCGTGGCCAAGACCTCTGATCGGCCTCATTCCGCAAGCCTCGCAGAAAAACGTCGCACATTGCGCCCTGAACCCGCGGAGGCCGAGCCTTGGCCTTTTTTGAACGCGGCAGCGCAGATAAGACGGATTCGGTGGCCTAGCGCCCGCAAAATCCCCAACGTCAGCCATGCATTGTGGCTTGCAGGCTCCAAAGCCAAAAAAAAACCGAAATGCCTACCGCAGTAAGGGAACGCGCCGCGCGGCCCCCCGACGGGAACCAGATTGGTGGAGACATCTCAGTTCGGATAATGTCCGTAGGGCAGGCAGTGCGCGTCTCAGCTCTTTGCGACTCCCAGAGGAAGCCCAGTCAAGACAGAAATGTCTGATCTGAGGCACGTACTCGCGCATACAGCATGCATACATATGTACATCGTCAGCCCTGATCCACGGGAGGCGGTGCAGAGATAGCACGCATGTGCTCGACCAGCCAAGCGCCTGCTTTTACATTGAATCGCGGCGTCACACGGGCAGCGTCATCGCCTGGACGGGCAGCAACGGGAAGGGGGACGAATGGGAGGAGGGAGCAGGGCGCGTACAGGTCCTTTTCTCCTCAAGGAGTGTGAGACGTGCCTGGGTATCTGCTGCGAACAGAGCGCGGCCGGCCCCTCCCCTTGGAATGTCTCACAGCAGGGTCTGAGTCTTGGAATTGATTATTGTCGATGCATGGCTCCGTGGCGATGCTTTCGCAAACAATGCCATCACAGCCCCGATCTGGATTCCCCGTGTGTGTCTGCCCGATTGTGCTCCTCACGGTGGGAAATAATTTCTTGTGCAACCGCTGTCGCGGCCAAGCGACGTGTTCTTGTCGGGCGCTATCAGGTTGCTCCGCGGCACGCAGCCCCGAGATACGCAGTTGAGGCATCTCCCCCTTCCTATCTTGGCTGCCGACGCGTCTGCGTCACCATAATGATGGTCTGCAGTCTGACGGGCGCCTCCGTCTCTCTGGGGCTGGACAGTCGTTTGGCGACGAGCACCTGGCGTCATGAATGGCCTGCCCAATACGAATGCAATATGCTGTGTGTCCCGAACCCTGACGGCAGTCGCTTTGCCGGGAACCCGCAAAAGTGAGGCCCTAGACTGGTAACAGTGTGAAGCGTAAGCTTACTCTGTGGACACGATCTGGCCGACCGGGGGCCCGGCTGACCAGATGAGAGCGCTGGACCGGCCGACGAATCACTTATCTGCTGCTGTCGTGTATACTCCAGATCAAACAGGAGCCGCGTACAAGCGCACTGGTGAGGCTTCCATCACAAGCACGCAATGATAAGTCTTTATCGGGATGGACGAAGCCGCACAATCTGGCCACAGCGCACATGCACGTAGCAGCTGTAGTAGAAGCTGCCAAGTCACCCGTCACAAGTGGTGAGGGACCGTAATGTCACGATCTTTTCGCCCAAACGCGCGAGCCGAGCAAACTGCAGCTGCAGCACACAGCCGAGAGGGCCAAGGCTTCGTCGTGCTCGGTCGACGGACACGTGGCGAAACGCACAAGGTATCACGAGGCACGGGTTAGGCCATCAGACAGTCTGCTCTAGCCCAGAGCCTTTCGGTGATCAGCGGGCGGCAGTCTGCCTCACGCGGCGGGAGCAACGCAAACACAAACACGGCTCCAATCACGACCGGCCCGCGTCTCGGTGTCTCATGAAGCAAGGCACGACGACGATGTTGGCTTCACAGGAGGTTTGATGTGACGTCCCGTGTGCCTCCGGGTAATGGCCTTTGCGCGCCCTGTCCTGGGTGCATGTACGCCGAAAAGGAGGAACAAGCCCCCCTTACGTGCCGTTCAACCGGCGTCCAGAACACTCTCGTCACACATCGCGTCCACGGACAATGATGCAGCCTTCCAGACCGACTGTTGCGTGTGATTTGTATCGCAGGCACCCGCGGAGGGGCAGGCGTTCATCGCGTCTAGTCAGAACTGCGATTGTCGAGGAGTAGAACAATTGCTGGCTCCTGTGCATGCCTCCCCCCTCCCTCTCTCTCTCCCCTTGACTCCAAGAGCACGGCTAGGATCTGACGGGGAGAAGGGGGAATGTATGTGTGTGCGTGTGCCTCCTAGCATAAGCAAGCGTAAGCACAATGGGGCTGCCGCCGCCTGCCCGACCGCGTGTACAACAATGTACGTGTGTTTGTGTGAGTGTTTCGAAACGACGCAGAGCACAGGCGGCCCACGGGAAGAAACGAAGAAGAAACTACTTTGTTCGTGTCGTTGCTCAGCAAGGGAGCATTCCCTGCATCTGCATCTGAGGCTAGGAGCATTGGTCTGACAGCCCGGTCATGTGGAGCCAAAGGGAAGGGGAGGGGGAAAAAAGCACACCAGCTTAATAACAAACAAGGCAGGAAAAAGAAACAGGCAAAAGAAAGAAAAAGCATGGTGCGTCTTGCGCAGTAGGAGAGAGAAACATTTTTGCAACAGGCAGACAGCGGCGGCTTCCTCCCCTACTGCCCCTGGCCCCCTTTTTTGATGTTTCGCCGGTCCGGTCTTTGGATCATCATCATCGGACAACGCAGCTATGTATGCTCCGTGTGTACGGAGCACAACTGTGAATATGCTGTATCTCTTGTGATGCTTGTGCTTTACTGTTCACCGTAGGCGCAAAGGGAGAGCTACGTGGGTACACACTCTGTATGCAACAACCTACATAATAAGGTACTTACGCAGTCCAACAAACGTGGAAATGCGCCACCGACAGATCCGGCAGGCGCACAGTCCAATGCTCGTCTCGGACAAACTTGAGCAGGAGGACGAGCTGGCTCTCCTGGCAGCCACAGCGATCCCAAGCCAAGTCCATTTCCATGTAACAAATCCACGAGCCACGGGGCGTTGCATATCCACATATTCTGGAAACGTCGTCTGAATGAAGCCATGCTCGCGACATGTACACGCTGTACATACAACCAACCAGGCTCAGCACGCGACTCCGCACTCTCAACCGTGTCGTCGCACAAGTCATTACAACATCACCAACTCTCGCACTCCTGCGCGCCCAGGATCCAGAACGTATCGTGCTCCGTATGGATGGAGTACAGAGCCCCCATTCTGCGTGCTGGTTGCCCCATTGTCCCAGCGGCAATGATACGTGCCCCCCCGCTCCGGACTCTGGACAGAAGAGCTTCAATAAATTGAATGTCCAAGAGGGGGCCAGGGTCCCCGCAAACCGTGCACCACATATTCATTATGGCCTTGTATTGTATTGTGCCTGCGCAGACAGACAAATGAGTAGGACCCAGCATGTGGCACAATGTGGAGTCCGGGCCAGCCGGCTGAGCGGTAATTTGCACACACATACAATGAACCCAGAAAAAAAAAAAAAAAAAAAAAGGCAGTCGCGTGGAGGCAAAGCACAACATTGTGCGTGAGTACCTCGTGAGGCAGAAACGTGCTGCAAGGGCACAGACGCACTACAGCCAGCCAGTCTCCCCTATCAGTTCTATCACAACCTGGCCTATACCGCCCGATGGTGTTGTTTTTCCAGAAGCAGGACGGAGCTGGTTCCCACCATGATTGGTGGAACGTCCTTGTTCCCTGCCCTGTCTGTGTCTGTTCCAGGCAAAGAGCACGCACTCATTTCGGTTTTCTCTGGGGCCCGGCCACGGCAACCCAGGTCCACTCCCGAAATGAGCAAAGTGGGAAACAATCCGACCGACCAGGCCACTTCGGACGAGCGAGCGAGCGAGCATTGACTGGTGCGCGGGTGGGGTCGCTGTTTCGGGCCAACGGCCCCGTGTCTCTCCCTCTCGCTCTCGCCGCCGAACATCCAAGACCTCACCCCCTTCCCGTCCATGTCGTTGCGTGAGCCCACTCGAACTTCGGACCGAGTCCCGCAATGACGTTCTGTCTCAAGCGACTTCTACTCATGATTCATCTTGTGATTCAATCTGACTTGTTCTTCTTCTTCTATGTCATCATCGTCATCAATATGAGCCTTGAGTAAGAAAAATACAGACAGAAAATGGTGTTTCAATGATATAAAAAAAAAAGCAAGACATCCAGGCAGGTGCGTTTCCTGCTCCAGCAGATCGCCCTCTTTCCGGCACGCCCACCCAATACAATTAGAATATTAAATACATGGGAATACTCCCCCCTATTGCGCGTCATTGGGGATCATAAATGCTTAATATTCACCGAGATCTAAGCCAAGTTTGTACATGTTCCAGGATCCCCAAGAATTTTTTTGCCTCAAATCGTTAAAAAAAAAAACGTGCCGTGAGCCTCAAGCTCTGGCTGAGAATGTTGGCAGATCCAGGTCTTTAGACAAGGATGAAAGCGGCAACACCGGCGGCAGCGGCGAAGACGGCAGAGCCGGCAAGAGAAGCAGCACCGGCAGTGGGAACAGGAACAGCAGGCTTACTGTGACAAGGTTAGCTGATCTGCTTCTCGTGTACAGCCAGGTTCTCAGGGAAAGCGCGGTGAAAACTCACGTCTGGTTGCCGCCGGCAGGGGGGCTGGCAACAGGGGGCTTGGGAACGACAGTTCCGGCAGGGGCAGACTGGGTAGGGCAGGGAACGGCAATGGTTGAGTACTCGACCGAGGTCAAGACCGTGGTGTAGCTCTTGGTGATGGCAGTCACAGACTGGCTGGGGCAGGCCGGGGCGACGGGAGCGCTGGGAATGCCAGGTGCGACGGGGACCTGAGACTTGACGGGAGAAGGCAGCGGCGAAGCGGGAACCGAGTTGGCGGGAGGCAGCTGAGCGCCAGAAGTCTTGACCGGAGTAGGGACGGCGACGCTGGAGTTGCCAAAGGCCTTGCTGGGGACGACCGTGGGCTTCTCGCCAACCGGGCAGACCGTGGTGGAAACGGCAATGGTCGCGGTCGAGTAGACGGTGCTGTGAGCAGGGCACTTGGTGACAGTG
The DNA here is from genome assembly GCA_001636675.1 of Moelleriella libera RCEF 2490. Lineage (NCBI taxonomy): Eukaryota > Fungi > Ascomycota > Sordariomycetes > Hypocreales > Clavicipitaceae > Moelleriella > Moelleriella libera. The sequence continues at coordinate 1,151,128 of AZGY01000001.1, read as the reverse complement.
GGCTCGCAGGAGGTGATGGTGTACACCTTGGTCGAGTAGACGGTTGAGGTGGTCAGGGGAAGGACCGAAGTGCTGACCTTGGTGGACTTCGCCGGGCAGTTGGTGACGCTCTCAGCGCAAGACGTAATGGTGACCAGCTTGGTGGTGTAGTCGGTGGAAACGGCGGGCGTGGTAGCCATGACGGTACCAGCCATGAGGGTAGCAGCAGCAGTGAAACGCATCTTGACGAAGAGTTTGGAGAGAATGAAACTAAAAATTAAATAAAAGAGTGACGGGAAGAGGGCTGTGAGGCTTTGGGAGGAGGTTGTTGTTGAAAGAACGGACGACCGAAGTCAAGGCGAGTCAAAAGCGGTGCTTTATGAATATTGGCTTTTTGGGCTGAGGAAAAGAAAAAGGAAGGAAAAAAAGGAAGAGCCGATGTGCCGGGCGAGGGGAACAAGATATTAATACCTGCTACGCGCAAGCTCCGTCCATGCTGTTCTGTTCCCGCCCCCGGCTTTTGCTTTTTTGTTTGCCCGCAAGAATACAACAATTGCTCTCGTTCAGGCAAAAGGCCTGCCCCGGGAAATTGCGCACCGCCAACCACGCTAATCCAGGGGCAAAACGGTGCACCCACGTCCTGGCAGTGGGGCCGGCGTCTCCACCTGATCTCATAGGTTCCTCATGATGCATGTGCTGTCAATTTGGCCGTGCATGTACGGGTACCTCGGGTACATTGTGTGTGTGTGTGTGTGCGGTCGGGCGGGCTCGCGTTCGACTCACTCAGATAAAAGAGAAGGGGAAAACAAGTCGCAGGCTCAATGTCTTTGAACTGTGACATCTGCCGCAGATACATGGCTGCCTGTGAGCGCGAGCCGTATGGTGCGCCCGTGATGTGATGGCCCAGACTTCGGCGCTTCTTTCTAGTGCATGGCATGCAGCTAAAGCATGACACCGCCATTCTCTCGGAAGGATTTGCCGCCCATTTCAGCTGCGCGCCCATGGGTCCTTGTCGTCGGGCGGCAGACTCGCTTCGTCCACGGCGGTTGGCTGCCGGTCCTCTCACCTCATCTCGCTTGAATCTCGGTAGGTATCCTGGCCTGGTGCTTGCTTGGTCAAGATGATGAGCAAAGCTTGGGTCATCGGCCGTGCGTGTCGCTCGTCCGAGGTTTGAGGAACTGATGAGTCGATAGAGCCCTAAGCGGGATGGGGAGAGAAATTGCCTATGGCGCCCATCGGAACACCAACGACACGTTTTTCGTGCTGCCACTCCTACTAGTACATCGATAATTCACTACGGGCAGGCACGCACAAATCGGTGGCGCCTTCTCCCCCCCCCCTTTCTCTTCCCTCCTCCTCCCCTTCAGCCCCCCACAACACCTTGCATGGGCGGTCCGCTGTCCGAGCCCAGACATTTTACTCAATCTGTACGATGCTCTGGCGGCCACGTCGACATGCTTCTGCTTCAGAATGGGGGCATCTCTGTAAACGAATCATGTGCTGTGGTCAAGTTACGTCGGATGCTCGCATTTTATCTCACTGCCAGTCTTACGCAGAGCTATCTATCCGCTGTCCAGGCGGCTGCAACGTCTCACTGTTTTGCAGACTCTTGTCTTGCCTTAAGGACCGTGCCGACTTGGCGAGCATGCTGCTTGCCAGAAGTTGAGACATTTGTGCGTATTTCCGTATCACTCGGCTTGCGTGTAACATCAATGGTCGGTCTCTGCCAAGAGCCCTAAGTACGGCCCCGACAAGTAATCGTCGAACAATGTCATCACATCAGCCGCCCGACCACGCGTGCACACACACGCAGCAAAGGCGTTTACGCGGGGGGGGGGGGGGGATTGATGAATGGTGGCACAGATGAACGATGGACATGGTAACTCCGTTCAGTCCACATATCTACAAAATTGCATTTGTCGGTGCGCACTTTGTTTCTGACACACAAAGCTGAGTAGAACACTCTATGTCACTCATTAATTGAATTGGTCATGGGACCTCTGGCAATGTCTGGCGGCGACGGCAGCAATGCCAAGTACCGGTACAAACCGTCGACGACGCTAACGCAGGAACAGATCAGCATTGTCCACCCATCCCAAACGCTGGACTGTTTTCTCAACCGGGGGTCTGGAGCCAGTCGTTGTTGTTTAACGGCCTTCCAAGTCTCTTCTCCTTGCGCCTCCTATTCCAGACATGTGCGGGATCATGGATCTTGCCATTCGTCCCCCCGCGCGTGCCGCACTGCCACCGGCTTCCCTGAGCGAGCGACATGGTTGCATTGTATCTTGTTCGCCTGGAGACGTTGCACCGCCCTGCGAAGGGCATAATGGCTGCCGCCTCAGGGTGAACAAGATCTGCGTGCATTGATCTCCGCGGGACCGCGACCCCCTTTCCCACATGCAATTCTACAGATCTACGGAGGACGGGCAACCGGAAATTGGCCCAGCCACTTCACCTAAGCACCTGTCTTTAGCATCGAGCCAAAATGGCAGGCGAAAAGACGTTGCTATTAAAAGCTGGGATCCCGAGATTCGACTTTAAGCATGCCCTCAGATGGCTTACTAGTGCCATGAAGTCATCTCGGCACCTTGTCACCATAGCCTCATCGGCCCAGATTGCCCAAGCCAGAAGTCGATGCTCATGTTCACGCCCAATCCGCACTCAGTATCCCGATTGAGTGTCTTACATGAGTCGGTCGGTACAGGCGATCGCCCAGAAAGCAGTCGTAGATGGTCTCGTGATGACGTAGCGTTTGACGCAATCTCGTTTCTCGTCTTGGCGTGCGGCCGGCAGAACCATCGCTGGCCATCGTCCAAGTCTAACAGAGAGACGCATGATGATATGATATGCAATTCTCAGGTCAAGAGCTTTCGAACAACAAAAAGGTCTTTCTGGCGTGAGGCGGGCGAAGCAAACGAGGTGCGTAGACTCGTTATCATCCCCACCACGTCTTGGTGCCTCAAAGTCTAATGAGACAAATGAGGCTGACCTTTTGGGGGCCATGATGCGGAAACGAACAGCACGGCTTCTACCCTCATTCTCATTCGTCCTCTCTACCGACCTTGCGGCCTGACTGCTCCGATTTAGGTTCGGTCGGCGTGTCACACGAGAGCGACTCAGCCACAAAGACCATGTGGCGGCGAGCCAATGGGAGGCGACAGCAGGGCGCGTGAAACGTGAAACGCCAATTGGTCGGACGACGTGCTCGGCTACACCGCGCACGCATGGCATCGACATTTAGGGTAGTGCCTTTCTTGTCAAGGTGAAAAGCCTTATCAACAAGAAGCATTTTCACGGGACAAGAGCCAACCTCGCGTGGAAGGTACACCAGCTAAGGTATGCAAATAGCTGGGAGAAAGCTGGCCTTGCGAATCATCGTAGAGGGACGGCATAAAGGTGTCGCGCTCACCGTCGGTGAATCGGGTCGCTCTAGGCGTTGCGAGGGGAGGGTGGGCTCAAAGGTACAGATAGTGAATGGCTTGTACCGGGCCCATGGAAGTGAAAGACCAAATACGGCCTCGAGATTCTTGTACCAAAGGTTTGCAGGTAAATGCTTAGTGATCTAGGTCAATAACATAAACCGTCAGGTCGTGCCAATGACAGCTCTAACTTACAGGATTTGGGCAACCTTTGACGCTGTGCTTTGTGAATGCCATTATGCTGCCCACTCGAGCGTTTTGGAGAGCTCACTAGTCTCGTCCTCTATCGAGACCACGCAGACGAGCTACATTTCACGCATGCGAGGGGAGGGGTACGTGCTAGATTGCAAAAACCTTTCAGCAAAGTCTCAACAATGCATGGTTGAAACACCTCGCAATGTTGCATTCGCTCCTGCGCCGTGACGCAGAAGGTGGATATGTCTGCGAGCCTGCATCGACAAGACGCCAGCGAGACTGAGCGCTCTCTCGCGACGGACCTCAAGCAACATCAGGTCTACCGCTTCGAAACAGCACAAGACCCTGTCTGCTATGGATGGTAGCGTACCTCCACCAAGGATTCAGATTCGCCGCGGAGGGGAGGAGGGTTCATGCCACCAGCTTGCATCAGCTCACATCCGTGTGAGCCAGTGCTCAGAGAAAGGAAGTGTACGCATACAGTTGTCTTTCACGAGACCTTGCTGGTGGTTGTTATCAGCGACAACGTGACTGGGCTTTGTAGACATGCTACATACACCACGGTCGGGACACCGACTCTAGCTAGATAGCTCGTCCACCACCCCCCACTCCCGGCGCCCAAAAGTCAGCCAGGCATGATTCTCCTGCAATACAAACAACAATGAAAGCGATCCTTCGTCCTGGTATTTGGAGTAGACATCGGATTTCTGAGCGTATCGTAGGGCGAGCACATAATCTTGGTCGGGGCAAACATACGATCACTCTCTGTCACATCATTTGGACTGGTGTCGTCCGCATCTACACTTTAATGCGTGCTCTGATGATGCACCATTGTCTCTGCGGTTCGCGAGACACGCGACGGAAATCTCGCCAGGCGCTGCATTTGTCGCCTGGTCATACACTCACCAATTATGTCTTTTCTCCTACAAACTTTGAAGCGCGGACATTGAGAGCCGAGGGATATCGGACTTTGCCGCCGGATGTTATCCATGGCCAGGATACCCAGAGAGACAAGACATTCGCGACTTCTTCAGGCGGACTCGTGCTGCTCGGAATATTGGAGCATGAGGCAAAATCCCGGCATGCAGAGGGACATTCTTGCAGTACGCAAGACACATTCTCCACACAACACTCGCTCAGCAATTCTAAGAAATGTCTCGTCGGATAGCAGATAGCGTTGCGCGAGGTTGCTGGCAGCGCAGCACGGACGCGGCGGCCCTTGAGGCACAGGCACGCGGCCCGATTTGCCCGAAAATCATCCGCTTGGAAAAAAGGGACCCCCACCCACAATGCGGCACACGACATCTGGCACGCAACGAATTTGGGGCAGCATACAGAAAAGAGGCACACTCGGACTCGACAAGACGGCTGGACTGTGCTGCCAGGCGCAGTGGACTATTGCTTTGGCTACAGATCTCTGCCCAAAGTCCGACTCACAGCCCACGGAACCAGGCATCATCATACTGCCCGACGGCCCCCAATCATCCTCACCTCGATCTAGGCATGACTCCACGGTAGCCGTGTCGTCACTCCGGGCCTAAATGAGCATGCTGCATGCTGAGTGCACAAGGCTGCCTGACTTATAGCAGCTTCCCCCCTCCGAGTTGAATAGTACGCCCTAGTCCTGTAGGACAAGGGATACGGACTCGAGCCGTCATGGAGGCTCAGGTGAGTGGTGAAGTTGCCGGCCCACTTGATATTGATTCACCCGCCATCGTTGTCGTTCGTGCACGCGAGTCCGTCGTTTTCCCATGCGCTGGACTATTCCCCCACGGACGCGCCTTCGATCGACCAGCCATACCAACATCTTGGGCCCCGGAGAAGCTTCACTGGTACAATCCGATCCTAACGTTGATTGCAGGTCGAAAACGCCGTTGAAATCCTATCGAACCCCGCGTCCGATCAAACGGTGAGGGAACAGGCCTTGCAGTATCTCAACCACTTAAGAACTGTCCCTCAAGCATGGCAAACATGCGTGAACCTCTTTGTACGGCGCTCTCGTCCGTCCGAAGTCGTTCGTATGGGTTGCCTCGAGATTGTCAACTTTGCTGTTCACAATCATCGCTTGGACGACGACAGCTTATCGTACCTCAAATTTACACTACTTGAATATGTCCGCCAAAGCTACGGGCCGGATGCAACATTCGACGTCGATCACCCTTCCCTCCAAAATAAACTCGCGCAGACCTTGACCTACCTCTTCGTCTTCCTTTACCAGTCTGGCTGGCAAACGTTTCTTGATGACTTGTGGGCTCTGACGGGGATGTCAGATGGGCGAAGCAACATCAGCGGCGTCGTCTTCTACCTGCGGGTCCTTTCTTCTATCCACGACGAAATTGCAGACATGCTGCTGACTCGAGAGAACAGCGATGCAAAGCGCAACACTGAACTCAAAGATCAGATTCGAGCTCGGGATATGAGCAAGGTCGCCGCTTCCTGGGAACAGCTTCTGACCAGCTATGCTGACAACGATACCCTCCTTGGATTGGTACTGACAGTCATTGGAAAGTGGGTCAGCTGGATGGACATATCGCTCGTCGTCAATCAGGGCATGATCAATCTCCTACTTCCCGTCGTCGGTCGCACAAATGCTGCGGGCCAGGACAAAGTTCGAGACAGCGCCATTGACACGCTGACCGAGATTTGCGGTAAAAAGATGCGTTCTGGAGACAAGATGGAGTTGATCTCGTTTTTGAATCTTCAGGAAATTGTCGGGCAACTCATCGCAAGCCCTGCGTTGACCACGCTCAAAGGTACCTCAAAATATGACACCGATCTCGCAGAGGCTGTGGCCAAGCTCGTCAACACGGTCATGTCAGATATTGTCAAGGCTCTGGATGACACACAACTTGAGGGGTCGTCCAAACAACTAGCCGAGCAGCACCTCCATGGGTTCCTCCCATTTCTCCTGCGGCTTTTTGCTGACGAATATGACGAAGTCTGCTCAACCGTCATTCCTTCTCTTACAGATTTGCTCACTTTCCTTCGCAAGCTCGGGCAGCTCACTCAGGACTACTCTGATATGCTGGCTCCTATCTTGGACGCAATCGTTCGAAAAATGAGATACGACGAGACTTCGAATTGGGGCAACGAGGATGAGCAAACCGATGAGGCCGAATTTCAAGATTTACGCAGAAAGCTTCAGAACTTGCAGAAGACGATTGCTGCCATAAACCAGCCTCTCTACATGACCATACTCAGTAATCTTGTTGCGAATACGTTTCAGACCTTGGACCAACAAGGAGGTGTAGGCATGGACTGGAGAGACCTCGATCTGGCTCTCCACGAGATGTATCTGATCGGCGAGCTGGCGTTGCCAAATCAAGGATTAGGTACCAAGAACCAACCATCTGCGGAAGCCTCCGAGACCCTTGTGGTCATGATGCAGAAAATGGTTGGATCCAGTAAGCTCATACTCCAAAGATGAATTGAAGCGCACAATGCTCTGACGCCTTCCGTTTTGCTCGATTCTAGGCATTGCCAATTTCTCACATCCCGCGATCCTGCTCCAGTACATGGAGATTTGCGTCCGCTATTCCGTCTTCTTTGAAAGCCATCCCGCCTACATCCCTCAAGTACTGGAAAATTTCGTGCGTCTCATCCATCACCAGCACGTTCGCATCAAGACACGATCCTGGTACCTCTTCCACCGATTCATCAAACAACTACGCAGTCAAGTCGGCAACGTCGCCGAAACAATCATTCAGTCGATTGGCGACTTGCTTCCCATCAAAGCTGTGCTGCCCGGGGAGGATGCCGACGACGACATGTCGTCTGACGAATCAGATCACTCGGCCAATGCGCTGTTCACCAGCCAGCTGTACCTCTTTGAAGCCATTGGGTGTGTCTCGTCAACTCAGAGTACGCCTGCCGACAAACAAGCCATGTACGCGCGTTTAGTCATGGACCCTCTGTTTCGAGACATGGAGGTCCATCTCCCCCGGGCCAAGTCCGGTGATGCCTTGGCAATCCACCAGGTTCATCATATTATTCTTGCACTGGGTACTCTGGCTCATGGCTTCTCCGACTGGAGCCCTGGTAGCGCCAACACGCAGCATCATCCACCCCCAGATGCAGCTGTTTCGGAAGAATTTTCGCGGGCCGCGGAGGCCATACTGATTGCGCTGAACCAGCTCAATTCGTCCGCAGATGTTCGCACAGCATGCCGATCTGCCTTTTCCAAGCTTCTTGGGGTGTTGGGCTCTGCAGTACTCCCGCAACTTCCTCAATGGATAGAAGGCCTTTTATCTCAAAGCTCTTCCAAGGATGAGATGGCCATGTTCTTGCGCTTGCTGGATCAGGTCGTCTTTGGTTTCAAAGCCGAGATTTACGAGGTACTCAACCTGCTTTTGACACCTCTATTACAGAGGATATTCGGCGGCCTTTCTGAGCCCATCTCTGGTACAGATGACGAAATACAACTTGCCGAGCTCCGGCGAGAGTATCTTACGTTTCTGCAAATTATTCTGAATAATGGCTTGGATGGCGTCCTGGTCAGTGAGGCAAATCGTGGCTTCTTCGATGCCATGATTGACTCCATTACCGTACTGGCCAGGACGCTGGATGGGAACATTGGGCCTAGTCGGCTCGCTTTCTCTCTCATGGCACGTATCTCGGCAATCTGGGGCGGTCCGGATGTTGCCGTCATTGCACGGAGCCCCACAGCTCCCACTGCAAGCCCCAGTCCAGCCATTCCTGGATTCGATCAGTTCATGGTGAACAAGTTTCACTCTGTTTGCTGGGAAGTCATGCGGAACCCTGCCTTCCGTCCAGCACAAGATGTTCAGACCAAACAGATTCTCACAGAGATTGCCGGGCTGGAGCAAATCATTTATACCAAGACGGGCGAGGTTTTTATTCAGGAATTACAGACCCGGCTCTTCCCAAGCCTGGGCGTCAACGATGAGGAATTCTTGAGATCGCTCACCACATCGACGGACAAAAAGAACTTTTCGTCATATTTACAAGGTTTGCTTAAAAATAGACAGTAAAAGGGAAGGGAAACGGCGGCATGCAAAGCGTAGAGCTCCTCCTTCTCCCTTTCACAAAGCAGGGCCAATACCTGCAAGGCATCGTCACGCAGCGAAAAACGAAATAAACATGCAGCATAGTTCAAAGGGAGGACAGGTCGTCGTCTAGCCTGGCGAAAGCGCATCTCACAAGTCCGCCGGATGTCGGAGTGCTCCCACGTTGTCACTCTATAGCATTGGCCTCCAGCTCCAAAAACACCTATGGAATAAAACAAAGTGTGTTATAATTCCCGATGTCAATATCTTCACAGCCAGCCCGACATTGGCGCTTGGTTTTTCAAGAAAGAAAGCCAAACAGATGGTGTCGCATTCGTGCATACCGTTATGGCATCGTGCACCACGCCATGTAAGTCACAGGAAGCAGTGGGTCATAAGCGGTCGCTTCTATGATGGGTCCTCGTAAATATATATTATCTAATAAGGAGTAAGTACCTCAACCAAGAAAAGCAATTTGGCGCAGTGGAAGCGCGCCGGGCTCATAACCCGGAGGTCGCACGATCGAAACGTGCAATTGCTATAGTTTGACTTTTCGGTGAACCAGAGCCAATCGTTTTTTTGGTCAGGTTTCCTGTTCATCGTTTTCTGTTTTTACTCTTTGCGAATACAATTTAAATTTTTTTCGTCACTTTTTTGTCTCCTGCCGCATCACTCGTGAATTCAGATTCTCTTAACACGACATGAGGGTCGTGATTGCAGAGCCGGCCGCATGCACAATAAACGAAACACTGCGCTTTCTCCGAGGACACGCTGCTTCTCGTTACTCCTGATGCCGCATCCCGCGGGGTTGCGATTCACAGACGCGCAGACGTATTCGCATGCCCACTCTAGTTTGGCGAGTTGAGCCGCGGACGGTGTTTCGCAAGTGCGAGCAAACAAGCCGGCATCTGGGTCTTTCGGCTTGTGGCCGCTTCGGATGGCACGAATGACATCAGTACACGCGTGACACGAACGACATTTGGCCGTATGTTTCGTACTCCCGCTTTGTGGTCGGTCCATGGACCAGACGAGGACATGCTTCTCAAGGAGTACGATGTGACCTGAAACATCCGGAAGAAAGAGTGGTGCTACATTTTGTGCCGCCGGAAGACGGTGTGCCAAGGTATCACAATTGTTTGCGCGGCTGCAGCATGCCTCTGAGCCGGTCACGCAGGCACATGCAAAGAAGCAGCAGCAGCCGTGAAGTGGACAAGGGAACGGGTCGCTTGTTGTACGCGCCGTTCGCCCGTTTGACGAACAAGGTATCTAGCAGGGCAGAGCGGATCTGGGAGATACGAAGAATGTCTCGTCAGCATTAGAAAGTAATTTGTCATGGAAAGTCCTCCTTGTTGGTGCTGATGCCAGCATGAGCTCTCTGACCTATAAAGTCCATCAGTTCCCGCCGCAGAGCTTTCAATCCTTTGCATCTCCAAGCCAAGCGACAAGACGAACATTCACCAATGCACACTCACTCAGTCTTTGAGAGGTCGAGCCTGTGCAATTCATCTATCAACTCTGCCTTTGTCCTCTTCTCTACGGTCACGGTGCTCCCAAGCACAGGCGTTAAGTCAGGAGCTCACGTTCTGATTGACTCATTGGCCTTCACGCCCGGCTTCTGACATGTTTACGGCCGTAAAAAACGCTACGAGCATGACATGTACGGTCTTGTTTTAGGCCGAGTCGGATCATCGGTCGCATGATAGCAATACGACGCAAGCATAGTTAGTTGCCCTACGTTGCCGCCTCCTCCTTCAAACCCTCTTCCACTACATGATGCTTTGACACACTGTCCCCTTCGGAGACGATCTTCCGCGAATCGCCGACCTTTCGTGATCTGTCCTTGGAAGGGTCGTGGTAGCCAAACAAAGAACCAGATGAGTGGTCCCTGTTATGATGCTGGCCATGAGAGGCATATGTGAAAGATCAGATACAAACTTGCTGACTCTCCTTGGCCAGCGAGAGTGAAACAATGCCGAGGTAAGGCTCCTGACGACAGCCAATGTCGGCCGTTCGCGGCAGATCATTGATATCAAGTGCGATTTCTGGCCCCAAAACCCCAAAGCTCTGTTAAGCTATTTGGCTCCTCGCTGTTCGGTTGTTCGCCACCTGGGTGATCTCAAAGCCATGACGACTCTTGGACGGATCTCCTTACTCAGCGCTGATGCAGGGAGCCGTCGACGTAACCACTCTCCAACTCACCTCCACATCTGTCAACAAGAAAAGACAAGCTTAAAGTGCGGCTGTACACGCAATGCTGGGTGAAGAGATTGCCGGAAGGTCGCAAATACACCCAACAAAAGAACTCCCAGGACAGGATCGACAAGGCGCTCACGTTGACCGAGGCCAACTTCTGGACGAGTTTCAGGGAGGAGTTCAAGGCCGCCATTCGCAAGTATATGGACGATCCGGACACCGAGGGCCGCTTCGAGAAGATCCAGTCCGTCGTCGCCGGTCTGGGCAGCGGCCGCATGGCCAGTGACAACCTCAACGGAGATCCGGCCACCGTGGGGTTGGAGTTCCCCGCCTGTGCATGTCGGTGCCACATGGAGCAGGAGGACCAACCTGACGAGGTCAACGTCCCAGATGACCCTCCGCTATTCCATCACCAGGTAGAGCAGGCGATGGAAAACCTGAAGCTGAACGATGTTGAGTTCACCTCTGGTGTCGACGACCCGAGGGTGACGGCGGCGTCCACAGCTAGGACGAGGCCGTCGATGACCAGGGCGCACAGGGCGCAACCGTCGCGACGGTGACGGACGAGTTGCTTGGAGATGCCCCTGAGACAGAGGGCTCCATCGACGAGGACGAGCCTAGCCGGGGACGGGGCCGGAAGGTCGCAAATACAACCTTCATCGAATGCGGAAGACTGACCTTAGGCCAGTCAAAGTCATTGCCCTCTCCCTAAGATACAATGCATCCCGTGGCCGGCCTGCTGCGTCGGAAGCGAAGCATATCTCCAAACAAAACCCGAAGAAAGCCTTGTATCTCTCCGGGCGATCTTGTATCAGAGCATGGGTGCTTGAACAAGACTTCTTCCATAGCGGATCGTGCCAACCTTGGAAGATCCGCAGCTGGCCAACTGACTCTCGGCGATGTCATGGGCGGGTCGCTCTACAGGTGGTATAAAACGCGCGGCAAGCCTAACATCACGAGCCTCAAATCGCTCACCAGGTGGCCGAGTGGATATACAACTTCAGACCCTTGCTGTCGCGCCTCGTCTAGCTGTACCACCGCATGATTTCTGAGAGAAAGAAAAGAACCCGCTCATGTTCGTCAATCAACCCCATGGTCCAGCTCTGCATCGGTCTCCGTACCAACACGAATCCTCATGCCATCCCAGCACTGTCTCAACAAGAGTCCTGTATCGGCGGAACACTCGGCAAAACCGTCGACATCATCAGCATATTTCGCTGCTGTGGTCAACATTGCAAAAGTCATGGAACGCATCGTCTGAACCACATCGGCTTCCACAACAGCCAAGGATGCAAAATCGCCCTCTAGTAAAGTGACAGCCTTGTTTTGCCTCGGATATTCTGCTTTCTGACCACGACGGGTCCACGAAAATAACACCAGATCAACCCCTTCGCACGAGGCTGCTGCATGTTCAACCGATGGTGCTGTCCAGTGGAAGGGAAGTCCAATGAACCGAGCCGCATTTGTAGCATCCGGCTGTCACCAAATGGCACGAGACATGAACACACCAGATGCAGAAGACGGCATCGTGTGACATCATCTAGGCGTCGGGCTGGAAGGATACGGGCACGCATGCGCTGGGGCCCATCTTTCCCCCCAACTACGCTTTCTCCCAAGAATATTATTGCGGAGCTCGGAACAAATATATCATCGACCCCATCTTGCGTGGTAATCGAAACCTTCTCAGAAGTGGACTAATGGGAGTTCGACTAGACGAAGCAGCAGGCAACCGTGATCAATGCCGCCAAGTCGAGCATATCCAAGCGTTATGAATGCGGTTCACGCCAGGCCACAGTGTCCTTAGCCCCAAGGATGGGGTCGATTGGGCCGGACAAGGACAACGGCGCTATACTCACGAAAAAAGCCTTTGTCTCGAGCTTAGACTTGACAACGTCAGCGAGAGGAGACCCGCCTACCACTTCGCCAGGATGAGGCCATCCGCGTCCGCCTTCAGCTCGACCTCAAGCATGACCTCAAGCAGAAGTATGAGGGATTTGTTCTGCTTGAGGCACGATACGGTATCTTCAACCAAACTAGGTGGATTTCCCTGTGTTCCGAAGCATCGCATCGTATGGCTGGTGGGCGGATACCCCAGGACGGAGAACGATCCTCCCCCGTCGAGATTGGGACCGACCATGTCTTTCAGCTCAATCAGTGCGGCAACCTGGGTAGGCTCCAATACTTCTTCGACAGTTGCGGACCCGACAGTGGCATCTTAAGCCTCGGTTCCCCCCTCGCGTGGCTCATATGGTTGTGCGATGCCTCTCCCATCCTAGCGCGGACACTGCATCTGGTTCGTCGCCACACGCTGCGAAAAGAGCGCATTGTCGTATTCGTGGACACGCCATGGTTACAGCAGTACGTCTCCTTTTCTTTACCTAGTTTGGAGCCACACGAAGCAGCTGGCATCGGGTAATCAACTTCGATGGGGGGGACGCGTATGCTGTCAAGCAGGTGGCCCAGGTTATGCTCGGAGCCATCAAGGAGCGAAGCGCAACCAAATTGCGGGAACACTTCGCCCTGCGCGGCAACGCAAAGGCGTGGGAGGGCCTGTGGCTTGATATATCAAGGGCCGCCTATGCCGGGAAGCTCCTACTCCGTGACAAGCCTGACTTCGAGAAGCTGCGGAAGCTCTACACACTGGGCGAGGAGGACCAGAGTTCAGAACAATAAACTCTCCGCTTATGGTGGCTATCCAACCTCACCGAATGGGCTTTTGGTAGGATGCTTGCAACACCAAAGCGTGGGAGGGCTTGTGGGTCAACATGTTAAAGGCCGCCTATGCCGAGAAGCTCGGCATCCGTGACAAGCGATGGGTCCAGTAGCTGGAGGGCTCTCACCAGCTCCGAGAATCTCTGTGCGGCCACTGTGGAGGATGGCTCAGAGCTCTGGTGATCATGAAGGTGGCGGTAAGAATTGCACGGTGTTCACGTCGAGATTCAGGATTTATTACTTTGAATTTTCCTTAACTTGGAGATGAACACAACAAAGGATACACAGAGAGAGAGAAAATAATCCCAGATTAACGGGCAGACATAAGGCGAGACTTACAGGGAAAAGGGAAAACTCATCTCATGTCCTCGCTTTCTCTCAAAATTTCTACAGACGCGACTATATTAATAGGCGGAGAATGATTACTCCGGCTGCGAACTACCCACCAATTCTGTCAGCCAATGCTCGTCCAATCACTCAGCGAAAATCGCCGGGCTGGCTGGCGCAGACCGATAGGCGGAACACCACAAGAGAGAGGCGCTCGATGAGCTTGCGCGCGTATTCGATACGCTGGCACCCAAGTTCAGTGATCATGTCTTTCAGAGACGCGGTAGATCCGCCGAAGCATCACGGTCAATTTCTTCGTGCTCTACGATGCCTTCACATGGACGACTACGAGCTGGTCACGTCGGAAAACCTCTTGGGAATCTACAGTGGCATCATCAGCACAGCCCCAAGTTGGCGATATGCTTAAGCGATACAAATGGCTTGGGTCGATGCTGCCGTTTGTGGGAGTAGAAAGGAAGGGCAATTATCGAGTCGTTTAACATTTCATACCCTTTTGGAGGCCGCCCCATGTCTCGATATGCTTCCATTTTCAGACGGAACTGACATGAGGCTCCCAGTCGCCGGCCGTGCTTACCAAGGGGGGAATATGCCCCTCATTTCAAAAAGGGTATCGATCTTGCTTTGGACAGTCAAGCTAGGTGCTTGATGCTCTTCGAAGTCAACGCATGCAGCTCCCTACGGTGTTTAGATCAATAAACACCGGCAACTTAGAAAAGATGGCCGGTGTTCCGCGGCTGTCCGGGCTATCGGGGACAGTGAGGGGGGCTTTGGCCATGCTGAGAACCGTTCTCAGCACAAGCAACCGGGGTCGGCCCTATCTCCCTCCCAATTACCCGCAACATGGTCTCAAGCAACGGGATGGACCGGAAACTCACGCGTGATTGATACAAACAACGTAAGCGGCATAGACCGCGCAGTCAGCCTCGCCGCGAATGCATTGCAGATGCTCGTCTCTGGAGTGCCACGTTCATTGCAGTACAAAAAGCAGAATCAGCGTGCCATCGGATCTAGTACTCCAGGCTAACAATGAGGACGGTTCATGGCGATGGCCCGATAGCCATCTGTCGAAAGCGCTGGGGCTTGTGAAAACGAATTCCTTTTGACGCGACGATTGCGGGCTACACGATGGACGAGGTCGCATAGACACCCTGTCTCACATCCTTCGGGAACGGGCCATGCCCTTGCCGGATGAACTCACAAATGGCGACGCGGCTGCTACCGACCGCATTTGGCCAAGGATTCGGCTCCTCTCGATGCGAAAGCCAAGGGTCTTGTCTCCTTAGCTTCCTCTTTACTCAAACGACACGGGACGAATATCTCGGTAGTAAGCCATGACCTCTCAAAGCAGATTAGATCATTTGTTGGTCAAGAACAGTTGCAATACTAACAGCAGCGGCGACCGTCCCTCGGTAGACGCTCACAAGTCGTCTTCACCCGCTCGGAGCGGAGCGCTGCATCAGCCGCGGCATAGTGGCTGTTTCGCTCATTGGAACAGACAGACACTGGCCATGGCGCCAAAGTCTTTTGTGAACTCCGTACGCCCCCCACGCCTGCCTCGATTTTTCTCTTTTCGGAATCGTTTTTAAAATATTACGACTTAATCATATCCGCTGCCGCCGCCGACCCGCCGCCCCCGCCGCCCCCCGTTCCAGGGCGTAACCGCATCATAGGCTACTACACCGTGAACGGAGACTCAGACGACTCGGACAACGACCCTAGGCAGGAGGCCATCTGTCTATATACGCCCTATAAGAATAACGGGCACACGCATAGCTATCCCGAGTGCCTGCCCACTCGGGGTGCCTCCTGCCAGGCATGCAAGAAGAAGCAGCGCTATTACATCCAGGAGCCCTACCTCTACGCCGCTAACCCGCGCCTCCGCCGCCAAGCCAAGAAATTAGCAAACATACGCGTTGGCAATAAGCATATCATCAGCGAACGGACAACGAAGAGCGGGGATAAAGCGGGCAAAAACGCCGTCTTCACGCCGGCGTACGAAACGGCTTAGCGAGTCTTCGTGCGCCTGCGTGAAGCGGCGCGCGCCAATCCCTCCCCCGCCCGTCCTGTTGGGATCAGCCGGCTGGCAGCTTTCAAACATCTACAGACCGGCGCATGATGTAGTGCCCCGCCCTGTTGCGTGCCAATTCTCGACCCGCCATGTACTTGATCCATAAGGACGAATCGGCGGTTCAGTGCTTCGGGAGGAATCACCAGAAATCAAAAGAGGGTAGGATTCGTCCTGTCACCGAAGGACTCGTCATGGGCCAATCCATGCCTATAAAGGATGGCTCACACAAGCGCTTGATGCTGGCTAGCGATTGCTCGATACTGTCCTACAATGCAGTTGAGCTCGCCAGGTCGCGAGGTCGAGGTCAGAAACGGGGAAAGTAAGGGTTCCACAGAGTCAGCTTTCACCCGTTGCTTCTCGTGTTTTTCACCCATATCCGGGTGCGGGACACCTTCCACGATTACCAGGAGCGGTCATCACAATTCAGTTCACACCGCGCTTCTTACCAATACCATATTCAGCATGGACAACGACGCAAATACTGACGTTGACAACGCGATGGCCCGTGTTTTCGATCTCCTTGAGTCTGCCGCCCGTGAAATTCTGCACACTTTTGAGACCCCACCAGCCGCCTACGAAGGGCCACACCCCGCTTGGGTGAATGAGCTGACAGGCACGCAACGAGACGAGGTGCACAAGTTCCAATAAGATTGCAAGGGAATTCAGCTACTCTTCTATCGAAAGAAAAAGGCACTCTTTCTAGATTCTAAACTAGAGACCATGAACGAGTCACTGCTCATGGACATCAATGAACCCGGACCCGCTGTAGGGGAGTCCCCTAATTGCGCAAGGTGGCCGTTCAAATGGCGGCAACGGCGTCCATCCCTGCGTGGATGGATGAACACGCACGATTGCTCCATATATAGGAGCTCATCCAGTTATGGAACGGCCTGAGTTTCAACGGATTCTTTCGAACTGGCTGGACCTAACCAACTCATCACCTACGCCGGCCGCCGGGTTATTTGGCTCGCATTCGACCGATCGCCCGACTTGTATGAGGATATGTGCCTGCATCGTCTTCGAATGTGCTTTTGGCCGTTCCGTCGATGCAGACGATCTAAAGTAACCGAGACGCGTCAGTTAAATCTCTTTCCAGACTGATGACGGACACCTTTGCGCCTGTATAATCGGAAATTCGTCCAGATACGTCTCAAAAAACTGGGCAACAGTGTCGCCTGACCTCGCATAGATAAGCGCGCGCATGAACTCCCTGATCACCCTCTCCGCGGATGCGAGGCATCGTCTGGCAAGTGTGCCGGGGCATACAAACTTCGCACGTACGAAGGTGCTCTGGCGGAACTCGATGGGCGGCTGAAGGGCATTGTCTGGCAAGTGTGCCGGGGCATACAAACTTCGCACGTACGAAGGTTCCCTGGCGGAACTCGATGGGCGGATGAAGGGCATCGTCTGGCATGTTAGCAGTCCGAAAATGGCTCGAAAAACTGTAAGGTATCTTGCGGGGCTAGTACGACTCGAACAATTGGCAAGAGGTCTTGACCGGGCCAGTGTGGCTCATCTCGAACAGCACGTCACCAGGGCAGCGGAAGAGTACGCGGGCTATCGCCGCATTGCCATACGCGGCAAAAGAAATCGCGTTGGCATCGTCGAGAGGTTCAGGGTTTTTGACATGCGATGCAGCCCAAGGATGTTTATCGCCACGATTCAAGCCGGCAACCTGGAGATGGCTGGACACGCCGAGAGTTTTCTTCAGAGTCTCGAGAGCCGCATATACCAACCCACACGTGTTCAGATCGTCACTACCTTCAGGCGTCCCCAGAGGCAGCAGCGAAAACGGCTCTGGCAGGAAAACATTGATGCTTTATTGTTTAGTGCTTTGCTTCCAGAGCCTTTCTTGCTGCTGCCTATCTGACCATCCACGATGGCACATTGCGGAGGACTCACGAGCCACTGCCTATGCAGATCAACGATCCCGAACCTACTGCAGGGGAGCCATCCAAAACCAACCAAGACGGCCCGGCCCGAGCGTGACCGAAGAACCAAGAACGAAAAAGCCGCCTCTAACGCCAAGAAAAGGCACAGGCAGTGTTACGCAGGACGACATCAACGATCCCAGAGATACTACTGGGGAGCTAGCAAAGGCCAATCAAGACTGCACGCGCACGACCGAAAACCTGAGACCGAGGAAGCCGCTCCCAACGCGGGAAAAAGGCAAAGATAACGCTACCTGGGACAAGATACCAACGACGAACCAGGACACGAATGACCGGCACCACCATCGATCAGAGCAAGGCGGGTATTGAAAACGGCCTAATCGGCGTAATCAGCGCATCGGTGCGAAGAATGGCGACGGGGGCCGCGTCAAACACTTAGCCACGAGCAGCAGCCAACAGACAGCGGAACGCCATGGCAAGACTGCGGTCAAGCCGGGAAGAACCGCCGATAGGGCCACCGCAAGCCAATTTTTTCAGGCTTGATTGTGCGTTACGGCAGCTACGGAGCGTTTTGTCGAACCCGCGACGACCTATGACCCTGCATTGTATTATTCCGCTGGTGGACCCGAGAGTCAATCAAATCCAGGTCCAGCCCGCGCACGAGATCGCCGGGTCACTTATTAAGTCGATATAGGATCTCGACAGGAAAGGCGATCTCGCGTTGATATACGCGAGGCTCGGTTGGATCCGGTTCTGGCAGATCATGAACGCGCGGGACCGGTCGGTTTACCGGACCAAGGGCGAAATGCGAAGGACTCACACAGCTCAGTTTCAGGAGCAGTCTTTTGGTGAGAAGCTACGAAAACGGTACCCTTTGCTGCTCCTGGAGAAAGACATCGTGGCGCATTCGCTCGCACGAGCGCGCGACACTGCACGCCGAAAGAACAATGCGGTCTGAACGTGGTCCGGTCGATCGCTGAGAGCCCGCTCACGGTATGGCTTCGGGAGCGCATTGCGAGGATCGATGGAGCAATTCAGTCTGAGTAGATCACCGTCAACGGCGACTCTGAGCAGCGGCTCATTTACCAAGCCAGAGAATATATGGGCTGCGCAATGCCAGCTCACAAACCCTTGGTAGAGAACGAGAGCAATCAAAATGAAATTAAACCCCGCGAACCTCGGCGAGAGATGTCAAGAGGGGGTCGAGAAGCCTGGCAGCGCGACCTCTTGCTATAGCTCAATCTTGACCATCGAATCGAGATCACAAGGCCTCACTAGGGATCGGACGTACTTCATCTAGTGCAGGCAGCCGCTCCAGTACGGCGAAATAC
Source organism: Moelleriella libera RCEF 2490 (assembly GCA_001636675.1). NCBI lineage: Eukaryota > Fungi > Ascomycota > Sordariomycetes > Hypocreales > Clavicipitaceae > Moelleriella > Moelleriella libera. Next base: position 1,131,985 of record AZGY01000001.1, on the reverse strand, counting down.
TAGCTGAATTTCTTGACGAACCCGACTGCTGCCTCACAGGCAATGCAGACCTCATTGGCTACAAACGCAACATTCCTTGCCGCCCGGAACCTTGTGGAAGCAACAAAAGCACCTGCAGCCACTTCGATATCGGTCCCGAGATCAGAGTCTCGACCGGCGTTCGGAAAGCCGCAAAGCTCTCTGCAAAACCAACTTCGGCAGCCGGGGCGGGTTTTGGGCGCCGTAAAAAGGGACAAGGACATGTGTTCGGAGTATGCCTGACGGGCCGGCGAACGCGGCGAGACCCTGGTGATCAGCGATTCCCAATTTACGATGACGGTGAAACATCTTCCGGCGCTCTCGGGCGACCACAGACAGTCTTGCAATTCTGCCATTCTTCGGTCCGAACGCGAGAGGCCAACAAAACACAACCATCGCCGCGAGAACGATGACGTTGGCCAGTACACAAGTTGCTCGAGGCGTGGTGGGACGCCATCGCTTCCACCGTACCGCCGCACAACAAGGCCGTATCTGCGGCAACTCTCCTCGTTTAACAGAGTCACTCGCTACGGCGATCATGACGACCGCATCCAAACGCTAAAGATCGTCTCGGCATCTCTGAATAGCGCAAAAGCATGCTCACGGGCTGCCGTTGGCTGCTTCTACGAGGCGCAGATCTGAGTCGCTCAGCACCCGCTGAATATTGTTCCCCGTCGGAGGGATTGACTCTGACAGGCACGCAACGAGGCGAGGTGCACACGTTTTAACAAGATTGCAAGGAGATCCAGCTACTTTACTATCGAAAGAAAAAGGCATTCTTGCCAGATTCCCTACTAGAGACCATGAACGAGCCACTGCTCATGGACATCAATGAACCCGGACCCGCTGCAGGGGAGTCACCCGAGGACAACCAGGACCGCACGCGTATAACCAAAGAACAAAGATTGGATTTACCGCCTCTAATACTAGGTAAAGGCACAGGCATTATTACGCAAGACGGTATCCATAAACTGGACCTATTATAGGGGAGTTACCCAAGGATAACCAGGACCACACGCGCACGACCGAAGAACAAAGAACGGATTTGCCCCCTCTAACGCCAGGTGAAGGCACGGGCATCGTTGCGCAGGACGGTATTAATAAACCCGGACCCGTTGTAGGGGAGTCACCCAAGGACAAACAGGACCGCACGCCCACGACCGAAGAACGAATATCGAGGAAGCCGCTGCCCCCCCCCTCTAAATGCCAGAGATTCGAAAGCTCCTCAATGACAAAACAAGAAGAAGATTGATACCATCTACGAAGCCCACTGGCATCATGAGCCGCTGCGATTGGGCAGGTATAGGAAGCGTGACAGCGAGCTTCACGAATGGCAAGTCGGTGCAAAACTCGCATCGTGTATCAATAATCCGGACACTCAGAACCCGGGGTTTCTGCCACGAGTACTTGCTTTTAGGAATTTTTCTAGGGTCCATCTACAAGTCACCTCGAACTCAGCCAGATACGGTGTCATATACCCATACACAAACTTCAAGACGGTGGATGACTGTGTTGGTTTTCGCGATAATATCAGTACCTTACTCCCCTAGAAAGCCACAATCAAGCACACTTGCAGCAGCGTGCGGCCTCCACCGTCGCCTGAATCTGCTCGGATGCTGGCCTCGCGAGACCACAGCATCCGCTCGGGTTCAAGCGTACGTGGGCCCGCGCGGCCCAAGGAGTACTCAATAAGTATGAAGAGGACTGACTCACCCATGTGTAGTTTGCGATAGCAGCAGCGTCTTCCTGCCCGGTTTCTACAGAGGGACTAAAGACTAAATAAGGCATTGAGGATCTATTCGTGGCTGAGTATAATAAATGTCAGGTCGACCACGCCAACAACACGGGCAAATGGCCCGACCTATACCGGGATGTCTTCTCAGCGTGGGATGGATCCTCGCAACATAGGCAGCCAGGGGCCACTACTATGCATCGACCCCGTCATCCCGTGGCGATGACAAGGTCGCAATGCTGTTGATCTTGCGTGCAGCGAACACAGAAGATCACGCCGTCGGATCGGGGCTGCTTGGACATGGTTCAGTCTGCTTCGCGAGCCATGGAGCAGTTCTGGCGCCGTTTCATCGAAGCGGGCTCAGAGACGACCGGTACTCTGGGCACGACCTGTGGGAGCCACAAGATGCCACTCTGCTACCGATCGTCCCTCGGGTAAGACGGTCATCAAAGACATGGCGACGGACTGTGAACAAGTCGCGAATGATCTTGATGGCAAATTCACCCAAAGACGCCCCCTTAGGCCGCCCCGACGCCACTTAGGCGCAAGCGTCGCCGTGCCCCGCGGGCTGGGTTCACGGACCGAGATACGTTCCAGTCCGACTGGGACCTGGCGACGAAATATTACAGCGATCAGATCGAGCCAAGTTAAGTGCGATTCGTCAACTACCAGGACAACATTCGGCCCAATGGCAACCTGGTTCAGCACGAATGGAAGGACAAAAACATGAAGAAGGTTCGTTTCCGGGCCGTCATCTGCGATGAGGCACAGTCCGCGAGACGTCCCAGACCACCTTCACAACAGACCTTTTGGCCCCTTTTGACCCTCGCAGCAGACTTCACCATGGAATCTAGACAGCCATGGATCATCTCGCGGTATTAAGAGAGACCTGCAAGCAAAGGCGCCTTTCAAGGATATATCGGGGTGCCTTTGCATCCACGGGGTCTTGGCACTCCTCGGGTCAGGGAACGCCGAATTAGTCCGGGATATCGGTTTTATATGGCCTTGTGAAGGTACGTGAAGTTTGGGTTTTGGGAGAACGGAGAGTGTGGCTAATGTCAGATTCACAGGTGGTCGGTCACCTTGGAAGGACGGCGTCTATAGCCACTTAGGGTTAGGGTTAGGGTTACTCTTTACTCCTCACCCTCCCGTACCTATTTGACGACTATGGCCAGGCGGAGGGCTACAAGAGCGAAGAGGAGGAGGAGGAGGAGGAGGAACATGAAGAAGAAGCCAATATCCCTAGCTCTCGCCTCAAGGCCGCGGGGCTTAACGAGCTCCCATTTGTTAATTGGAAGACCTCCTATAAGGCCCATTTAGCGAAGTCGGCGAAGGGAATCCGCTTGCCGTGCCTCGGTACTGATTCCATCCCGGACATCATTAGGGAAACCAACCCAAACGCCGACGAGGAGACGCTCCATAGCAGCGTCATCGACAAGCTTATCCTCAGCTGGCCCAGCTCTCGTCATAGGACTAGCTCCTTGCCGAGATACGGGTCTGACTGTCAAAACAAGCCTCCGCTGCGGCCATCATCGAGCGCGACCGGAGGAATGAGTGGTGGTTGGGTATGCGACCGCCCCCTTTCTTCCCCCCCCCCCCTCCCTTTGTTCTCTCTTTTCTTTCCTTCCAACCTTGCCCATGTTCATTCTCATCCTTCCTAGTTGATGACAGTGAAACCGTGGTGTCGTGAGCAACACCGTGCTCAAGTATCGTACCTGGACCGGCCGAAGCAGCCAATGTGGCCAAAATGCTTCAAGGCACCCTTCCTAGGCGCGACTCCGCCCACTGTCGAAGCGACCGGCACTACGGCCGAGTTCCTCAGTTCCCAAGAGCGAGGAGAGTGCGGTCTTGCTCAGAATCTCGAGCAGGACAAGGGTAACGTGGCCATGTTCATCTCATCAAAGGATAGTCTGGTCATGACCTCAAGCGGAACGCCCAGCCCATCACCAGGACTGGCCAGGCCGTTCATGCCCTGAGACAGTGCATCATAAAGCACGCCAACCAACTCACAACCCTGACGCCATCCGTGTTCAGCTCGCTATACACTGAGGACATTTTCCCCAGCTCGTATATACGACGCGGACATCCGCGACATGATGCCCTGCAAGAAAAATTCCGCGCAAGAGGCGCTCTTGCTTCCTGCGAAGCAGAGATGCTGCACGTTTTATCCGACTGAATGCGCATCAGGGGGCACCCTGCGTTTACTCATGAACGGTTTCGTTGCTGGAAACCGAACATATCCATCCGCAGAGAGCGTCATGTCCCCGGCACCGGTGAATCCAGACGACAACGCCCAGCTCGATGGCGGGTGCGCTCCCCGCAAACAATGCAAATCGGCCACTGCTAATCCGCGAATCCAAGCGGTTCTTGATTTGAACATTTAACCCACAGGCCGAAGATCTCAATCCCTCGTCACTGGGCCAAGATGTTGGGGATGCCGAACTTCAGCTCATGCATCGTGGCAATAGCTTCACTGGACTCCTGATACATGATCGCAAATTCATCCATGGGTTCACTGAAAAGGCTATCATGAGTCTTGGAGGACACAACGACACGGGACTGCAGAAGGCCACCATCCTTTACTGAATTGGCACGCTTCCATCAGCCTCTTGCGACCTTCACCACGCGTCACCCCATAATGCCCACCCAAGTAGAGTGGAGCTGTGGTCCCAAGCCGGTACTTGGCCGCTGTATTACCACTTCCCTCATTGTTCTGGTCCTTTTCGTTGCAATAGTATACAGCCAGTCGTCTATCTTGGCTCTATTGCTGTCTTTCAGATTTGGGCATCAACGGGCTGGCACTGGCCAACAGTGTCACCGGAAAGACTCCACTAGACGATCTGAAATGGCCGTGGGACTCTAGATATAACCCGTTTAGCCAGTCCCGGACGCTCTTCGACCTGGAAATGGAGAAGGACGTGGTCATTCCCGGGATCTTACACAAGGACTTCGAGTTAGCGGAGGACATAGTCAGGGTTATCTCAGCCTTCTATAACGATGGATTCCCCGCGTGGCAGGTGTGCCCCGAGCTGGTGAAGGCGGTCGGAAAACATTTAAAAAGGCTGCTGTTGACCCGACCACGATCATCAATGGACGCACCGCCTTCGACTTTGCGCTGTACAACGATCGGATTCATGCGCTCCCATTGTTGGTCACGGTATCAAGCCATGACCTGTTTATAGGATTTCACGCTCTCGTGATCCAAGAGAACAACGATCCGGAATCGCTGTCAAAACTACTTCGGCACTACTGTGCGATCGCCCAAGACGATGACGCGAAATAGCGGCAAAGCCATTATTCGCGTTAATACGTACGCTCGCGAGATCAATAATGCCCTAACCCAGATAATCGACAATGAGCCGGTATTCCGACTGGACAAGACGAAAGGTGTCCTCCGGCGTATTCTGGAATTCCAGAATATAGAGGCCTCTCAGCAGAAGAACTTGGTTGATCCAGCATTTGATAATGATTCCTTATCTAGCAAAGCCAAGAGATATATGGCTAATAATCCAGAGACATTCGCTAACGCGATTAAGGCGGCATTAGTTCGCGACATGGATCCTATCCGATCTAAGACTCTTTTTGGTCAAGCTTAGGAAGAAGTCAGAAATGCTTTTTAAATCCTCTTGCAGGAAGCAGAGGTAGTAATTGGCACCCCAGTCGCAGTGATCGAACTGGCACAGCATCATCCACACTGTATGCCTGCCCTGCTTGTGGTCGACGAAACCGGCCGCGTGCCTCTCCATCAAGCGGTATCTGTCCAGGCAACCAATACAACGTCCGGGCTCATGCACTCCCATTGTTGGTTGCAGTATCGACCCATGACCTGCTTACACGATTCTATGCACTCATCGCCCGAGATGCCATCGATTCGACATTGCTTCCTTTTCCAGGAGCAAGTCCAAGAAGAAGAGCAAAGGACGGACGAGACGTTTTGTCAATATGGCCAACTGGCTCATTGCAGAGCTCTGCCAGATGGTAATCTGGTGACCTACGAATGGTTCACCGACGTCATTGCCAAAAACCATTGGCACCTGGTTATCGGCGACGAGGCGCACAATTTGAAGGGCGCAACGAACATTCACAACGTATGTGTTCGGATGATCCGAAAAGACTTGTTCCTTTATGTCACCGGAACGCCTGTGATGACCTCCAACCGGGATGTCCTTGGATTTTGCACGGTTATCTTTTCAGACATGGGAATCAACGGGACAAGGCCAAGGATCTTTGTGATGTTCTCCTGAAAGAAGAATTCAACACTGGGCTGTTCTTTACGGATTCACGGGTAAGACCAGGCCACACCCCCCTTTCGCGCTGTGACTCCCTGAAGTATATCGCTGACATGATCATGACCTCAAGCGGAACGAAAAGTATAGCTCCAAGATAGACCAGGCGCTCAATGCCCTAAAACAATGCCTCCCCAAACACAAAACCCAGCTCACCAACGCAGCGCCATCTTAATTCGAGATGCTATACAACGAGGACTATTTCCCCGGCCCCCATGTACAGACCGGACCCTCTTCCTTGCTAGGGTTACTGAACCTAGACGGAGAGACAACGATTAGGCTGGATATGCAGGCTATCGAGCAGGTAATCCAGGTCATAGTCATGGCCATTACGAAGCAAAGCCCCAACGTATCATGGGAACACTTTGCTCTACGTGGCAACATAAGAGCATGGGAGGACCTATGGGTTATCATGGTAAAGGCCGCTTATGCTAGGAAGCTCGGCCTCCATATCAAGCCTGATTCTAGGGAGACATTGAAACTCTATCCATCGTGCGAGGAGGAGGAGTAGGGTTCGGAACGACAGAATCTCTGCCTATGGTGGTCCAGGTCATGGTAGTGGCCATTAAGCAGCAAAGCGCCGACAAACTACTGGTGCACTTCGCTCTACGTGGCAACCCAAAAGCATGGGAGGGCCTGCGGGAGGCCATGCTAACGGCCGCTCGCGCTGGAAGCTTGGCTTCTGCGTCGATTACTATTTTGGCCACGGATGGACACTGTGTCCATTGAATGTCACGTCTATGAGAGGCTGTCAGCAGGGCAGGTCATTGAGCTCTTGGGAGTCTTTCGCATCAACCTATCGAACCTACATATCACAGAGGGCCCTTTCCCTAAGCTCGGCCCGGTTGTCAGCCCAGTAGGGAACGACGATGTTCATCGGGCCAGCTAGCTCCTGAGAGTCTTCCACATCAACCTACTCGACGCTACATATCAAAAAAGGCCCTCCTATAAGCTCGACCCGGGGTTGTCGCTCCAGCAGGTGACGGAGACGATATCTCGACATCGTTGCTCCGGCCGCTCAACACGATAGCGCTGGATGCAGTATCCTTTCCAGGCGAGACCGAAATACTCCCGGTCCCGTCGAGAGTATTCCCCAATGCCTTGTCTGTGCCGTCAACCGGGAGACGGACTGCATCCTGGTGTCGCATTTTTGGGGCCAAGCGCGCAGGTTCGGCCGCATGAACCCTGTGTTGCCGGCTTACGCGGCCAGACGGAACGCGGCAGAGGACGAGATCTACAATAAGGTCGAGGACCTTTGCTACCTCATGCTGCGACCCAGAAACAACACCGATAACCCCTACCTAGCCATATGGGTAGGTCCAGGCCACACCCCCCTTCTACGCCGTGGCTCCCTGAAGTATTTGCTGACATGATCATGGCCCCAAGGTGGATGAAAAGCTCGAATACATAAGAGAATGCCTTGCAGAGCGTCTTACTGTCCCGAAACGGCCGTAATCAACGCCACTGATCCTGGGCCGGACGGTACTCAGAGTGTCTTCGCACATCACAGGTGCAATACGTTCTGCGACCCGATGCCCGAGCTTTGAAGGACCATCTCGTGCTTGTGAATGCCGCCCTGGAAGTCACACAGCAGACGGTCGGCTTCTCCGATCATCTTCAAGATGTGTTTTCGTCCGTGATCTACGGCCGGCGGCCACCCACGAAAGACTCGTCTGCTGAGCACCAAGGACGTGCAAGCGACACCTTGAAGGGTGCCGTCACCCTAAACTGGTACCGGGACGGGATCCTCGGCCTCAAATCGTTATCGCATCACAAGAAGTCTCTGGCCAAGCTTAATCGAGGCTGCGCAGATGGCGACTGTTCCGGGAAACAAGTCGAACGAAATCAGGCTCTTTTCTACTCTGCGTAGCTTGATCCTTGCCTCAGTGTGGACTCTTGAGAGATTACGCCATCGACTCTGGACGGCTTCCGTGGAAGATCGCCCGACGCGCCACCCTTCATTGTCGTACATCACTGACAGAGAAGAAAGGCTACAACTGATTGCGGATATCAGCAACGTGCTCAAGGAGCCCAAGTTCAAAAGCTTTGCGAAGCCGACGGCGGCATTCTGGGCCGCTCTCATGACCATGCCCCTCGAGAGCCTGAGGGATAGTGCCGAGGCGCACAGGAATGCGAGAGATAGCAATCTCATGACATCATATCAGCACTTCAAAAATGGGCACACAAGCGAAATGGTAGCTTGATACTTGCCTCAGTGTGGACTCTTGAGAGATTACGCCATCGACTCTGATCGATCGGTGGCTCATTACACCTTGTTGTGTACCATGGGAAGACTGCCACATGAGACCGGCCAGGGCCACCATGTCACTTCCGACCTCAATCTCAGCGAGCACGTACCACCGGAACGCCGCCGAGATGTACGGTGTTTCGTTTTATGATGGCGATCGGCGCCGAAATACGCGACTGCGGGCGCCTGGGCAAAATGCCTCACTACTGACTTTTGACAGTTTTATGACTGCGTCAGATCCTCACGGCATGCGCGGCGAGCAACTGTCACCAAGGTGACCGTGCCGGATACGTCCATGAGCACGAACACATGCTCCATGAGAGCGAACACATGCACCCGGTGACATCAAAGCCATGCAGGTCTTTGTCGACGGCGACTGCACACGCCGTGTCGACGCACACAACTCGGGGAATGACTGCGTCTGCGTTCTGGCGGCAGCGGCGTCCGTCGCCGCGAAGAAGACGCCCCGGTCGACAAGACAGCTTCGGTCGTCCTCAAACTCGGCAAAGACCCAGCTGTGAATTCCATCCTGCACTTGCAGCCCAGTATTACCATCCGGGCAACTAAGTCGCACTAGCCAGACGAGGTCGTTGCGTGTGACTCGTGTTTGTGTCCGCAACTCAAACAGAGACATCCAAGTCCTTCTGCGATAATATGGCGACACATGCCGCTCCAACGTGTTTACATCACTTGTACAACAGTCCAGAGGCCGACAAACGCCAGCCCTCTGTCCCTATGAAGAGGTGTATAACGACAGTGGTGCAGACTGAAGAATATCATGCTTTAAAGGATCGTTACATGCAAGAACTCCGACAAACAGGGGCTCTACTATAATACTACGGCACATCCCACTCGACTATATATGCAATAGTCCAGCGGCCGATAAATACTAGCCCCCTCTCCCTATGAAGAGGTATATAGCGGCAGCGCTGCCGACGCGAACACTATGCTCTGCAGGACCGTCCTGTGCGAGAACTCCGACATCAAGGCGTTCTGCGATGATATTGCGGCACATTCCACTCGACCACATACACAGCACATGTACAACGGTCGACGACATACACATGATATGTACAACAGTCGACCATATATACAGCATATGCACAACAGCCGACCACATTCATGGCATATGTACAACAGTCTAGAGGCCAAGAATCGCCAGCCCTCTCTCTCTATGAAGAGGTGCATGGCAGCAGCGGTGCAGACTAGATAATGCTTTGCCCTGACGGACCGTCCTGTGCGAGAAATTCGATATAGGCCGCAAGCCAGCCCGTCGGACTCCAAACACGTCAGGGATGATGAGCATCAAACCCCTCTTGTGATGATGGTTGAAGTTTGGGCCGCATGTACCACAGACCGTGACCCTTGGCCCGCCAACCTTGCCGTCCTGTCGGCCCCGTCAAAATGGTTCAAGTTGAGTCGATCAAGAGGACCGTCACGCACGGACAGCTTGCCTGAACTCGGCGACCCTGCCTACGCCAGAGGCCAGATTCGCGCACGGAGTGATACCGAGCGTCGAGCGTTGAGCAGGTGTTTACCAAAAGTGTGATTGTGGGGTCTGATAGGCCTCGCAGATCCAGGAGCAAAAGTCGTCCACGGATGCCTCCCGCCACAGACCCAGTCGGCGATATATCGCGAGAGCGAGTGGAATTCTGTCGCTCTCAAGGCCATGGCCAGGCGTCCATGATGTCCGGCCTCCGACGCACAGCGCTCCAAGTACTAGCTCGAATCAGGACTGACCGATGCCGAGTTAAACAGAGTCCAAGGCGGACTCGGCACGAGCTTTGTGTATGATGTTGTTTTGGCGGTGGAGGCAAAAGACGGCATTCTACGGGGTGGCGGACGATCACCCTGCTCGATCAGGCTTTGGATCGAGCGCGAGTCTAGAGGTGCGATGGAAGGATCACACATCGAGAAACATCAACACACTCATATACAAGGACAGGTCGGGAGGACATGCTAGGGTAGCTGTGCGTGCTTTGGGATGGATCAACGAGTCTGGAAGTTTTTGGTTAGGCTTGGGGGATCAGTGGAGGATGAGTTCCCGACCCGGTTCCATTGTCGACATCTTATGATTATTATTATTATTTTTCCCCTTCTGGCATTTCTTTTGCTCTGTCCTGTGCAGCTGCATCCAGCACAGCCCATCCCATCGTATTGTGTGTTGCCGTTGCAAATTGCCACGGTCGTTGGCGCTGCTCCAGCTCCACCCACCGCCTGCCTGCCTGGGCTTGGGCTGGCCTGGCCTGGCCTGACCGCCAGAACGCAGCCGTTTTTCCCCATTCCCGTTTTCCCCTGTTTTTGGCCCGCCCGCCCCGCTTTGTCCCAGCTCTCTCTCATTCCTGGGGACCGTTTTGTCCAGCCACTCGAATTTATGACATGCATACCACTACTACCACCACCAACCGACCAACCAGCCAGCCAGCGACGTTTTCCGCATATCTCTCTCTCTTTCCACCTTGTCGCACATCTCTCTGACTTTGCGCGGACCGTTGAGACGGCAATTTCCAGCTTCCAAGCTTACCACGTCGTGCTCTGCCGCACCCTCTCCTTTTTTTTGGGGGTTTTTTTCTGGTCCACCCACCCACCCGGGTTTGGACACGACTTGCAACTGCATTTGCGGCTGCAATTGACTTGCGCCAGCCGTTTTTCACATCAAATCATGGGTTTTCTGGACTCCTTCACCGACGGCCTGCAGATCAGCCCGAGCGGCTTCTCCCGACCCGCCACCTCAAAGCACCACCACCACCACCACCATCATACTAAGGATTCGTCCTCGTCCCGCGTGCGCAAGAGGCACCGCTCGCGCTCCAGATCAAGCTCCCGCTCCCGCGGCCCAGTCAGCAGCGATAGCAGAAGGAGAAGAAGAGGAGCAGCTTCACCAGCATCGGCACCAGGATGGGGAGGAGGCGGCAGAAACGACGATGACTACTACGACAGAGCGCGCGGCGCCTTGGCGTCCGGGCTGGGCGGGCTCTTTGGCGGCGACAGCGACACCCGCCACCATGCGGCATCGTCTTCCAGAGGCTCGTTCTTCGGCTTGGGCAACACGAGCCGCTCGAGTTTCTTTAACTTTGGCAGTACGTGCTGTGCTGTGCTTTCTCTGTCTGTTTTTCCTTTGCCCCGGCGTTCTTGTTGTAGTGTTTCCATCTTATTCAAAAGAGGCGAGGATGGTGGAGAGCAACGGGAGAGAAGAGAACAAGACAACAAGTTGCACCATTTCACCCAGTCTCTGCATTTCCCCTTTCATTACTTTTCTCCTTTTCTCCTCCTCTTTTCCACCATACTGGGGGGTTTTTTTTTTTTGGTTTTTTTTGGTGGTTTTTGTTTTGGAGAGGAAAAAAAAAACTCCCCACCCCCAAACTCGAACAATAGAGACATCTTCTTTTCGTCTCCCCTCATATCAAGCACATTCCTCATTCCTTTTGCTAACAATATCCCCCCCACAGACCGCTCATCGTACTACAAACGCTCGCCGCGCCACGGCTTCATGGCCCGCGCCTACCGGCGCCTGAAGCGCCTCCTCCGCGACCTCGTGCACTACGCCAAGCGGCACCCCTGGAAAGTCTTCTTCCTCGTCGTCATGCCCCTCCTCACCACGGGCGTGCTCGGCAGCCTCCTCGCCCGCTTCGGCCTGCGCATCCCGCCCTCGCTGGAGCGCATGCTGGGCATGGCGTCGCGCGCCGCCTCGGGCGATTCGCTGGGCCTGGTCAGCGACGCCGTGCGCATGGCCGGCGAGTTTGGCAGCGGCAACAGCAGCAGCAGCAGGAAGACGTCGACACTGTCGCGCGGGTACGATGGCGATTTGCAGTGGGAGCGGCGGTCGAGTTATCGCAGTGGCGGCGGCGGCGGCGGTGGTGGTGATGGCGACTGGGGAAACACCGTTGCTGATCTGGCCCGGAGGTTCTTCTAAAAGAGTTGCCTTGAGAAGGCTACAGACATCAGAGAAAGAGATGGCAACAGAGATAGAGCACGGCCAGGCGCAGACCCCTTTGCCGCTCGGCCATCTTAGGTACATGATGCGTGCACATGTTCACGCCCATCATCTTCACTGCCTGGCAGACCGGGCCTTGCGGCATCGCTAGTCCAATTGCTTGAAATATAAACATGTGTATATACATACACACACACACACACACACACACACATATATATATGTATACATATAAAGAAACAGAAAAAGGAGGGGCCACCGCGCAACCAATTCCGTCATCTCTTGTGCCCTGCCCACTGGACCCTTTCCGACAGTATTAAATGGCCACCAACAAGATTCCGTGAGACATGCAATCACGACGGCTCGACTGCCAGCCTCCGAGGTACAGCATAGGCCAATGAATGCCATCGCTCTGGTCTCGTCAAGAGGGACAGAAACTACCTCATTAATTCAGATCCGGTCCGATCCGCGAGTTCGCACACCCACATCGCCATTGCCACCCTTGGCAAGCACGATTTCGTCAAGCCAAAAAAACCTCTGGAGCGTCACGCGATGCCAACGACACATCTATTTCCAACACCTGATCGAATTTATGTAACAAGATGTGCGGGTACGTAATAATCCTTATACATTCGTAAATAGTCTTTTTTTGTAACGGCCCTTCAATCCCCATTTACATCTTCTAGAGCTCCTTCTTCCATCTCGAGCAAAGTCCATCGTCTACAAAGACTCGTCTTTGCTTGGCTTCCAAAATTGCATCATACGACTCAGCCTGCTCGTCTTGCTGCCCTTTGGTCGAATCCTCCTCTTGTCCTCCGCTTCGTTGTCCATCGTCACCTCGATGGACAACTTGCTTCTTTCGCCGTGTGCGCTGCTGATGAGCCGGCTCAAAGACACCAGACTGGACCGTCTCCGCCCGAAAGCAGCCGAAGACACTGACATGGGACGCTGATCGCGTAGATTTGGCTGTGACATGCGAGCATTTGGGAGCGGAGGGGCGCTTTCTCTCGTCATGGTAGAATTGCTCGATGTCAGCGAGGGGATGTCATAATCCCCGGAGAGTCGGACTTCTGGCCCGGGTTCCCCCATCAGCAGCGAGTGGAAGCTGTTCTCCTCATTGATTGACGAGGCAGCCGTCGAGATCCTCTGGGCATCTACCGACATGGGCGATCGGGGTGAAGGATACGAAGACGATCCATGACTCGTCGAGTATGGGCTGACGGGCATTGCCAGGCTGTTGCCCAAAGGGGCTCCGGCATGGACTTCAATTGCCGCCAGTTCTCGTTGGCCTGGTGGTGCCAGTCGAGGGGAGGACGACCCAGATCGTGGCTGTTCCACTGACGGCCCTGGAAACGTCGACGCGCTGCGGAATATAATGGATGGTGAGTCTTCGGCAATCACCTCTTCATGAAGCGACGTCCTAGAGCGTTCCGTACGCACAGCGTGGGCAAGCACCACACGATCGGTAGTGCCGGTTCCTTGGCTCGAGCGACGAGACACCGGGGCAGATAACGGCTCGCTGACAGCGTGGTCACCCATGGAGTCCGCAGTCGACTGTGTTGCTGGAGGCGTCACTTCCCCTTCCGACTCGCTAGCCCAAGCCGTCTCGGGCACGCAGATGTTGGGCCGCGTGTGATTCCGTTTGCCTTCGCCGTCGTCTTCTTCCTCCTCTTCGAACACGTCTGCCATTGTGGGATTGCTCCCAAATCGACTGATCCCAGTCCGCCCCGTATCGAATGGGGGCAAATCTGGGGCCGACTCTGCCCGCCGATGGTAATGCATTCCGGGTCCGACAAAACCCTTCATGCCTTGTGCACTGTGAAGTCTCCGCTTGTGTGCGATATTGCCAGCAGCTCGCTGGGCTGCGTCCCATTCCGGGTTATGGGGAAGAGGTGTATTGAAAGGACCGAGAGCAGCGTCAAGGTCGATCATGGGGTATGAGCCTTCTTCGTGCGTTTTGTGTCTGGGCATGTTTGGAACATCAGTTGGAGGTGATGCAGTAACAGTGACCACAGGAGGAGTTGAAGCCGGTTCATTCTCCATGAAGTCGCCCCTTTCATTGCCCTCCTCTTCCTCATCAGCCACGCTTATTGATGCCGGTGGTGTCGGCGGTCGCAGGGTGTGAACTTTTGAACGCTTCTTGCTACTTCGCAGAGGGAGAATGGAGCCGGCCCATCCCTTGACTCGATCCTTCCTGCTGGCTCTTCTGCCCCCCTTGTGAGCAAACTTGGTGTCGTCTTCCACGCCGTCCTCGTCAGAGGAGTCAGTCTCGCGGTCCGAGGAAGAAGCCGCAGAGACGGCCTTGGAGATTGAGTCAGACGAGCTAGAGCTGAGAGTGCGATGCTTCGGCGGGGGCGTTGGGCCAGTAAAAGGTTCGAGTCCGAAGAAAGACCAGCGCTTGGGCGTTCTATTGGGATTCGAACTGTCCATGGTGATCGAGTCGGTCTTGACTGCATTGACTAGGGATGGTATCGAGTTTCTTCTTCTTGGCGGGACCGCTCGATCACCAATCTCCTTGGACTTCGCGGTCCGCTCTAGAACAGCGCCAGCAGTACTAGGTCTCGGATCAACGATAGCCAGAGTCGGACTTCGAGCAGGTGGTGCAAGTGTTTCACGATCATGCGGAGAGGCAGCTGAAATGATGGATGATATGCTGCCAGAGACAGAATGTCCTGGGCGCGCTGTGATGGTGCTTGACGTGTCTGTGGAAACAAGGGACAGCGGCCGAGGGATGAATTCCAGAGTATCCGAGAACCCGACCCGTGCACGAGGGAGCCGCGGATGCTTGGGGCTCATCTCATCCTTGTCAAGGGACGTTGAGACGGGTGTCCATTGATCATTCTTGATGCTTTCCGTGGAAGCTCGGGTCGTTGCGATCGGCTTGACGGGACCAGGCAATGCGTGCGACTGGTCACCCAAGGAAAGGAGTGTGTCCTCTCCAGGGCGGAACATCGTCGGGCTGCTTGGTGCGCTACCACCTCTGGGCATGAGGAAGTCGGGCTGTGGGCGGAGAAGGGGTAGTTCATTGGTCGATATCGCACCAGACACACCGCGTCTATGACCCTTGCGGACGGGGGGCTGTAGAGTTGAAGACGCGAAGCCACCGTCAGACTTTGTCGGACTTGTGCTCATGACGGCGATTGAGCTGCCGTCCCGTATGCTGCCGCCGACGAATTCGCTTCCACCGCGTCGGTGACCATGCCCCGCTGGTCGTGACGGGGAGGGAATCGGCCTGGCTGAAATTGGGGTGATGGGCGGACTCAGGGCAGCCATTGTCTCGTCGGGATTTGCTGGCATGGACGCTCCAGGGTTGAATGAGAACTGTGGCAATGCCGCTGGCTGATGAGCCCTCGTCATGCCTGTTGAAAGAGAAGTGCCTGAAGATCGGTTTTGCAAATCTGCCATTGACATGGGCCGTCGCCGAGCCCTCGTAGTTGAAGGCGCCGGAGGAGGAGAGGCCGAGCGAAGGGGAAAGACGAAGGACATGGTGGTTGGAGAGCAGGGTCCGGAAGCCTGACCAAGGACTGGCATGTAAAGCTGCAAAGATGCGTGAGAGGGCGGAGGGTCAGCCACGCGGGCAGGCTCATGAGCAGTCGCCATCGGTGCCTCTAGCCGTGCCACGCCACCAGGATCGACGGAACAACCAGACGCTATGGATAACCATGGGATTATTTCAAGTATTGATCGAGAGCACGAGCCACGTTCGAAATCGAGACGAGATGAACGTCAGCCGGACAGGGTGAGAGGACAATTATAAGTTGGCTTGGAGCGTAAATCGGAGTTGAAAGGCTGATTTTGACTAAGTTCTGAAAAAAGGCGTGCAATCAGTAAAACAGCGGCAATAAAAGACGAGAGAGTTAAATGGAAGATATTCATGTAGCCAGATTACGTGTCGGCGCTCCGAAAAACGTGCATTCACGGGCGTCGACTCGGGAGCGGGAGTACAAACCTGATGGGAGGAAAATGCAAATGCAGGCGCTGGAAGTCGAGAATTCAAAGTACAAAAAGCCAAGACAGGGTGTGCAACAAAAGAGTGGACGGGCAAGACCAGCGACTGCTCCAAACAAGGAGTGCTGCTGGAAATGCACCAAGTGTTGATGGCAGGTCGTGCAAAGGGCAGGCCGCCGGGAAAGTGAGGGTCGTGAAGATGCAAGACGGAGGAAGGTTCGGTGAATGGGACACGGACTGAGAGGGAGAGAAGAAGGGGGGGGGGGGGGGGGGGGGGGGGGGGGGGGGGGGGGGGGGCAACCAGCCAGCCAGCCAGCCAAGACCCACTGGCGGGCACACACAGGCACGACAGGCGATGTTGGCATGGACGCAGGATCAAGGTTTGGGCTAGCGGCCTGGCTAGTGGCCAGGAGAGTGCGGCCGTCTCGGACTCGTCTCTCGTTTTCCCTCTCTCCTCCTCCCCCCACCGCCCCCCCTCCGCCTTCAATTATTCCTCGCCCACCCTCGGTATCCGCCAAACCCACTTTTGTCCCTGGCCTCACCAAGACGGATTCTGCGCTGGTGTCTCACCCATCTCGGCCTCCAAGACGGCGTACTAACGCAACACGGTGCCGTGGGTGCGCACAAGCGCGGTTCGTACCTGGGCTTACGGCCTTCGGATGAAGTTCGTCAGTGTTGATCATGTCTGTGGTCTCGACCCCCCCCCCTTCCCTACAGAGTATGGGATTGTCACGATCGTCGTTTCAATGCATTGGCCGTGCTTGGTGACACGGCGAGCAGAGAGAGGGAGAGAGAGAGGCAGAGGCGCCATCCTGACAATAGGATCCAACAGCCCTCGTACAGCAGGGCCCCGTCCGTATAGGACACGGGTTACGGAGTACGTACAACGACACAAGCCGCATCTCAGCTGGGCTTTGGGGCTTGCTGATAGCGCTGGACGCCAAAGACGCTTGACTACTTAGTTACACGCTTTACGCTTGCGGCGACCAGATGGCGCGGCGGTTGCGAAAGCCCTCCCCCGATACGGACGGCTCGCCGATGATGGTATTTGGATGACGGTGAGTAGGGGGTCGTGCTCCGAGACAAACTTGGCGCTCTTGAGCAACAGGCCACCTGGATCCATCCGACGAGACACCAGAGAAAATCAGAGAGCCGTCATCGCCATGCCAAGGACGAGTAATGTACTCCTTACGGGGCGCTTGGATGGATGACTGACCGACTGCACGCTACTGCGCATTATCGCTCACGACCAGCGCCCTATCTCCATATAGGAGCCGGCCTGGGAGGGTCTAGCCGCCCGAGGTGATGGAGGGGAGGACACACCAGGCAACCGTATCACCAGAGGTTACCTCGGACTACGCTTCTGGCATCGCGGCATGCGCGGCTCATGCTTCCCAGTCGGGGATCCCCGCCATCAACCGTCTTCTCGTGCGCCTTGGCCAGGCCCTGGCACTGCGCCTGACAGCGTCCTGTCGCGGCCTTGATTGGGCCATGCCTGAGTTTTCTGCCGGTGCGGAGTCTAGAGTTCCAGATCGTCGCAACCTGGCGTGCCACCCATCATGCAGGCCGCACCACCACCAACAATTGATCTTGGGCCACACCACAGACTCGGATGACTGCTCCTGGCGCTCCAGGGCAGTTCGTGCGACCTTACTTCATGCATACAAGGGCCCTTTAATTGCAACAGTGCTGCTTCTCAGTCAACAATGGGCTGCCC
This sequence comes from Moelleriella libera RCEF 2490, assembly GCA_001636675.1. Classification (NCBI taxonomy): domain Eukaryota; kingdom Fungi; phylum Ascomycota; class Sordariomycetes; order Hypocreales; family Clavicipitaceae; genus Moelleriella; species Moelleriella libera. The sequence goes on along the minus strand of AZGY01000001.1, from coordinate 1,114,102 downwards.
AACCGTGAGATTGGGGGCCCTTCCAGTGCCGTCCATGTATAATTGCACCGCTATCGAGGGAGGCCACCCAGGGCGTTCCGTGCATAACAGATGTACGCCAAAAGGACGGCAGTTGACGATATACCGTACATTCATGGTACGTGTTGGCTGTGGAGCGACGGGGCGCTCACGCTGACGCCCCAAAGCCGCCATCGTGAAAACGGTCGAGATGGCTGCGTTTGGAGTGGTACGCCACCTTGCACGTTTTTCTCCCAGAATGCATTGATGAATGGAAATGCAACTCGTCCATCGCCGTGGCGCACCGGCTGGAAATGGTGGCGCACACTTCGAAGCCTTTCCGGCCTCGATGCTACGGCATTGGACCATTGCCACCTGCGCCAATTGATACACGCATGAGCACAAGTTCCAGCCATGGCCATCCTAAATTATGTATTGTCTGGCTGAGATTGAGGGCCCCCATTGCGGGACGTGAGCGATGGGATGTCTAACGACTGCCGTTCTCAACACCATCCTGCTGAAGCCGATCGGCATCTACCCGCTCACACCGGCGTAGCTCTGCCGAGCCTCTTCCCGCATGCTTCCTCCAGGACATACAAAATCCAGCGATGGGAGACATTCTCCCTCGATGCTGGTGCTGCCATCGTCTTGCCGACAATCACTGTTACCCAACGAACGGGCTGTTTAGAAATTCAGCGTCATCCAAGTCGGCTGCCCGGCGCCGCTCAAGAGGGTTCTCATCAATGATTCGTATGACGTCCATGTCAGCGTGACAAACTTGCATTCAGCAGCTGGCGTGAGTGTCCGGAACACACTGCATATTATCAGAGACATCGCAGTCAGACAGTTGGTGACGCTGTCCCAAGCCTAAAAGTCTTCAAGTCGGACAATTTCCACCACTCGGACCACTGGACTCGTATTGTATCGGGTTGATCGTTGCTTTTTTGGTCTCTTCCTTGCTTCGATGAATCAGTGTTACGACCACAAACTTGAGGCACTCGCATCTCCCGCAAGTCGAGGAATGGGCGGCACCAATTTGTTGCGCCAATGCGCCGCCGTCGTGTGTCAGTCAGTATCGACTGAGCACAACCTGTCCATGTAGCTCATTCATCTCGGCTAGGAATTACGTCAATATGCCCTCAGGTCCCGGCGTGAGTGTTCCATCGCGCAGCTCGAATCCCATTTGAACGGAGAAAATGTCCTGGCGCTAATCACGACCCACGCCGGCGGCATCAGGCACCTTGCACAGCAAACACTGATCATGAGAAGCGTCCCATGAAACGCCAGATGCTGTCAAAACTGTGAAAAACTTTCACGTGTCAACCAGGCTCGCTGGACTTTGCTTCTAGACCTGGGTCCTGCCGGCGCTGTTCCAACGGGGCCGTTGGCCGGACCCTCGCCTTGATGTTCTCCGTCTCATTAATGTGAGTTTCTTGCATGCGCAGGCAAGCCCAACCAAGTTTAAGGCCTCCTGAGCCTAGATTACGGCAAAGCGAAGTTGCAAGACATCGAAAACGCAGGCTGCTAATTGCCATCTACCCCTCCTCAGTTCAGCTGCTTCAGTCGCCGCCGCGCGGCTGTGATTCGCAATCAGCAGATCTTCCTGCTCAGATTGCAGGGATTGCTTGTTACACGTTCTGCATCATTCAGCTCGTTCCTCCATGATAGGACTTTTTTAGAGCTTATCGTTGATCAGGGAGACACCGAGCCGCAAAAAGCCGTCGCCGTGGCAAGAGGGGCGGGTGCACAACGAAGTCACCACCAAGGAGAATGACGTGTGTAACAGGGGCACCTCATTCTGGAATGGCAGCCGCCATAGAGCCGTCGTCGTGAAGGGGTGGCTGAGATAGCCATGGATCCAGCTCTCATCGGGCCTTTGCGGCTCAGATTGCGTTAGATTAACGTCATGAGTTATAAGAGGACAAATTATGGGAGGGCTTAGCCACTCAATTGTTGATCCACGCGCTGAATCTAGCACAGGGATCAAGACAATTGCTGGCAAATTGGATGGGGAAGCTCTGCCAGCATTAATGCCCGAATTCGTTTGCCTTGCAGAGTGGGTGAGCCTGGAACTCATCATCAACCACCACAACTCCCCCAACCTGTAGGCTTGTTCCTTGCCCATTCATTTGGAAGAGGCCAAGAAGACGCCCGCTGCGGGTGACCCAAAGGTCAGCTTTTGGTCAGAGCACAATGGTGGTTGTAGGCCCTTGCAGAGAGCACGTGCGCCATGAGGGCAGATTGCGGGTATCCCTGGCAGTTCGTGGACAAATCATCGCGCCAGGCGCGCGATTCTGTTACGTTGCTTTACGAGGTTCGCGATGATCTGGGTACAATGTAATTGAGGCAGAATCCGGGTGCACAGTAGTGCTCGGCAAACTGTACATATGGTGTCGGTCATGTCAGCACGAGTGGGATCTGACCGCTCACTGCGAGTTGGGCTATGTTTGATTGCCCATTTCGTATTCATTGGCATCATGCCCCCCTTGCATGACGGCGATTGAATACGCGGCAAATCCCTGCCTCTTTTTCAGTGATTGGCCAACAGGGCGTATCTATTATGAGCAACATTTTTAACAGCACGTGCGCTGATCGATCGAATCGTGTTGATTGGCTATTTCTTTGTTCGCTCTGTGTTCTTGGCGCGAGGGGTTTACGAAGACGAGATCGAATATTACAATGTACATGCCAGCATTGTCTGCACATAGTGTACTCCGTACCTACCGGCACATGGGTAAAGAGAGCGTCTCTCCACCGCCTACTTGCTTTTTCCTTGACTTGGTCCCTTGTAATATTGTGCAATACATGCGTGTCTCGGCTGTCGGCTGCGACGTGAATGGGCGCAATACGCCACACGGAAAATTTTCCCTCGAGCTGCCTCTTGCGACGGGCCGCGCCCGGAATGTAGTGCGTGCAGCAACTTGTAATTCACGATGACCACATTTCTCCGCTGACTGGAGATCCTGACACGGCCTACAGTGGGATCCAGGTATACTCGGAAATCGCTGAATTTTTCACCAAGACATGTATATTTGAAAGATGAATATTGTATGAATCCAGAAACAAAGTTCGTCTTCGAAATATACGTGAGGAAATGAAAGTTGGTACGGAGTAGCGTATGATTCGTTGTTTGGGCCACAAGACAATCGTTCTTGTTGAGATCCCCCAACCTCAGAGCCGGTACTTAGCGTGACGGCGAGTGCGTGATCAGACAGAAGGGATTGGCTGATCAGTCCTTCTGTACGGAGTGGGCTCGGTCTGACAGTGTCCTGACAAACAGTCGTCATGTCTCGCCGCGATCAACAATCGGAAATTATCAATTCGACATAAGTCCCTGCAGGAGACATCTCATCATCAAGGGTCGATGTGCCCTTGATAGAGGCGGCCGTTCAATGTCGGTTGTATACGCCAGCGCCGTTACCCCTGACACAAGGCAAAGTAGCATCGACACCGAACGATCCCCCATCGCTTCACCGTTTGTCTGCAGCTGATGCAAGGGTGCCACACTATGTGCATATGCCCCCTTTGAGACCTACAGTAAGGGACCCTGAAACCCTGAAATCACGACAGGCCGGTCTTGTCCACTGCATTGTTCGGACTCCAGGCGGCACACTGTGGGGCCAGTGACCACCTAACCTTCACCGCCTGTCCTTTCGGCGCTACGTCCCTCTGGACGCCTACGGCAGAAATTTTCGAGGTGGTGCGCAAAGTTCTGCGGCGGCGGGCCAGGAGAAGAGGTCATGATCTTGTAGGATATTCACGAGACATGAGCAGCGACGAGCAACTGGCCCTCGTGGCCGCAGAGGACACCGAAAAGACGGCAAAGCCGTTGGGTATGCGAAAAAACGGTACAGCTCCAGGAGTGGCAATTGGAGAGGAGAAAAGAAAACACAACTGACGGTTCGCAGGCAAGCAATGGCACGCACCTAAAAAAGCATTCCGCCCCACGAGGGGCCTCACTTCCTACGAGAAAAGGACCAAGGAGCGAAACGCGATGGCACAGATGAAGGCCAAGGAGAAGGAGATGAAGGATGAGAAGGAGGCGGCGCGGAAGGTAAGCAATTTGCCCCGGTGACGGCTCACCGAAGAAGCGTTGCAGCTCCAGCGGTTGCTTAGCCCACTCACAACCACGTCAATAGGAGAAGATTGACAGGATACGCGAGAAACGTGCCAAGAAGGAAGAGCGGGAACGATACGAGAAGATGGCTGAGACGATGCATCGCAAACGTGTTGAACGACTGAAACGGAAGGAAAAGCGCAACAAGTTGATCAACTCATGATGATTTGCCACGCCAGTTTCACAGTCGACAAGTGACGCCAATCGGTGGACCAAACACCTGGCGCATAGCCTGCCGTACCAACTTGACATATGCAGGGGCAACGTCGCAGACGGAATCCGTCACTCTTCTTACTGCCCAGGCCTGTCGGGTTGCGCGATGTTTGGACGCACAGGCTTATGACATCATGCCGTGGGGATCACGGACAAGAAGGGCTTTCGAGGAGAGAGCGCATGGGCGTCGTGCCGGAGTGGCACTCCTCGATGGTCTTACATTGTACATGCTGATCACATAAATTGCATCTGGTTCGCGTGGGGCAGGATGGGAGTTCGGGAGGCCATTTCGCCATTGCGGTAGGAGAAACGCAGATGAACACGGATAGTATACTGTCACTCCTGATTGACGGAACGATATCTGTGACGCCATTGTTGCACACCCTCGTTATATTGTCCGAAGAAATTGTCCCGTACTCCGAGTGATCTTATGAAAGGGTGAAGAGGAAAAGGGGGGGAAGGAGAGGGGTTCGATCTTGCCTGTGAGACCCACCTCTTTGTCATGAGCCTGAAGCGCAATTGTTGAAGGAAACACGCCAGTCGTGGCAGCTCAGACCTGATCGTCCGGCTCCATCAAAAAATCCCATCAATCGCATCTCTCATCAAATCAGTTGCGTCACCTCCAACAGGGAGCGGGTACGGCAGTGTGCATGCTTGTGACACGTGGGATACTCTACACGCAGTAGATGCTGTGCATGAATACGCCACAACCATGTCGGCACCTGCCGCTGGCGCTGATGCTGTTGCAAAGCAGGCATCCTCTGGCCGTCCGAACAGCCGCCACCAAGTCAACAGGTCATTAAGCGAGTTTGCGTCGCAGGGCAAGCTGAGACGGCCGCATCTCCATCGACAACAGAGCAGCACGCACGACGAGACGATCAATCCGCTTCAGCCCTCGGCAACCCTGCCGACGCAAGTGTTGCGGACCTCGGTGGATGTATCGATGTCATCAGGCAACACGCCTTTCATCAGCCCTGATAACAGCCGGCGAGCCAGTATCTTGGTGCCCAAGCAGAATGACTTGGGAGAATCAAACAAGCGCGGGGAGGGCGAGCTCATCGAGCAGGAGCAGGAAGAGGCTTCATTGCGGATGGAGTAAGCTGCTGCTTCGCAGAACTACCGTCTCTCACCTTTTAAACATATAACTAACGGCTTGTCCCCCTTTGCAGTGGACTGAAACAATCTTTGTCGGAGCTCAAATCCTTCACGACGGCAATGACGAAACAGCTCGACGATTCATATTATTCGGTTCTGGAAAAGATGAGCGCGCTCAAAGGCCTCCTCACGGATATGAGCAGCCTTGCCGGGGAGATGGTCCAGTTTGGCGATAACTTTGACAAGCAGACCCGCGATCTCGAGAGCGAGATCATTCGCTCACTCAGTGTTGCAGGTCAATGGGAAGAGCAGCAGAGGAGGATCGTCTCGTTGCAGAAGCGCTTGCACGCCAGCAGAGATCGTAAGGCCCAACTCACTGCGCGTGTTGTTAATTTGCAGAGGAGCATCGAGCGATGGCATGCAGCGGATACGCTCTGGCAGGAGAAGTTACGCAGGAGACTCGGGATCATCTCGGTTATCCTCGCGGTAGTTTCTGTTGTGTTGCTTGGCATAGGCCAGCTCAACAAAACGGTTCACGGAGGCGTTACTTGGCGAGCAACCATGACACCCACATGGTTCAATATCTCGAGCAGGATCGCCATGGGCGAGGAGAGCAGGAACAAGTCGAGGCGCAATCTGCTGTGGAAAAAGTCCGAGAGGAACGCAGAGCAGTTGCGTGCCTTTGACGAGTTATGAGACGGGGCGTTGGCTGGGATAGTAGCATCTTTGGATTGCGGGCGGTTTCATATGTGCCAAGCGCTAGATTTTATATTTTTTACGCCGAGGATGGCGAACTACCAGTAGAGATACCCTTGATTCATGATTTTAGAAGCCAAATCCCTACCGTCCGTTGCATATGTTCTCTAGTAGTGACACCACAATCGTGGAACTTTCACACGTATTGGAATGGCGGATCTCGGGCATGGTCGCTTTGTCTCTGGGAGCATCTGCGACAAGCTCGTGTGTTCTCAGCACAGAGCGCTGACCACGGGTTTGGCATACCAATGTGGTATGTCATTGGTTCCTGATCGTCAAGTGACAAAGGAAGAACCTGGCTTTTCGAGGACGTTGTAGGGTGTTCTGTATATACGTCGGCGTTGTTGGCAGGGTCTTGACTGACCGTGTCTCCCACTTTTTGACCCAAAGAAAAGGGTTCATCTTTTAATGGCTGTGTTCATTCTACAAACGCTCCATCGGCGTCCCGGCAAAGAGACAATGAGGTTCGACCTCACACCGACTGGGCGCCTTTGTGCACCAGACAAGGGCGGTGTTTGTCAACGGCGGAAGCCGCCAAATTTTGATCACGCCAATAGCGCACCAATTAGGCGCGCCCAAGCCCGCGCAACATAGCCGGTACAACAATAGCGTTTGCCGGGGGGGGGTCTTGCATGGTCGCCTTGGCTTTTTCGTATGGTCGCCTTATCTGTCTAGAAAATCCTTTAAAGTCTAAAAAGAATCCCTAAAAACCAACAAGAAAAACATACAAGAAAATCCAAAATCTTATGATACTTTAGAATAATTTCGGATTAGGGTTATCCTCGGGTGTATATTTCACTGGTCAGGTTAGCTGCTGGTCGCGTTGAATACGCCTGAACACTGAGCGCTGCTCTTTCCGGCCCAGCCTTTACCTGGCAGTCCATGTAACAGTAATACCATAAGTAGCACAATACATGTCATTCCCGGGTTGTTTGATGAAACACAGATCACGATTGCACAGCCTGCCAAGATTCGCTGCACCTCGTAGGTCTTAGCGTCAGTTGCATGAACATGTGCACTGGGTACTAGTCAGAAAGGCCATGGCGGTGACGGTGCTCATTGGATATGTCACTAATGATTCGGAGGACACGTGCGTCAGCGTTTGGTGATGTTGCCAGCAGTCCGCCGTCTTTGTTGGTGATGGTGACGGTGATGCCGGTGGTGTTTGCGCGAACGCGTTTCGCTCGTCAACGTGTTGTGCAGTGAACGCCCCTGAAGAAGGCGCGCGCCATCGGCAAGACGGCATGCCCGTGCTAGGCCCAGGCTAGCCCGGGGTGAGTGAGGATCTTTGTTGACGATTGGAAGAGGTCAGACGGGCAAGTTCCGGGCCGGGAGCCAGCGGGCGTACCATCTGGCTCGTGGAAAAGACAAGACTGTCAAGCACGACACAACGTCAGGGCCACCTCCCTGCCATTTCCCCCGTCAGTCATCGGGTGACTGACCGACTGACGCGACAAGCCAGGGTGATGGCCACCCATGGTGCCTGCCTCGCAAGGCTCTGAGTAAAAAAGAAAAAGAATTTGACAAAAACATGGGACGTGTGACGCGGCAGTCTCTGTCCGGGCTGTGCGCAAACGTCAGTGGTGCCTGCCGCGCGCACGGCGAGGCCCGGGCTCAATGCTTGTTCGGCATAGTTGCTTTGTAGGAGCGCCAATGTGGAGGGGAGGCTGTGTGACCTGCCACGTTCGTGGAGAGGGGCAGCGTGTAGCATCAAACCTTGGAGGGGCGGGGGGAGCCTGGCTGTAATTTTATTCCAGCACAGCTTGCGCACAACCTGCGCCTCGTTCAGCGTCAATGACGACGCCGGGCTCTGTTCCGTTGGCTGTCTGGTTTTGGTCGACTCTCCTCTTGAATTTCCCATATGATTTCCTGCCGTCCTAGACTGGCCAAGTATCTATTCACCCTACCTGAACACCCCAAGGATCTGGTGCAACAGGTTTGTGTCAATCCCTGGTCGCTGCGCATGCGCCCAACAAACGCCGCCGCCCCCCCGCCATTGCTTTCCGAGCTTCGCCAAGCTTTCAGTCGCTCGGCGACGTTGCCTGGGTCGCCATTAATATAAACGACTGTCCCTCGCGCCCGAGGCCCAACGACTCTCTGTCCAGAGACACAGATTGCTGGTGTGAAGGATTCCAGCATCCGCAAGACGCTACCTCTTGCTCGACTTTGTTCGAGCAGAAGCACACCCGCAATATGGCTCAGGACGGGAATGTCACAGTCACCGGTCAAACAGACGCTGCTGCTCCTGGACAATCGCCAGCCGCCCCCCAGAAGAGAGAGTTGCCCATTCGCCCTACCGATGCAGATCCGAGCCCTCCTCCAGGGCATACCTTGACCGGAAAGCAGGAGCACTGTATGTCGTCGTCCCCTCAGACAGTGACGGAGCGAGGCTGGTCCGAGGCTAACCGGCGGCACAGATCTCAAGCGGGAGCTTATAGCGAAACAGGCGAAATGGGAAATCAATGAGCTCAACTCCCCCACGGCGCTCCAGAGGTTTGGCGCGCCGTTTCGCTCCGAACACGGCGAGGTGCCCCCTCAAGAGTCGGAACTGCCGATTCTTCGGTATATCTTTGTGCATCATGTGCGAGACTTTCCCTTCCTCGATAAGGCCAAGGAGAAAGAATTTTGGCAGGACAAATTGCAGGTGGTACGTACTGACCGCGTTTCGACCAGTAGCCTTGCCCAATGTCCATCACCTGACGTCAAGCTCTCCCTTTTATTAGTTCCTGGAGTCTTTTGCCTTGAAGCAAATCTCGTCATCCGAGGACCGACTGGAAGAAACAAAGCGTAGAAAGCTTGCAATTAAGGCTCAAAAGCTTGTCGAGCTTATGATGGTTTCTGGAATCGGGACCTCCTCCGGCTTCGAAGAGCGCATTCGGTTTTCCGAGATCGAAATCGTGGACAGTAGCGCCATTGACACCGGAGTCATGCACACAATCCCGGAAGGTAACTACATCAATGGTTGGGACGTGAATGTCGCCGGTGTTCGCCTCGTCTCCGTCAAGGGGAAGCTGAGACAGCATAAGCATGCTGAATTCTTCCTCCGCATCAAGCGCAAGGGCGAGCTTGAACATTTCGTCGGACGAAGGTACGGCGACTTTGTCAAGCTTCAAAGGACTTTGAAGACGGAGCTGCCCGGCCGCATCCTGCCTCCTTTACCAAAGAAGAACAAGTCAAACACTACGACCTCTGGTTTGCTTTCCGGCTGGAGCAATGCTGATGACTCGGATGCGTCCTCCGTATCTTCCGTTTCCACCCGTTTGACAGGTGCCCCATCCCAATCCACCATCAAACCATCTCTGCTGTCGCCTACCTTACCGAGTAAGCTGTTTCCCCAATCTCAGCTGTCTGGGCATCGTACTGACTTTAAATCAGCCCGTCACCGGGCTGGGTCTGTGGCGTCGGCTCGCTCAGCTAATTCCAGGGAGTCTCCGCGCCCGTCTGTGGATGGCAAGCTGAGCCCCAGATTGGTCGAAAAGCACGACAGAGACGATGTATGCGCCTCCGTGCCTGAACAATGCTGCTCGATCTTACGCTAACGTGTAGACAACCTATTGAAGAGTGTCGTTTTGTGGAGGGAAACCCAGCGAATCTCTCTCCGAGCGTATCTGAGGTCGTTGCTCAACAATCCTCAAGTCGCCAACACCAAGGCCATGCAGGATTTCTTGAGCGGTGAACCTGTTACCCCGGCTGATGAAGACGTCGAAGACATCATGAGGCGCAAAGCGGTTGACGAGAAACGGATTGAAGAACAGAAGAAGTTTTATGAGATCGCAAGGAAGCGTGCAGCCGAGCTCGACGAATATATGGAGCAGTAAGTCTTTGATGACGCCCTCTGCTTCTGCTCGTGTGGCACCGTACCTTGACGCTAATTGCGATGCCCAGATTCCGTCGCGATATTGTCGAACGAAATGGACTCACAATGTTGTTCAAAGAAATCAAGGACAAGGAGAAGATACAGGACTTGAGCTTGCAGTATCAGAAGTTTGCCGAATGGCTACGGATAGAAATTGCCGCCGTGATTTATCACATGTTCCTGGCCGAAGACAACTCCCCCGAGGTCTTTGCTCAGGCAAAGCGCATACACTCCCTCATCCCGTACTCGGTGCTCAAGAACGTCATCAGATTCGCCAACCCCGCAGCGGTCATGTCCCGCGTTTTAGATGTGTTTCTTGCTCAGCCTTTTGGCGCACGCTCTCTGATGCAACGAATATTCTCTACAGCGCTGAATGAAGGCATCAAAAGCTTTCAAAAGTCCATCGATGCGTTGACGACAAGGATTGCGGATCCCATCTTCACCGATAAGCTGAAGAGATATACAGATGCAGATGAAAACCTCAAGGCTGCCATACGTCTGGAGGCCGAAGATGAGGAGATTGATGTCATTGTCGCGATCCTACGGTCTGAATCTATCGAGCCTCAATTAACGGGCGAGCAAATCCAACGACTGTTCAATGCTTATGCCGCGTTCAACAACGCTGTCGAAAACGTGGATGAAGAGCTGAAGCAGGGCGCACAGTTATTCTCCTATCTGAAACAGTTGCTCAAGCTCTGCACCCGACAACGAGACAAGGCCATGATGTTGCAGCTCATTGAGGAACGTGTGACATTGGAGCTGTTCCGCGATCTGTTCACCATCTTCTACGAGCCTCTTGTTAGAGTGTACCAGACAGCCAATGTGCATGACAGTGTGACCGACTTTGCTGTCTTTATCGACGACATGATCAAGGTAAATCGCCCCTTCGCCGCTTGTCGTCGGAATGAACATTGACTTTGTGCAACCAGGTTGTCGAAGAATGCCGAGAGCAGGACGCCTCGGCGGATCCTAACCAGACTGTCCAGGCATTCATTGACCTGTGTCAACGGCATGAGCATAATTTTTACAAGTTCATCCACCAAGTCCATACACATGATAACGGGCTATTCACCCAGCTGATGGGCTGGATCGAAGGAATCCTTGAATTTCTTCGTCACGGACCCAAGAATGGAACTCTCAACGTCAATGCACTATTCGAAGGGGGGGTCAGCAGTGGCACGATAGACAAAGACCAGGCCGTCAAGGAGATTGACATGCTGATCGCGTGGCAGCAAGCACGCAAGAAGTGGCATCACAATAAGACGCGGCAGAAGATGGCTGCCGAGGGCTCAGGGCCCGGCTCGGGCCCGGCCATGGGCACTGGCTTTGAAACATCCGACTTTGGACTGGACAATCAGGATCTCCAGGATATATCCTACGATATGGACGATGAGTCTGATTCCGAGGTGGAACAAGAGGACGAATTGGACCCCATCGAGGCGGAGAGACGAAGACGGGCTAAGAAACAGGATCGACTACGACGCTCGGCGGGAGAGCCGAAGAAGCCGGCCATTTCGGAAGTGCACAAGCTCCACAAGAATTTTTTGATCATGCTGCGAGATGTATTGGCGGTTTGAGGCGCAGGTGTCGCGATGGCTCAGCCTCCAGGAAAACACTTTTTGCATTAGATGTGAGGTAAACGACAAAGAGCTGCATGAGGCAGTCGATAGAGCGGCACGGAGTGTAAACCTAAGGTCCAAGGATCGTATTATAGCATTATAGAGAATTGAATATGGTGGGACGTTTTCGGTTTCTCAGACGCTCCCCTCCGCGGCACCTATTGCCTCCCCGAATGGTTTACTAGCAACATCGTGGTGGAGCCAGATGTCTGAAGCCGAACGAAGATGGAGCCTGAATAAGAAGCCGCAGCGTCTTCCATGTGACGGAGGCTGCTACCGCGCACAATGCTTGTAAACGTTTTACTCACTGTAGATGACTGTAGGTAACAAGGATCAAGCCACTGAACCACGTGCCCCCCTTCCTGGATGTGAGGGGACATGCACCGACAAAGGGGGATTCGAGCGCGAGGGACATCGAGCAAGATGCAGCACGTCATGCATTTTCGCGTTGGATGCTATTCTATCAAATTGGCGTCCGCTAGGACAGGCAAAAAACAAAACGCCCGAGGCTGCTTCCTACAAGTACCAGCCCTAGAAACTCGCGCTGCTTCAGTTATTAGGCTATTGGCCAGTGGCGGTGGCCAACACGGGGCTGCTAATGTGTGCACGCTGATTGGTCGAATGAACCGAGGAACCGAGCACGACCGGCCAAGGGTCCAGCGCAGACGCAGATGCAAGCGTGCATGCCTGTTTGCTTAACCGCTGAGAAAAGTGACCTTGCGATTCGAATTGGTGTACCATCTCTTTCCCTTCACCAAGCGTCAACGCCATTTTCGTCTGGAACGTCTGCGCATTGCAGCTTGCTATCTCTCGACTATGGCTTCATCCATGGCATTGAGAAGATTGACCTCGTCAGGTCCTACTGTGCGTATTGTACCCTTTCGTCCGATCCGCGTCCGTCGTCTCGACCCTCGAAACCATCCGCGATCGGCGTGACCATCTACACCGATGGGAATTGTTGGCGGCCAAGACAGCTGCGCTTCGTGCTGCAAAAAAATGAGAGGGAACTCTTTGCTGACTGCCTGCTGCTGCACAGTCCTTGCGAGCTTCGAGAAGTCATTTCAGAGCTTTTTCCACTACGCGACCAGCCGGTACGTAAACCTCGGCATGCAAAGACCAGGTGCACGAGCTCATCGCTGACTTTCTTCCCATCTGCCACAGCCAGAGTGATTGCCAACAACCCATTGAGGGCCAAGGAGGCCTCTCCTCACCTAAGTACCAAGTACAACGTTATTGTATGTGCCCGCTTTCACAATGCGCTGCCGCCCTCGTCGTTATTCCAGAAGAAAGTATTAACCGGAGGTCGGTAAATAGGATCACGAGTACGATGCCCTGGTCGTCGGCGCTGGCGGTGCCGGCCTTCGCGCCGCCTTTGGTCTCGCTGAAGCCGGCTTCAACACGGCGTGCATCTCGAAGCTGTTTCCTACCCGATCACACACTGTCGCTGCCCAGGGTGGAATCAACGCTGCATTGGGAAACATGCACGAGGACGATTGGAGATGGCACATGTACGATACTGTCAAGGGATCTGACTGGCTGGGCGATCAAGACGCTATTCATTACATGACCCGAGAGGCTCCCGCCTCCATCATCGAGCTCGAGCATTACGGCTGTCCCTTTTCACGTACCGAAGACGGCAAAATGTAAGCTTAGTCGAACCGTCTGCAAGATTCGCAATGCTGACTCAGGCTCGGACACAGTTATCAGCGAGCTTTCGGTGGTCAATCTCAGAAATTCGGCAAGGGTGGCCAGGCCTACCGTTGTTGCGCGGCTGCTGACAGAACTGGCCATGCTCTGCTTCACACACTCTACGGCCAATCGCTCGCTCACAACACCAACTACTTCATCGAGTACTTTGCTCTGGATCTCATTATGCAAGATGGCGAGTGCCGCGGTGTCCTCGCATACAACCAGGAGGACGGTACACTGCACCGCTTCCTCGCGAACAACACCGTCTTGGCCACCGGCGGTTATGGTCGTGCTTATTTCAGCTGCACTTCTGCTCACACCTGCACCGGTGACGGCATGGCCATGGTTGCCCGTGCCGGGCTCCCCAACCAGGATCTCGAATTCGTCCAATTCCACCCCACTGGTATTTATGGCGCCGGCTGTTTGATCACCGAGGGTGCCCGTGGCGAGGGTGGGTATTTGCTCAACTCGGAGGGCGAGAGATTCATGGAGCGATACGCGCCGACTGCGAAGGATCTGGCCTCCCGTGACGTTGTCTCGCGATCCATGACGATGGAGATTCGTGACGGCCGCGGTGTCGGCGCTGAAAAGGACCACATCTTTTTGCAGCTGAGTCACTTGCCCCCTGAGATTCTTGCCGAGCGCCTGCCCGGCATCTCGGAGACTGCAGGTATCTTTGCTGGTGTAGACGTGCGCAAGCAGCCCATTCCTGTTCTGCCGACCGTACACTACAACATGGGTGGCATTCCCACCCGCTACACTGGCGAGGTCCTCACTGTCGATGAGAAGGGCAACGACAAGGTGGTCCCTGGTCTCTTCGCGTGCGGCGAAGCTGCTTGTGTTTCTGTGCACGGCGCTAACCGTCTGGGTGCCAATTCGTTGCTGGATCTCGTCGTTTTCGGCCGTGCCGTCTCACATACCATTCGCGACAACTTCACGCCCGGCACGAAGCAGAAGCCCATCCCCGCCGATGCCGGCGCCGATCACATTGAGGTTCTGGATCAAGTCCGAACTTCAGATGGCCCCAAGAGCACGGCTGAGATCAGACTAGCCATGCAGAAGGCTATGCAGACTGACGTATCGGTCTTCAGAACGCAAGAGAGTCTGGACGAGGGTGTTCGCAAGATGAAGGAGATTGATCCTCTGTTCAACCAGGTTGGCATCAAGGATAGAAGCATGATCTGGAACTCGGATCTCGTCGAGACTCTGGAGCTACGCAACCTGCTGACGTGCGCGTAAGTGTCACTTCCCGTCTTCTATGCGATTCACTCATTCCGTGATGATATGTCGACGACTTGAGACTGATGTATTCTTGTGTGTATAGTTCCCAGACTGCTGTGTCTGCGGCCAACCGCAAGGAATCCCGTGGTGCGCATGCTCGCGAAGACTTCCCCGACCGGGACGACAAGCAGTGGATGAAGCACACGCTGTCGTTCCAGAAGGAGCCCCACGGCAAGGTCGACCTCAAGTACCGCCGTGTTATTGGCACGACTCTGGACGAGAAGGAGTGCAAGCCCGTGCCGCCCTTTAAGCGTGTTTACTAAACGCGGGACTCGGGAGGTCGAGGCGGCGGCGGCGGCGAGTGGGGGCCGTGTTCTTGTGAGAAGAAACTTTTTGGAATATACATTGTCTGATGGGTCAAGCAGCAGCAGCAGGAGCAGGAGCAGGGAGAGAGGGAACGGTGGAGGATGCTTCAATCATATGCGCTTGGGGGCGCTTGGGACGGAGTTTTGCGCCGAGGCTCGTTGCATGGCAGCTGGTTGGAGGGATTCTGTTGGCAATTGGTCTCCTTTGTTGTAAGACAAGCGGATATCCGGAACGCATTGTTAGGCTTGTTGGCGCATCTGCAATAGATGTCGTGTACTTTTGGGCCCTTTTTGCTCCGCGTATCCCACGTTGCGTGCATGCATACGTGTGTGGACGGTGGCACAGCGTGTGGGTTTTCCTACTTTGCCCGTGTCGTGTGAGTGAGGCTTTGTCTCTCTTTTCCTCTTGCCGGTTGTGAGACTGGCTTTTGACCTGTCAGGTGGAGGGGAGAGGAGCAGTGGGATGCTGCGGTTTTCTCACCGACTCCATGGCCCGCCATCTCGGCTTAAGCTCGACAGTCGTCAAACCTTTTCCCCCTCTCACTACGCCTCCCATGTCTGCGTTGAAGGGATGGGACATGTCAGCTCGTATTGCAGCTCTGCTGTGTGTACAGCGAGGTAGCTGCGGCTCCCTCGGTAATGGCTTGGCTCGGTGGTCGGTGGCTGGCTGGATGCCTCACTCACCCACCCATGTACCACCTACTGTACCTACCTACCTCGCACCCGCCAAGTCGGTGCGCCTCGCAAGGTAAGTAGTCAACGGGCCAATTCATCTGATATCGAGCGCCTCAGCCCTGTCTGCCACGCCCCCCCTTTTTCCCTCTTCTGTCGTGTCATGTCGTGTCGTATTGGATCGTGTTGTGTGAGACCCAGGGCTGTCTACTGTGTGTGTGCTTCTTGACGACCAACCAAGCATGTCAGACATTCTACATGTCTTCAGCTGGGCACCAGTGCAACAACAGCCGAGCTAGCGGGTGCAGGTGCAGGTGCAGGTGCAGGTGCAGGTGCAGGTGCAGGTGTAGGTGCGGGTGTGGATGCGGTGGTGCGAGCTTGAGCAACGTTTCTAGAAAACCCGCCACTCCGTCCATCCCATCCCATCCTATCTCGTCCCATCTCGTCCATCCATTTCATTGGCGGAATGTGACTTGCCCCTTGCAGCATCTTCCCTTCTTTCCCTTGTGTGAAAGAGAGACAAGGCAAGAATAGATAGAACATGGGAGGGACTAGCCTCGGGGTGGACGACGCGGAGAAGAGAGGCCGGAATCCGTACAGCATACACATCGCGCGCGTCTCTGCCTCATCCCATCAAGGGTCAAGGGTCTTGTGCTGCATGCACACATCGGTACCTACTGCCTACCCAGGCAATTACTAGGTACCTATCCAATAGGTAGGCAGGTAGGTAGGTTAGGTAGGCATCTATCCAAATCTTGGCGTTTTTCAGGCACGGCGCATCGCCACCGCACCGCACCGCGCCACGCCATAAGTGCTTCTCCTGGCCTGTTCGGCGCATTGACCGCACCGGGTAGGTGAACAATAGCAATAGACAAAGGACGGAGGGGCCATGCACACCACCCTTGATTATCGCACAGTATCCTACTCCTGCCCCGAACGTACTGGCGCTTGCTGTCCGGACCCGACCAAGCCCCCCGGTTTCTTCTTGCTCCGTACGGTACGGATCAGCCACTCAGCATCCCACAGGACCACCGAACAGATAGGCAGGCGGAGCTCAGCTACTGATGCTAGCGCAGGAAAAAGAAAGGCGAGACATGGACGGCACTGCCGATGGCCAATCAACCACATCACTGTCGCATCCCACTGGGTGATTCCAGAACCGGCTCTGCTTCTATCACAGCGGGCTCTGGAGCCTCATTGGCTGTCCGTACCACGCGAAATCGACATCGGCACCTCGAGGGGTGTTCGCCACGCGATAAGGGGTAGTGACGCGGCGCAATGAGCCGGAACGACACATGCACAGACAGAGACAGAGAGAGAGAGGTAGAGAGAGAGCGCGCAGCCGCTGCTGCTGCCAGCACAGAAGCTCACTGGGTCGAGTACCACAGCTAAACACTCACTCATTGGCCTCCGCATACACAACAGGGCAGTCGTGTTCCGGACAGTACGCCATCGCGAATCTTCATTGGCTCCATTACCTACGTGCGTGCTGAGCAAAGGCAAGAAAAGAAAAGATAAAAGTTGTGCATATACCGAGTGAGCTGCGCCGTCGTATCAGTCGTAAAAGCCGTCATCACAAGTCCCCGTAAATGTCCTCAATCTTTTGCTTCGTCTCGGCCACGTTCCTGTGGCTGCAACTCTCACGGAGAACCATCATCCGTCGCTTCACCTCCGTAGTGTTCTTGTGGTGATATGCTGCCTTGTTCTCCAGATCCCGCAGTCTATCCTGCAGCTTGCAGATCCTCTGCTCCCTCTCCTTCAATGCAACGCGCACCATGTCGCGCCCCATGGCGATGCCCTTGGTCTTACGCGAGGCATCCTGCAGCAGGCCACGAACCGACTGCAGCACGCTCGGGTCTATCTTCTGGCCTTGGAGCAGTGACATGACCTTGTCCGTCACATCTTCGGACCCGCCAGACGGCGTGGCGGCGGGAGACTTGAGCATCACCTCGAGGTCGGACGATGGCGTCTTGCCTGGCGTTGGCAGATCTTCAAACGACACCGTCTTGGGACCCCTGGCCGCCGACGATGCAGGGAACAGAGTCCTTGACACAGATGGGGTGGGAAGACCACCGACAATGTCCGTGGTGCGACTATCTGTGACAGGTGTGAGGAAAATGTCACCGGTAACAGCACCCTGTGGAGTCATCTTCTGCGCACTCCTGTCCGAAATAACCACCAATTGGCGCTCCTCATCCGAGTCCAGATCACTGAACTCGTCTTCATCCCATCTTGCCCGGACGTCCCGCTTCCTCTTGGAGCCGGGTGTGGCGGGACTGGCGGCGCCATTGGCATTTGATGGCTGTCGTCTCATTGTCTGGCCATCGCCACGAGCTGAGCCCGCAGATTCCGCCACTTCTGCAGCATGACGGCTCTCATTGGCAACAGTAGACCGCCGTGACGGCGTGATAAGGATACCGTACGAAGCAAGAGGCTGCTGTGTGAACGTGGGCGTCTTGGGCCGAGGTGGCGACTCGGGCTGATCCTCGGCCTCGCTGGTGGATGCGTGAAGACCTTTCTCTCGAAGAGTGGCTTTCTGCTGCCAGAGGAAGAACTTGCAAAAGGGATAGACAGCACATTTCCAGAAAAATTTACCCTTGTTTGGACCTTCCTTCTCGACTTCATGTAGCACGGCCTTATTGCGGGGCTCGCAGTTGCCTAGCAGTTCTCAATGAAGATGTGATGCGTCAGCTCAGTCCCATTGCTTAGGATAAATCATCTCGAGTATCCCGTACGCAGCTGGCGCATTGGACAGCCGCCACGTCATTAGCGACGCGCAGAGAACCAGCCTGCATTCGGCTCGATCCTGCGATGCACGTCACTTGGCAAAGCAGGGTCATGATCAGGCGGACATGTCGACAAGATGATGGTGATCGTGAGGCGGTCTTTTGCAAATGGACAGGGAGACCATGACTTACACCACCACTGGCCATCTCGCCAGACGCCGTTGAGCCGCTTCTTCTCCGCGCTTGAGGAATCCTGCATCTTGACGTGCGATCTTGGGGTCACCGGGGCGGTGGCATGATGCTGAGCGCGCGGTGGCATTGACGAAACCATTGCAAATGAAGAAGCTCGCTCCCGGCCTCGACGTTCCCAGCTGGGCTCTGCGCCGTCCCGCAAGACGATGAGTTGTCGGCTCGGGCGGGGGGGGACCCTTTGACGTGATTGCAGGAAACGATCCGGCAACCTTAAATTGAAATCTCAAACAAGCGCCATGGTTGGGCAGCAGGTTAGCGCGCTCGCTTCTCTGGAGGAAAAAGAAGGAGAGGGTTCAGGGATGGCAAATGAATGCCGTCGTCAAACGAAGAGGCGGCCTCTCTCATGGACGGCAAGGTGAAGGCTGGGGAGTGGGGCTCAGCGAGCAGGGATGGCGCGCACAACGGCCAAACGGAATGGCGAGACAAGGCCGTTGATTGGGGAGACAAGCGGACAGGTGGGGGTGGGGGGGACTACTGCCTGCCGTCTGCTCGGCGCGGGCAGTCGCGATGCATTGATCTCTCCAGTCGAAAGCCGACAAGGCGACTGGCCTGTGCTTGCACAATGTGGGCGTGGCTATTTGTACTGGTATGCAATGTGGGATTGTTCAAAGGCGCTACCGACAAATGGACAAAACAGACCGGCAGCGATCCAGTTTGTCAGTCTATGCAAGTCTGCCGGCGTGGGGCTGTGCGGCCCGCAGCATCGCAATCAGTCGCCTTTACGAGTCTTGATTGATCAAGTACGTAAAGAAACGAAAGCAGGAAGATGAAGGGTGTCTCCAAGTTAAAACCCCGCGTCATAGAGGCCATGCAATATCAAGCCGCCGTCATGGCATTTATTCCGAGATGACATGGTGCAGCCGCCAGATGTCGAGCATTGCGGCTTCATAAAACCGAAACAAGCAACTTCCCAGTTGGCTCAGAGGATACTTGACTGCGCAGCTCGTTCGTGCCTGCCTTGTCGACCCGGCACATCAACAACGGCAGGCGCCCAGCCCGTCAAGCCATGATTTGCCCAGTGCCTGCTCGCTGCGGATCATTGCAGCCTCAGCCTCAGCCTCCTGCTAATTTTACTCTCTGGCAATCTCTCGTCCAGTCGAACAGAGGGGCGCTCAAGGTCATCATGCTGCCGTCCCGATTCCCGTCAGCCCGTGCTCGAATGGGAAATGTGGTCTCGTCCGGGGTATTATGCCGATCGCAGTCCTGCGCCTCCATGTGCAATACCATATGTGGCAGGTCTTCACGGGACCGCTGGTCCGGCTTCATTTGCTGGTGCCTGCGGCGTTTCGGGAGGAAAACAGACCCCTTCTGCATGCGATGCCCTGCCCCCGTCGAATCTACGGCCGTTTATGGCCTTGCTGATTGCTGACAGACCATGGCCATAAACTGCCGCGCGTGGCGCTCCCCTGCTCCGCGCGTGCAGTCCGAGGAACGACTAGAGCGGCATTTGGCAGGAAGACGGCGGTGTGAAGAACTGTATTTGTGACGCGGCCAACGAACCAGGAGTAGACATGGCACGGCCGATAATTTGGGCTGGCGTGACGCAGCGAGTCATCATGATCGACTTGACAGGTCGCCGTGTGTCAGATGCTTTGGGGCCACAATCATGGCAACGCTCAAATGCCCCCCCGGGGTTTTTGTCTGCTCATCCACAGTGTCCGGGAACCTCTTTGGATGCCTCTTTGATTGTGACTTTCCAGTTCTACACTGTAGGGCTGCGACTGAAGCTTGCGCATCCATGTTTACCGGCCAGATCCCACTTGTATCCGCGACTTGTCTTGTCCCCCCCCGCCCCTCTTCTCTCCTCCGCTCCCATCGATCTCAGAAGCCACAATTCTGCTAAAGGGTCTTGTTGATGGCGCCACGGGTGAATTAATCTGGCATAGCATAACGTCTTTTCCGTTTCCTCATCCGCCATGTCGTTTCACCTTTAATGTGATGTGCGTCTCTGAGGGAGAGCCGGGTACGCACTTTGTCCACGTAACGCTGGCAAAAAAGGCAAGGGAGCCTGGTTCGTTTTAGACTGCGCCAAACGCGCGTCTACGACATGCGGCAGGGCAGGCAGCTTTGATCGTGCGGTAGGTCACGACGTGGGCATCGAAGTCGGTCGCACGACACCTGATGACTCTGAGCGCCCATCGGAGAAGATTGCTTCGCACTGAACACCAGTTCGCTGCCTTGCTCTCTCCCGAGGTGAGCGTGAGTGGAACAAGTGCTTAAGACGATCATTATATCCCACTTACCGCTGCTTCCGGTGGACTCGATATGGCTCGATATATCCATTGCTTATTCCTCCATCTCTACGGCCGCATGAGGGAACCCTTTCCCAAGGAGCCATCCCCCACGCCATGGGAGGAATAGGAAGGCGGTCCAGGGTCCCACTCGGGACGTGACCTCCTTCGGACCACTCTGCATCCACACCTTTCAATATCCGCATTTCTGGGGGCTTGATCTGGGATTGGAAGCTTCCTCCTCACGAGACAAGGCCGTGATGTGACGTCTCAGTATGTCGCTGCAGATTGGGCTGTCCCATCACCTGCATGGCAGGCAAGCCACCGTCGTGTACGGCATTGCTCACAGCTGAGCGCCCGCAGCTCAGCTTTTCAAGTATCTGCGCCCGTCCCCGGCACACCAATCACGGCGCTTGGCATCCACTTGATCTTGGGAAAGGATCGCGATGCTGGCTCGCCAAAACACTCTCTGCTCAATGCAATGCCAATCTTGTTTCCATCTGCCCGATAAATCATGACCGAGACGACCCGTTACGGCCGAAATGCCGAGAGAAAAAAAAGGACCTCGCATCCGATACGGCCACGCCTGGCAAGTGTTGCGTCTACCACAAAGCATCAACATGGATCCCACCCGGATGCCTCTGGGTGTAGGGAGTTTCACTTCGCACTGCGTATACCTCAACCCCTAGCCATCTTTCCCTGTCCTTGTTCACGGAATCCCTTATGACCTTTGCGTTTCTCCACCCCTCCCTGCTCCGGCTTTTCGACTGTTATTGTCCGTATAGGTGTGTCTTGGCAAGACCTCATCCCCTCGGCCCTGAGCTGTTTGGTGATCTCGCCTTAGCTCAACCATGCTTCGGGGTATCAGCTTAGCTCCCAGTGCTCTCGTGAGGGGGAGCTACGGCTTCCTTGACAGCCAATCAAGCCACAATTACTGCGGCCGCAAAAATACGATAGATTTCGAACATCCCCTGTCGCCAACCTGGTCCCCTACCCTCAGTTCCACAACATCATCAGTCTAAATGCTGCCACGATATTGCCGGCCGAGGCATCGGCCTGCTCAGCTTCCAGTTTTGGAAGGTTGCCGACTATTCGGATCGTTGAGGGCTTGAGGCTTGTTTCCCGAAGTCCAGAGAAGGTCTCGTTGAATATAAATTGAGACCGTCCCGTCTTGTCTTCAAGCCTCTTTCGGATCATCATCACCATCACTCAATCTTCTCTCCATCACATTCATTCTCTTTCTTTTCTTTGCCTCTTTGCCATCTTCGCTCAGTCACTTTTCCACTCGCAAGCACCGCCATCATGCAACTTTCTGTTCTCATCAGCCTTCTCCCCGCCGTCCTGGCTGCCCCTGCCGAGGTTGCCAGACGCGCTGAGCCTGCACCTCTCCTGGAGCCCCGCGGTGTCAAGATCATCGCCGACAAGTACATCATCAAGTATAAGCCGGGTGTTGCTCGTGTTGCCACGGACGCTTCAATCAACGCCATCGAGGCCAAAGCCGACTACGTCTACAACACCTTCAACGGTTTCGCCGGACAATTGACCACCGAAGAGGTTGAGACTCTGCGCAACCGCGATGACGTAAGTGCCCCAGAGTTGCCCAAGCCCCCCCCCCCCCCAATGATTCACAAGCTGACAAGCCTTGCAGGTCGAATATGTCGAGAAGGACGCCATGTTCTACATCAATGCCGTTGTTGAGCAGGGCAACGCCCCCTGGGGTCTTGGACGTATTTCCAACAAGGCAAAGGGCAGCAAGACCTACAAGTACGACAGCAGTGCCGGCGAGGGTACCTGCGTCTACATTATCGACACCGGTATTGAGGCTAGCCACCCTGTAAGTTGTACCAGCCCAGGCCCACCTCAAGAGAACGGAAACTCATTGATATTTCTTAGGAATTCGAGGGTCGTGCCACTTTCCTGAAGAGCTTCATTGAGGGCGAGAACAACGACGGCAACGGCCACGGAACTCACTGCGCTGGCACCATTGGCAGCAAGTCTTACGGTATTGCCAAGAAGGCCAAGCTCTTCGGCATCAAGGTCCTCGGCAACCAGGGTGGTGGCTCTACGTCCGCTATCATCGCCGGTATGGACCTCGCCGGCAAGGACCACAAGACCCGTGGTTGCCCGAAGGGTGCTGTCGCCAACATGAGCTTGGGCGGTGGCTTCTCTGCGGCTCTCAACCAGGCTGCGGCCGCTCTCGCCTCATCTGGACTCTTCCTGGCCGTCGCCGCTGGCAATGACAACAAGGACGCCGCCGGCTTCTCACCCGCCTCGGAGCCCTCCGTCTGCACCGTCGGCGCGACTGATGTCAACGACAAAAAGTCCACCTTCTCCAACTTTGGCAGCGTTGTCGACATCTTCGCCCCTGGCACTGATGTGCTCTCCACCTGGATCGGTGGTGGCAGCGTAAGTAGCATTCCGTGTACCTGAACCGCGCAAATGGGCAGCAAGCTAATTGAGCTCCGCAGAAATCCATCTCTGGTACCTCCATGGCCAGCCCCCACATCGCCGGTCTCGGTGCCTACCTCTTGGGCCTCGGAGGCCAAGCTGCCGGTCTCTGCGCCAAGATGCAGGGTTCGGCCCAGAAGGGTGTCATCACCGGTCTGCCCTCCGGCACTGCCAACAACCTGGCTTTCAACGGCGCCGCCTAAAGTCCGAAAGCCGTGGGATTGAGCTGATCGATCTCCGCGAGATCTGAGACTCGGCCGATCCCCATTTTTCTTTTTTCACGCTCTCATCATGGAAGAAGCTTGCACGTTGCATGGACACTGGATGGTCCTGGTTTTTTGCTCTTATTTCTGGCCCTTTGCCTTTTCTTCTCTTCTTCTGATCTGTAGATATTTTTGATGTGATGGACATGAGGATTGTGGGATGGTTCGATGATACCGGGGTATCTCATGTGTGATGGCACAGGGATACCTGGACAGGTTGATATGAAGTTTATCATGACGAGAGCTGTAATAGCTGCATTCCTAGGACGATTATGAATACTCGAAGCCACGATTGATCGCTTCGCAAATCTTTGTTCCCCTCTCGCTCCGTGAAACGTCTTCTTCCTCAATGACATGTTGTCTCGTCTTGATTGCAAAAGTGGAACCGAGTCACTGCAGCATTCTCGTCCACCGTAGCATAATTGGAAATAGCACCTGCAAACTTTGGGAACTCGTCTCTTACAGAAAACAATGACATCAAGCACTTTGCGTACTCGGACCTGCACTTTCTACTTCTTGACGTTCGCAACGAAGTTTTCCAATGGCGGGAAGGGCTGAGATAGAGGCAGTATATGGCGACATGGAACGAGAACATCAAACTGGGATGCAAGCTCCCTCGCCTTGATTTATCTGGATTGCGCTCATCTCCTGCCGAGAGGGCATGGGTAGTGGAATATCTCTTCCGTGATGCAAGTTGTAAGAGGTGGCTTTGCATGAGAGCTCATCAGTCTATGTCATTGCCTTGGTATTACGCGAGTATATACCCGTCAGGAATATGAATTCTGCTGACGACAGGTCAAACCTTGTGTATGTATTGCTAGGGGTAGATTATCAGCGGGCACTTTGCTTTGGCCACTGAGCTGCCCGGTTTTGTTGATCATCGACATTTTGGGCCACTCGAATTCACCGTGAGCGACACATGACTCAAGCCGATGCTACCAGCAAAATCTCTTTTCCTTGCCGCTGCACCCATGAATTTTGGATTGCGATGCCGGGTGAGTCACATGGAGACGAAGTGACGACCAACTCACGATGGCTTGTGTGAGGAACGATGGTCGCAAGCGCGGATGCTGGCATAATTCGTTGGTCGCCGCCAGTGATGAACAGCATCGCTGCAATTGGTTGGTCAGCAGTCACGCAAAGGCGGTGACTGCGCATCTACCATTGGAGAGCATTTGTAGCAGCACCTGCCATCGGCTGCGACCTACTGCGTGTTTGAGCACGTCTCTGAACAGGCGATGAATCTGCTGCTACGGGCAACCTCCCTCGCAGCTTCCCCTCTGCATTGCATAAGTGAAGCAGATACCTGCCCTCCCCCCCAAAAGAAAAAACAAGAGAAAGAAAGGAAAAATCAAGACACTCACTGCTTAGCTGTTCTTAGTACGAAGAAGCCCGTGGATTCAGTGAATGTCGAAACGCTGGGATTCATTCACACCTTCAGGCCCAAGCTCTCACTCCCGTTACATGAGATGACATTGCGAGGCACGCGCTAGCTTTTAAACCCGTTGGGCGTCGCAACACACACACATCTCCTCTCTTTGTGCAAAGGACCAGCATTCTCGCGGCAAAGAAAAAGAGAAAGGTCTCATCATTACGCAGAGAGACCCAAGGATACAAGCACACCACCGCTGCGCATTCGCCATCCGAATAATCGCCATAGAGCGCCGGCATGGCCGTCCAGATTCTCTCTGATTTGCACCTCGGATTCCCAAAGACCTACGCAGCGTGCGTCGTTCCCCCGAAGGCGCCATATCTAGCCCTTCTCGGCAATATTGGGAACGTCGTCCCCCACAAGAACGAATTCCTCACCTTTTTGACGACACATCTTCGTCTGTTCAAGGCTGTCCTCTTCGTGCCGGGGAATCACGAAGCATACCACTCCAACTGGGAGGACACCCTTGCTGCTCTCCGTGTGTTTGAAGAACAGGTGGAACGCGATGACTCACTCGGTCACTTTCAGGTGCTCGATCGCGGGACGTATCGCCCACCAGGATCAGATACTGTCATCCTGGGCTGCAGCCTCTTCTCTCATGTCCCTCAAGAAAGCCAGATGGCCGTAGAGATGGGTATCATTGATTTCTACCTCATTGAGGACTGGTCTGTGGCGAAGCATAACAAAGCCCATCAGCGTGACGTTGCCTGGTTGAACGATGAGGTGGCCAAGCTCGAAGAGTGCCGTGATGCCACGAGCATCATCATTCTTACTCACTGGAGCCCATCTCGGCTTTCTGGCGCTACGGATCCCAAGCACATAGGGAGCCCCATCATCAGCGGGTCTTCTACGGATTTGACGAACGAACGGTGCTTTGGAAGTGTCAAAGTCAAGATGTGGGCTTTTGGACACACGAATTATAACTGTGACATTGAGACGGAGCGAGAAGGTGGTGCAGGGACCCTGAGGCTCGTGGCCAATCAGCGCGGGTATTTCGGCAGCCAGCTCGATGGGTTTGACGTCGAAAAAACCATCCTACTTTGAATGAACCTACCCGATTTGACCATGGATGCTGTAGATAGGGAGGGGGGCAGGCAGACAGACGGGAATAGTGGCGGGTATAGTGAAGGTCGGATTCGTAGGGTTAGGGTCATTCGGCCTCTATCACTGACGGGACAGGTTTCCCATCCTGTGTGTGATGAGGTCATGTGACGCCTTCGCCGTTTCAAGCTAAGAAACTCGAGCTGCGCACTCGGAATTTGTGCACCTGCGGCCCGCTCTTGTGCTGTCGGTCCTCTGTCGGCGGCATGCGTTGCGACAGAACATTATGTACACACATGAGGAAGGTGTCTCGGCAGAAAATTGGGTCAAAAGCTTCCGTCAACAGCGTGCCATTGGTTCCAAGAAAATAGGTTTATCAGTAACAATCCCCCGTCATCCATCACATACGACCATACCTACTGGAAAACATTGGATCCCGTTCGCTCTCCGTGCATTAAGCCAGTAAGGGGCAGATTAGTAGTTGGGTCGGTGACGACCAGCGAACACCGGCTGTTGTATGTTTCTGTCTTTTTTTTGTACCCTTTTTTTTCTAAACAATGTTAACAGCACATTTGCATGCTTAGTCTTCTTGTCATTGCCTCTTGATACCAATTGCTCTCTTTCACGCTATCAAAGTGATTCAGTAAGCACATGCTTCTAGGGTGTTAAAGTGTTCAATGGGTACGCGTGGTGTACATGGTGCGTCTCTGCTGATATCTCTGCTTGCGATGCGACTTTGTTACTGGCTTATTGCGCAAGTCGCGTTCGATGGAGCGACAACCCATTCAAGATTGCTACTCAAAAGCCAGCCAACACATTTCGGTTTCTGCCACTTTCGCATCCGCTCCCGTCTTTGCGCGCCCCCGGAAGTAGTCTTTGGTTGCCCACTCATGATGAACCGTAATGGCCATCCCTGTTATCAAAACCACTGAAATCCATACTGGTGAGGGCAGTGAAGACTCGAGGCTCTCTGCTGAAGCTTCCGGCATACCACGGAGCCTCCATCGCCGGATCGCTCCTCCTAAAGGTAGGTGTTGTATCCGGCGCGGACGGTCTGACCGTCCAACCTCGGCCGGCCACGCGAGCCACGCGACGCGCGCATTGTCCAACTCTCGGCCAGTCCATGTGTCGATGTGAACGGTCATGCCGCGCGGCTGGGAATATTTCGGTGAACCAGGACAAGACCCTGGCGCGGCGACTTGAAGGGCCTTGAGAAAGTGACTTGCACGACCGCGTTTTCGCCGGGGCTCCGTCCGTTGGGGTTGTCGCTGGCGTCGACGAAGCCGTGCTCAAAGTGTATTCTGTCGCGGGGGAGCAGCATGATGTTGGCTTTGAGGTTCCAGGTCTCGTGGACGAACGACTTCGGTTGAAATCAGCCGTCCCTACGCTCAACGCGATTTCGGCTCTTTCTCGACCACGTCACCGTACTGAATACGAGTCAGAGGCTACAGTGTGCTTGCCGACTCACTCGGCCTTGACAGCCATCCTTTTGTCCTTGTCCAGCACCTTGATGCTTACGAGGGCGTCGAATTCTCCGCCCTCGAGAAAGCCAGAGATAGAGGTGTCTCCGAACACGGAACAATAGTTGGTCTCATTGACGGAAGGAAGCACTTGGAAAACGAGGGCATCTTTTCACGTTGATGCTCTGGTTAATGACCTTTACGGTGACGAAGAAGTTGAGATCGCTTTCTTTGAACTTGTCCGAGTCGATGAAGAAGCCTTTCTTAGAGCCTCCGATGGCTCCGTACTTGAATGACAAAGAGCCTGAGATTTTCATGTCGTCGGTTATGTCACTGCCAGAGTGAGTTTCTCCAAACCTGGCGAGATTGATTCAAGGAATGACTGGGATGACCTTATATAAGCTTTCCCACAAAGCGTGAGTTTTGGGAGACGATTTGGTTTGGTCCCCGCTGGGATAACTCTCTTGCTGCGTCACGGCGGTTTGCAGGCGCATTGGTTGATCCTACTGTCTTGAGACTTGTGAGCCGCATCTTCTTTCTTTCCAGGCGGCGGACATCCTGTTTCGTGGTTTCGGTGGTCGGGTCAACAGCATCCTAAATCGTATTCTCCAGTCTGGCGATTTCCTGGACGAGTTGGCTGATGGTCCGGGAGTCTTGACTCAACTGGATGGCCTTGCCGTCGATCGGCTCAGGAGGCGGGGCGGCGGTGACAACGGCAGTCGGATGTGTCCCAGTACCGGCTACGCCCGTTGCTGCAGACGTTTACGTGCTTGTTACCGGTATAGCAGTGCCTGTAGATGTACTTGGGGTCAGTTTTGCTCGAGCCGTTGAAGGGCAGGAAACGATGTCCACCTTTCGATGGCACTTTACAAAAACTTCAAGGTCTGGGAGCCATCGCATGCCCAGCAATACGAGATATGAGTCGGGCACCCTTGCCACGAAAAACAGCGGAATGGGGTCTGCGCAGCACAACAATACGAAAGCTTTCACTACAAGAGACTGGAACGGATCGTTCTTCAGAAAGTCCGGCGACAGCAGCAGAGCAAGTACGACTTTCTCCAAGGAAAGCCCGCGATTGGGAAGCGAGGGCGGCCCGGGGACAAATTTACGCGGTCGCCAGATAACAGTGACCACGGGCCACAAGCCAACAGGAGTTACGGCTTTCTCCAAAAGGGCCACACCATCATAAAGCTCCTTTGCTTGTCTGTAGTGGAGGGCTGACTCATTTGGTTTTGTTCATGTGGTCTTGGGCTCGGGCTTGTATGTTCTGAAAAGTCCCACCGACGACGGTGCTGGGCTGACTTGGCAACCCTCCTTTGCCAGCCCGCCGATCACGTCTTACCCCCATCGCTAGCTATATGATTTCAGTATTCCTTGCAAACGAATTAACAAGACATTGTCTAGCTGTTTGGTGGACTTACTTCTAGTTGGCTGGGCACCTCAAGTGAAACTACATTTACAACGATTCGTTCTGAAATTCCGCGGCAGTGAGGATCCATTCATTGTTCCGGATATGCTCTGCTTGATCAAAACGTCACGCAAACGACAACCAGTTGAACCAATGCAATCTACCATCCTGCAGCTGTCTCAATATAGTAGGTGTAGCGAGTTGTCCAGAAGTGAGCTTACCCATGGGTGAACCTGAAGAAAGAGGCAGTATGAGCAGCCCTTCCACTTCTGATTCCTCTCGATCGGTACTTCTTGCGACTTCCCGATTCCGTCTCGCAGTCAGTCAGAGGAGCCCCCGATATGCTTGTTTCCTCCGAGCCACGTAGAAGGAATCAGGCGATGAATTTATATCAATCGTACAGGGATGCAATTTCTGGAAAAGAAACCATTATAGTGGCGATGAGAATGTGACTTCATGCAAAGAAACCAGTAATTTGGTTGGAATCACCAACCGGAACAGCAATGTTGATTAGCTGAATACTTCTTATCATTGAGCATTTCCTCTCGTCACTCAGCAGATGAACATGGCGTGTGCGCTGGTCCTGCGTGTGCGCTGGTCCTGACGCTGGAAGCCAGAACCAGCTGAGAATTCTCTCCATCGCAGTACCATGGCCAGATCCAGGTGGCGCGCAAGACCCTCATTTGACCAATGTCCGGGGGGAAAGCATAGAGAGGTCGGTGAGCTGCAGAGTCCACCGTGACCGGCTTGTGTATATACACTGATTGAGGAACAGGAGAACAGAAAGAAGCTCAGTGGCGCGACTTGAGCAAACAACTCGCTCTCCCTCCTTCATCCCGACGAAAAGTCCCGTCATGACATCATGTTGATTCCCAAAAGACAAAGACTGTACAGCAGGCTAATCCATTCACCTATGTGCCGCACAAGCCTTGTCCCGTGGCAGGCTGCTCATAACGTCCGACGGATGACGGCACTGGTGAACGGAACATTATTTTTGGCGCCAGGCATATACAACATGAGTGCCCCATGGGTATCAGCTTGGAGAACGGCCCGTTTCTGGGTCACTAGACTGAATGAATGATCACAAGACAAGCAAGTCGTTACTGTAGCTTCCGCTTTTGCTTGTCTGAGGCCTTGTCCTCCATCCGGCGGCAAGATGCAAGGAAAAAAAAGTGGAACCCGACACTCAACGCGCTTTCGACGCGACAAACGGAGCTGGCGAGAAGCTACCGCAGCGTGCGTGCCTTCTGCCTCTTCGTGAGCACAGCCGAGAGAGAGCTCCCCGGTTTGCCGTCGTCAGCCAGGGTCGACACATGGGAGCCATGGCGCCAACGCCAAAGTCCGCCGAGAAGAAGCAGCAGTCCCTGATTTCCTTCTTCACCCCCAGAGCGGCTAATGGCTCGACAGCCTCATCTCAAAAGCAGCAGCAGAGTGGTGCGGCCGGAGCAGAGAGCGAGATCGATTCCGCGTCGAGAAAGCGCCCCCTGGGCAAGGACACCAGCCAAGGGGACGATGCTCAGCAACGCTCAGGCAAGAAGGCCAAGGGCTCGGACAATGACGTCTCCGAGGGGAAGAGTGCCTTTTTTGCCAATGGCGGCGCTGCAACGACACCTCGCCGTGACCCGGTGTCCGTGTCCCCGTCGGCGCGCGCCGGCCGATTCTCATACCAGGGGTTCGGTGCCAAGTCCACGGCTGAATCGGCTGTCGACGGCGGAGAGGGGAGAGAGGTAGAGGAGGAGAAGGAACAGGACAGCGAGACACGACGACAGAATGCGGAGCTGCACAGACGGTTTGTCAAGAAGCTGGGCCATCCAGACGCCATGGCGTGGAGATCAAGGATGGCGCGGCAGGACTCTCTCGCAGAAGATGATGCGGAAGCCGACGACGACGACGCCGCCGATGGAGACGACTCGCCCGCTCCGGCAAAGACGAAGAAAAAGGGCGCCAAGACGGGAAAACTGACGCCCATGGAGGTGCAGTTCCTGGACATCAAGAGAAAACACATGGACACTGTGCTCATCGTGGAAGTCGGCTACAAGTTCCGCTTCTTTGGTGAAGATGCCCGTATCGCAGCCAAGGAGCTGAGCATCGTGTGCATACCCGGTAAAATGCGATACGACGAACGTGCGTACTCGCCCCTCCTTAACTCCCTTCTCGGCGGCCTCGTGAGAGACTTCAAGAGCTGAACATGCCTTTACCAGATCCCTCGGAAGCACATCTGGACCGCTTTGCCTCGGCAAGCATTCCCGTCCACCGACTGCCCGTGCACGCGAAGCGCCTCGTCGCGGCCGGGCACAAGGTCGGCGTCGTGCGTCAAATCGAGACGGCGGCGCTGAAGAAGGCGGGCGACAACCGCAACACGCCCTTCATCCGGAAACTGACCAACCTCTACACCAAGGGCACGTACGTCGACGAGGTTGGCGAGCTCGACCAGCAGGCCGACGGCGCGCCGGCGGGCGGCTACCTGCTCTGCATGACCGAGACCAGGTCCAAGGGCAGCGGGACCGACGAGAAGGTCGACGTGGGCATACTGGCCGTGCAGCCGGCGACGGGCGACATCATCTACGACAACTTTGAAGATGGCTTCATGAGGAGTGAGGTGGAGACGAGGCTGCTGCACATCTCGCCCTGCGAGTTCCTCCTCGTCGGCGAGCTCACAAAGGGGACCGACAAGCTGGTCCAGCATCTCTCGGGCAGCAGCACCAACGTCTTTGGCGATCGCAGCCGCGTGGAGCGCGTGCCGCGGAGCCAGACCATGGCGGCCGAGGCCTACGCGCACGTCACGCAGTTCTACGCCGACAAGGCCAAGGACGCGTCGCAGAACGAGACGGCCACTGCCCTGCTCAACAAGGTCCTCCACCTGCCCGAACCCGTCACCGTTTGCCTGTCGGCCATGATCAACCACCTCCGAGAATACGGGCTGGAGCACATATTCGACCTCACCAAGTACTTTCAGAGCTTCAGCACCCGCTCGCACATGCTCATCAACGGCACCACCCTCGAGAGCCTCGAGGTATACCGCAACTCGACGGACCATGCCGAGAAGGGGAGTCTCTTCTGGGCCCTCGATAAGACGCTCACCCGCTTCGGCCAGCGCCTGCTTCGGAAATGGGTCGGCCGTCCACTGCTCGACCAGGAGCGTCTGGAGGAACGGCTCGCCGCGGTGCAGGAGTTGCTCGAGAAGCAGTCGACCGCGGCCGTCGATGCGCTGGAAAAGCTCCTCGCCTCCACCAAGACGGACCTCGAGCGCAGCCTCATCCGCATCTACTACGGCAAGTGCACGCGCCCCGAACTGCTCTCAGTGCTGCAGACGCTCCAGCGGGTAGCCACGCACTACGCATCCGTCACGTCGCCGGCCGACATGCCCTTGGCCTCCAGCCTCCTCCAGACGGCCATTGGCGCGCTGCCGCAGATCCTCCCCCCGGTCGTGTCGTACCTCGAGCGCATCAACCTGGACGCGGCGCGCCGAGACGACAAGTACGGCTTCTTCCGCGAAGACTTCCAGACCGAAGACATACAGGACCACCAGATGGGCATCGCGCACGTCGAGCACGAACTCAACGAGCACCGCGCCGCGGCCGCGCAGAAGCTCAAGAAGAAGAAAGTAGACTACGTCACCGTCGCCGGCATCGAGTTCCTCATCGAGGTGGCCAACGCCGACATCAAGAACGTGCCCGCGTCGTGGAGCAAAATCTCGGGCACCAAGAAAGTCTCGCGCTTCCACACCCCCGAGGTCGTGCGCCTCATCAGCGAGCGCGACCAGCACCGCGAGGCCCTCGCCGCCGCCTGCGACACGGCCTTTCGGGACCTGCTCGCCGAGATAGCCGCCGACTACCAGCCGCTCAGGGATGCCGTCTCGGCACTCGCCTCGCTCGACTGTCTGCTGTCTCTGTCAAAGGTCGCCGCCCAGCCGGGCTACACCAGACCGACCTTCTTGTCGTCGTCGCCGCCCACCATTGCCATCACGCAGGGGCGTCACCCCGTGGCCGAGCTCGTCCTCGAGGGCGGCTACATACCCTTCAGCACCACCTTGGCCAACCCTGCGTCGCTGGCCCATCTCATCACGGGGCCCAACATGGGCGGCAAGTCGTCGTACGTGCGCGCCCTCGCGCTCAACGTGCTCCTCGCCCAGATTGGCTCCTTCGTCCCCGCCGACGCCGTCTGCCTCACCCTCTGCGACGCCATCTACACGCGCACCGGCGCCCACGACAACTTGTTCGCCGGCGAGTCGACCTTCATGGTCGAGGTCTCGGAGACGGCCAACATCTTGCGCTCTGCCACGCCGCGCAGCTTGGTTATTCTGGACGAGCTCGGCCGGGGCACGAGTACGCATGATGGCGCCGCCATCGCCCAGGCCGTGCTGGAGCACGTCGTCACCGAGACGCGCTGCCTCACCCTCTTCATCACCCACTACCAAAATCTGGCTCGCGTTGTGGACGGGTTGCCCGGCGTGACCAATCTCCACATGAAGTTCACCGCCGGCGCCGGCTCTGATGGAGACGAGGAGATCACTTTCCTGTACGAGGTAGGGGAGGGCGTCGCTCACCGTTCGTACGGCCTGAATGTCGCACGCCTCGCTCGCATCCCCAGAAAAGTCATAGACGTGGCCGCGCAAAAGTCGGGCGAGATGGAACTGGATCTGCGCATGCGACGACTCCAAGGCGCCAACCGCATGCTATGTCAAGCCATTCAAGAAGGAACACCAGATCAGTTAGCTCATCTTATTGCTGGTATTGAGCAGCTGTAACCCTCCTGCGCTATTCAAATCTTGGGTAGATGCAGCTGAACGATTGTTATGATTGAGAGCTATCGGCAGCACTTACCCATACAAGTGCCATAGAATACTCTCTCTTGATAACCTTTGCAGCCAACCCCAGGCTGGTCGCCATATCAAATTGGATCCCACCCCAACCCAACCCGTGCAAAATGCTCTAAAATCTGCCCTATCCATGACGATATGTGCATGCCCTATTTTTGTTATACTTCACTGATGTACTGTTGGAGATACTGTTGATCTCGATGCAATCACCCAGAATTCGATATACGGACGAGACCCAAAGAACAGCTCGGGAACACCAGCATCTTTTCCGCTGGGCCGCGCGACACTCAGATTCTTTCATTCGAGCCGATCCGGACATTATGATTCAAGTTGGGGTCGTGTATGAAAGATCGACAGAATTTGCGTGCAGAGTCGAGAGAAACCAAGATGCGCCAAAACCCCAATGCTTGTACGCCGCACCGAATCTTTACAGCATACTCGAATGCTCCCATCTTGCAGCGGAAGGCTATAGGGGGTCGGCATTTTCTTGGCGGCTTGGTTGGTTCCAGATATCCATCGCGTCTGTGCTTGTCCAAACTTCGTTCTCGGCAAAGTCCGGCTGTCTGAAGTCGCCAGAGAGATCATTTTCAATCAGGTCCTCGAACCGAGTTTCGGGCTTGACACCACAGCCAGAAGGCCCATGGACTTCTGCTTCATCAGTTGGTGTGTGGATGCGGTCGGAAGTGTGATTGAGGGGGTCGGCTGTCATGCTGGAGAGCGACGGCATGGTCCCTATCGCATTGTAAGGTCCAAACATGGTTCTATCTTGGCCAAAGAGAGGGTTGGACTCAGTCAGTTGAAGATACTGCGGATTGCTTGCTCCGTTTAGCATGTCTCTCGGTGCTGGGCTCCTGTGCCGCTCCGGCTTTGGCGGCAGATAGTGATGGGCGTTGAAACGAAATATATCGTGGTTTGAAGCAGCAACGTTGTTGCAGGCTGCAAAAGACAAACCGGAAGAGTAGTCATTGACAGCCTGGTCACCCATTCCCAGCCGGCTATCGATGTGGCTGTTCGGGGCTATCATATTTCAGTACTGCGCGCGCAGCTGGGGCCGCATAGGAGCATACTCACGGAACATGGAATGGCCAGAATAAGTGTCAAAGAGACTTCCGTGACCTCTGGCGCGTTGACTGTTTCGCAAAGGAAACAGGCGTGCCGCAATATCCCTTGATGATGGTGTCGGGGAAAGCAGTGGAGAGTGATGGACTCTGCCATATTGCTGATGTTCGAAACGGTTTCGAATATCAAATCTAACCTTCCGTCAGCAGTTTTTCTACGTTATGTCAGGTCTGGCGGAGCCTGACCTTGGTTCGTACCGTGTCGAAATTCCTGACAAAGGCCGATCCCCATATGGCCCTGTAGTACTCAGCGATGGAATTTCGCAACGGCCGGTCGCCATGCCGGAAACGTCGTCATGATCATCCCGGAAGATATCGTTGTTGCTTTCAACAGGTGTCCTCCTTGAAGATGGTGGGTTCCCGACTGCGCGCATCGTTTCGGGTTTGGCCTTGGGCCCCGGAACTCGACGACTGTGCCGCCTTCCTACGCGACGTGTGTTGACTGATATTTCAGCGAGCGGTTGAGAACGTCTGTTTCTCAACTTGGTAGGCCGTTTCGGAGTCTACCACACGTAAGCTGCGTCATCTGAATGTCGTAATCCATCGTGGGTGCGCAAACCTCTTCTTCCTCCCCAGGGATTGGCGAGGAGCTATCATACACCCCCTTGATGCGTTCAACGTCCAGAGTTGCTGTCATCACGACCTGGGTCGGCGCAATCCCTTCAGAGGCCCGCTTCATCTTTTCGATTACAGAATTAGGTTTTCGTTGATTACGTGTCCGTTTCATGTCCTCATTGGCAAGGTCCATCTTGCCCATGCCAGGCCAAACCTGACCCTTGAGTGACAGCATGTCGCCGCATGGAGAGTCTTCGCCCAGTTCTAGTTCGTTGTCAGAGGCCAGGAATCCAGGAAAGAGGGGAAACTCCTGCGAAAATTCGTCTTGCTCGGATTTGACGGCAGCCTTCTGGTTCGCTCGTCTCGATCTCCGCTGAGACTGGTCACAAAACAAGTCAGAATTGGACTGTGTCCCCGAAACGGGCAGCTAAAAGGCGAGAAGGGCAGAGGAAAACTTCAGGTGTGCTCGCCTTGTTTGGGACAAAAGACGCAGAAGAGTCTCGCGATCGACTGCTTCTGACGGCCTCTTTTTTTTGTTTTGCTTTCATACGCTCGACCAGGAGCGACTCGATACCATTTTCCTTGTACCATCTTTCGTACTGTTGTAAAGCAACCGAAGAGACGATGTCTTGGTGTGCCTTGAGCTTTGTCTGGGTCTCATGGTGTAAATGTCCCTTTGAAGCAATATGTGTAAGTAAGTGGGACACGTCGGAAAAACGCGGTGTATCCGGGCAAACTGAGCAAAGAAGCGGTATGGTTTTGCTGGTCGAAATCGGGGTGCAACCTCTCGTGGACACGAGAGAAGATGCCATGTCCTGTTACATAGGGGTTAACTCTACGCAGCAACGATGGCAGGAGTAGTGCAGCACGCCAGGCAAAGGGCTGGCACGAACTGAGTGCATTCTCTTTGACCTGGATGCAATGTCCAGGCGGGAATGTCAGGCTCAGTCGAGAGACGGAAAAGCAGTAGCCATAGAGCTTCGTGATTCGTCATAGATTTCAGGAGCAAAGAAGCAAAGGGGCTTAATCAAAGCAGGAAAAGAGCAACTGGAGCAAGATGATGTGCAGTGAATTGGCCTACAGGGACGCGAAACGGTCAAAAGGCGAAGCAGTAGCCCCGGATGAGGAGCCGAAGTAGGTTGTTGTTGAGGCAGGCTTGACGGAGCTTTGCTCTTACCGTTTGCATTTTCGTAATGACGGCCAGCTGAATCCGCTCCATGGCGCAGCCGCTGATGAGGAAGCTGCGATCCTGAAGTCGAGAAACCTGACTTGTAGGCGAATGAGACAGGATTGAGCATGGTTGAAAGGTCACGAGGCACGTCGTCAAGCACGACGATGCGCTCTCAGTGAGGCTCCCTCAAGATTGTAGGTTTTGGAAGGGGGAATCTAGACCTCTTCGAACCAGAAAGACCACGATGAAAACGAGGAAAAAATGTAGTGAGATTCCCATACTAAGACGCCAGGACTTTTGTGCCAGTACGCACGGGCAGCACTCGGCTCCTTCCTTGACAAGTTTGCCAACGACTGTCAGCCGGTCCGCCAGCCGGTTGCATCAACTGGCTGGCGCTCGGCGCACCACTCTGCATGTCCAGAAGAACCAGCATTGCCAAGACATACAACAGCGACACAATCTTTTGAACCGTCCTCGAAATCATTTTCGAATTTTCGCGCGCATCTGACGGCTGTTTCAATCGTGCAACCGTGATTCTGCAATTGTGGTGGTTGCCAAAGTCCTGCACTGTTCGCAAAGCCGGGCACAATCGAAAAGCGTCGTGCCTGCTGATGAACACCAACCAGAGAACGGGACTGCATTCGCCTGGCCTCGAGTACCACCTTCTCGTCTGTCTTGGATTTTTTTCGGTAACCGTGTTCGATTCTCGCCCAATGACACATGTGCGTCGGCGCGAAAAGAGAAGTCGAAAACCTGTGATCGTGAAGATCAGCCGCTTCCAAATGCTTCTCACTTCTTATTAAACTTTGGCGTAAAAGCCTCTAGTACACAATCAAAGACGTACGTTGTAGACGACATCGCTGTTTCGTTGTACGATGGCCCGCCGGCCTCGTACCGCACATTTGATGTTTGGAGGACTTTACAGGACAATTCCTATGATGAAAAGGAGGCGCCCCTGAAATACCAACATATTTTGCTCTTCTCTCGCCTTGCATCCCGGCTATCACAGGAGTAGTCTATAGCAGGTTGTTAGATGGCAAGAGTGTAACATGTCAGGCCAAAACAAAGGTGATCAATGCAACAGATCGGTGTCTCCGGTTTCAAGGCCCAATCGATGTGCTCGAATACATTTTTCCACGATTGCCTTCGGCATGCAATACACCGGATCTACAGGTATCATACCCGGATACTCTAGAAGACTGAGACCGGCGAGGCCAAAGCACGTGTGCCAGACGTCCACCATGTTTCCGGGACGATCAGAAATGCCTCCATTCTCGGCATCCTGACTGCTCAGTATGAAGTTTGCGAGAGCACTGCGGTCGATCCAGTGTGTGCGTCCAAGGATAGCCAAACTTGCCAAAACCCACCAACTGTAACAAACATCCTCCGTCTTCTCTGGGCGCCCATTGAGGCCGCCGCCCGGGGTCTGCCTCTCGCTGAGCCAGCCAGTCAGCTTCTCGCGGTTCACTGTGTCGAGCCTGCCACATATGCTCAGGGCAGCCAGACAGGTGAAGATCTGGCCCGAGTGCGACTCCGCTCCAGGTTTGACGCCATATCCGCCATCAAAGTTTGCACAACTCTCCACATAAGTCGCAGCCTTGTCTAGATTGACGAGAGATAGTGATCCGAGAAGGGACAGAGCATTGAGGGCACCGTATAAGAAGCGAGTATCATCCTCTCCCCATTCGTCACCGTAGAAACTGCCAGAGCTGGGATCTTGCAGATCCGCGATGTCTGCCATCTGGTTAGCGTGGCAGCTATACTCTGAACATCTTTGGGTTACCCACACTTGGAAACTTTCATCTTACCGGGTCCACGGGAGTCCAGCTCGTCCAAGGCATCAATCATGGCCAGAATTTGTACGGCACTTACTGTCGAGAGCAT
The DNA here is from genome assembly GCA_001636675.1 of Moelleriella libera RCEF 2490. Taxonomy (NCBI): domain Eukaryota; kingdom Fungi; phylum Ascomycota; class Sordariomycetes; order Hypocreales; family Clavicipitaceae; genus Moelleriella; species Moelleriella libera. Next base: position 1,075,694 of record AZGY01000001.1, on the reverse strand, counting down.
GTGCGCATCATGGCCTGGCGCGGCCCCAAACCCGCCGTTTGGATGCTGGCAGGAAAGCACGAAATCTAGTGTCTCTTGGCGAGGCAGAGCATTTGGTTTTCCGAGAAGATGGATAGCTGTCAGACCCCAGTACACGCCATTGAGGCGAAGGTGTTCTGTCAGCCAGTAGTCCAGCTCATCCTTCTTTGAATCGAGGCCTTGCACATATCTCACGTGGGCGTCAGTAGCAAGACCCAGGCGATGAGGTGTTGCGTCCTCTTGAGACATGGTGCTGTGGTGACAGCATGGCCGAACGTGATGAGTCGAGCGGCGAATTAAAGAGATGTAGGCATCGAGTTTAAAAGGGCGCCCACGATGCTAGCTGCCTTGCTGCCTCACTGTCGTTGGTGGAGAATTGCAAGACTGCCCTACTCAGCCGGGCTCCACTATGTACCACAGTGCGGCTTCACTGCCACGAATGAGCGGAAATGGCCGCTTTACGGAGTCCATAAAGTACATAGATGTATTGAGCCACTCTTCGTAAATCGACCAATTATGTACAGTATCCTGCATCAGTCCCAAATGCGCGTCTTTCTCTTTGTTTCTTTGCCGGCCCGATTGACCTTGCTCTTCTCGAAACCGTATGGAAGCCCCGGCTTTAGACTTCGGAAAACCTCACCCTTTCACGTCGAAATAAGACAGGAACTGAGGTCGTCTTCGTCAAGCATGGACCACCGAGATCACAGAGAACGTTCCCGACCATCGTCAACATCCTAGCTCCTTGGCGCCGAGGTACGTGGCATTCAGACTCCAAAGTCTCGACCCACTGTGATCCTGGCTCGCCAGATGTTTCTCATGATCTCGTCTGTGTTCCACGAGAACTATAGCCAATGAAGGTGCAGAACAACTCCAGGCGAGGAAGGTGACGGCCGATGCGAAGGAATCGTGCAGCTGGGAGCCGATGCCTTGCCAATTTCTTGTCGCTCTGCCGGCACGCGACCATGTTTGCGACAGCTGACTCCCATACGCTTTTGGGTTGTACAAACGCACAGTGTCAGCTGTTGACCAGATTTCCAAGAGAGCAGGCAAAGCAAGGCAAGGCTCAGAACCTTCAACATAGCGAAGCAGGCGACATCGGATTCTCTGCCGTCGGTTATGTTCTTCGGCCGGACAGAAGCTGCCACGTGCAGAAAATGGCGCTTAAGACTTGGAGGGTGCCAGGGCTGACCTAGATAACTACTCTCACGCATGTAGTGGAGAGGGACACGGCCGTGGTGATGCTGATCCCCAACTGAGGTGGAATTACACGAGGGCAGCCACAGGCTGGCTCCCACCCCCCACCCCTGAGCATACCCGGCCGGGGGGGTTCCCAAAGCGTGTCTTGGTGCGACAAGATGTTTCAGATTGCTTGGTCTCGGGCACGAGCGACAGTTCGTACCTGGCTGATTTGTGCTCCTCTATGACGTGCCACGACGGAGAAAAAGACCAGTCTTGATTGCGCAAATAATTGAACAGCCCGTACGGAGTACCAGCCTCACCCAGGTGTGGGAATCCAGGCTGCGTGGCCTCCAGCCTCCGGCTTGCGTGGCTGCAAACAGACCGAATACTGGCACCCGTGAGCCACCGACCTCATCTCCAACAAGTCTCAAACACAAGATCAAGCCGGCGGCGCCAATCCAACGCACTTTGACGGTACAAACCCCACCTCCGCTTCTCCTGCTCTCTCCTTTCACTCGCTCTCTTTCTCTGTCAGTCCCCGCATTTCCGGACTTGATGCCATTGTCTCGCTGTCCACGGGGGAGGAGGGGGGCCCTCGCAGCTCGACCGAGAATTGTATCTATGGTCGCATTATTTTCCCAATTTATTTTCAATCCTGGGAAAGTTCTGATGAGTCTTGGTGAAAGATTCTGGAAATTGAAAAAAAAGAATGTCTAGATTATTTCATTTCCAATCCAGAGAGCGGACTCGAGTTTGGGTTACGGCCAGGATTCGAGTTATCTTAGGGTATTTTGCTTCTTTGGAGCTTTTTTTCAGTGATCGGGTTAGTTACGGAAAGCCCCCCTTGGTTGGTCAGATGAGCACCCCTCCCCCTCATGGTCAGCTTGTGTGTGTATGTATACACGGCCAATACTCGTGGCTCTGCGCTCCGACCCCCTCCCGTGCTGCACATGGCCGTGGCAATTTCAGTCCCCAAGGTGCTTCCGAATGGCCAAGATGCATGCGCCCGTTGGCTGATGAGTTAGCGGTGCATCCACTGCTTGTCTCCTGTCCGCGCGACCCCTTGTGCCTCACATGCTGCTATTCCGGGCCGTTGTTCCCTATCTTGCTTCTCACCCACTCATCATTTCCAAATCAGCCCGAACAGGAGAAGTCCTGAATCAGTTCCTTAACTTTTTTTGGTGATTTATTGTCAGAGCGGCTTCCAGTTGACCGACCTACCGACCCCTGGCCGCAGAGAATCATCCCTCCCGTGCGCCCACTTCGGAGACAGGCACCATCCCGACAAGGTGATGGGACTGACAGCCTTCCAGGACACGAAAATTGTAGTGGCGTGGGTGACTGATAATCTCAAGCAGGCTGAGATTCAACGTGGGTATCGCATCATCGCTTTTCTTGTCTGAGGGCGCAATTGTTTGCGCTGAGGAGATAGAGAGGGGAGGAGAGAAAGGGAGAGAGAAAAATCAAACAAAAACACAGTGCTGTCTCCAAGCCAGCCAGTGGTCGCGGCGGCTCTTCGACTTCGAGACGGGGTTGCCGACTCAGGCCCTCCTCGCTGCAGCGCCGCGGGACCCAGGGCTGGACGCACGCACAACTCACTGCAAGATTTAAAACTGCCGACATCGACATGGGACGCAGAGCTGCGCTGCAGCCACTCTCAGCAGACGGGAATGCCAATGGGAACGGCAGTGACGAAGCGATGGGGGAAAAGGGACAAGCGGCTGGAGGCGGCGGCGGCGGCGGCGGCGTCGCTGCTGCTCCTGGCGGTACCGATGGTGACGCTGCACCTGCACCCGCACCTGCACCCACGCCTGCACCCACGCCTGCACCCACGCCTGCACCTGCACCTGCACCTGCACCTGCACCTCGACGGGGCGGCTCACCCATGAGCGCTGCTGAAACGGCCATGCATGCCGAGTCTCGTGCCAATTCTAGATCGCCCATCTCGCAGGTGTCAGAACCGTCACAGTACGCTTCGCCTGTCTTGACGAGTCGCTTCGCCGCCACCAAGCGGCCCCAGACCGGCAAAGGAGCAGCAGCCCAACCGCACCCCGGCAGCAACGTGCAGCAGCGAGCCCATCATCGTCTGCCGCCGCAGCTGCAACTGCATCATCACTCGCAACCCCGAGACGACGGTCCTCCTCCTCCCGCAGCCTCGCCCCGTCGCGATCAATCGTCTGGGCCTACCTCTCCCGCCTTGCCATCATCGCTGCCCGACGAAGCGCGCCGCCCGGCCAACAAGAGCGGCTTCTTCCACTTCGGCAAATCCGCCTCCAAGGGCGGCTCCGGTCAAATTTCGAACCCTACCTCGCCCTATCTCGAGTCTCGAGAACAAGTCTTTTCCGGAGGGGCTGAAGGATTCGTTGCACCCAGCAAATCTGGAGGTATGGAAATCTTTCCCCCTCCTCCCCTCCCCCAGCAAGGGCCACGGCTCAAAGGGCAGAGGCGGCGAGGCCAGGCGAATACCCTGCCTTCCCCTCCCGGGGCTCGGACCCGCTGTCCTTTCGACCTCGAACTGTATATCGCATTGTATTATTGCCCTAAGAAAGACTGGCTAACGCTTCACCCTCCCTCGAGCTAGATTTGTCATATGCGCAAGATCACTCACAAAAGTCGACTTCACATTACCTGTCCCAATCCGAATTGTCTCTGTCCTCTGCGGGTGAACACGAGAGTGCGCCTATCTCCTCTGCTGGCGGCAAGCGGAGCAAGTCGAACCCATTTGGTCTCTTGAGCCGCAGCAAGTCCCACAGGGACCGAGATCTCGCAGGCACGAGAGCGGTGCCGACTGGCCACCTTCCTCCCACGCCTAATCGAAGCGAGCAGCACGACAGCTCCTCCTCTCTGCGGACCGCCCCCATGGCTCCAGAGCGGCCTTATCGGGACGTGATGAACTCGAGCCCGAGAAACAGATCTGAGGATCGTGCTGTGCGTCGGGACTCGTCTCGAGACAAGGAGCGGGGTGCTTTACCGTCGTCTTCCAAAGAGAATGGGTCATCCTTTTTCAGCGGACTGCGGAGCTCTTCGACCAAGGCCGCCGACATCATCAGCAAAGGTCTGTTCGGCAAGAACTCGAGAAGCGGCAGCACAACGGAGAAAGAGCCTGTTGTGGACGATGAGCACTACGTATTGAAAGTCATGAATTTACCGCTCGTCGAACAGACGCGCACGACACGCATTTCAAAACGACTCGAGGACTCCAGGGATAAGACGGAGTTCTGGATGCCGGCCTTCCCCTGGCGAGCTATCGACTATCTAAACTACAAGGGATGTGACGTGGAAGGTCTGTACAGGGTACCTGGCAGCGGTCCGCAGATAAAGAAGTGGCAGCGAAAGTTTGACGAGCGTACGGTGCCATCCCTCGCCCTCATATCGTTCATCTTGTGCTGACTTTTGACGCAGAGTTTGACGTGAATCTCTTCGAGGAAGACAGCTTGTACGATATCAACATTATTGGTTCGATGCTGAAAGCATGGCTTCGGGAGCTTCCCGACGAGCTGTTCCCCAAAGAAGCGCAAGATCGAATAGCCCGCAAGTGTTCGGGAACTACCAAAGGAGTTCCGCAAATGCTCACCGACGAGCTGTCCAATTTGCCGCCGTTTAATTACTACCTGTTGTTCGCCATCACATGTCATCTCAGTCTTCTCCTCGCTCATTCGGAAAAAAACAAGATGGACTATACGAACTTGTGCATTTGTTTTCAGCCTTGTATGAAGATTGATGCATTCTGCTTCAAGTTTCTGGTCACTCAATGGAGGGACTGCTGGAAGGGCTGCAGGAACGAGGCCAAGTACATCGAGGAGGAATACAGGCTCTTTGACCAACCGCCACCACGAGGTATCGCCGAGCCCAACGGCCCCGCGCATAGCGAGGAGCAATCCGCTCGTCAATCGTCAACACTACTCGAAAGTGGCAAGCCGTCGAAATCGGGCAACGAGGACAAGTCCCGGCCGATTCATCTTTCAGATTCCAACGGCAGTCTTGGTTCGAAAGCCTCGTCTAATTCCACAAACGTCACGACGCACAGCGGGCGCGAGTCCCTCGAGAGAACGCGGGACCTGCGCCCATTGTCTCCTATCAAGCCACTGTCTCCCATCGGTTTTTAGTGATGGTGCGACTGATCCTAGGTCAAGTGGCCGCACACTCATTGAATAACAGCGATACCCATGCGATTGATGCTCATTTCGGATGCCTTTGCGCTGTTGAATTTCAGCCGCCTCGCGATTTTCTCCTATTGTACTTCCTTGACGCTGCTTACGATGAAAATGCCTTGGTGAGGCTGTTTTGTATCTGTCACATTTTGGCTGTTACTGCGATTTTTGTGTTCTTTGACATCGAAATTCGGTTTTATCGCAGCAACGGCGGCGACTCCAGGGTTTTTGCAGCGCGAACGTGTTTTCTTCCCCTATTCGACAGCAGATGCACCGCAGCATGATGCTGGCTGGATCGCACATCCCGCCCTTTCGTGTCGTCACATTGGGCGCGCGGCTAATCTCGACGTCCTCCAAGGCTTCTACTCCTCAGGGTCGCGCGCACCCCTTTTTTCCCCATACAGTGTTGACGTTTGACCAATTTTTGATTCCGCAAAGATTCTCGGCCTGTTTCCGCGTGGAATTTGACGGACCTCGAAGAACGACATGGGTAATCACAGCTCGCAAAAACACTATTCCGAATCGTGCGGAGACCCAAAAAAAAAAGATAAAGTTGATCTGGTCACCGCAGGCGACACGGATTTGAGCTTTGATTTCAAGGGGGTTTAAAGGAACGGCGTTGACACAAGGAGCTGCCGGGCTCATGTATCCATAGTTCAGTATTGAGAAATCGTAATGGCAGGAAGGGGGGTTTGGAGAGGATATGAGTTTCATTGAGATCAAGCACTGCCTATATATCTCAGACGTGTATTGAGGCCAATTGGCAGAATGCACTGCATGTGTCGGCGGCTGGGTTCTTGCGGTGAATGATTCATTTAACTCAGGTATCTATGCATGTTTCATCCCAAAAACCACCCACACATCGTCGCAGCGCAGATTGCAGACTCCGAACGCCAGGGAAAGGGTTCAAGACAACGGAGAAGTAAAAGCATCAAGACACCAACGCCGCATGAGGGACGCCCCCTCCCAAGCTCCCTCATGAGTGACCAGGCGCCGCTGACAGGCTTTACGGGTCGCCCATCGCGACCACCAACTCATCCCCTCTTGGCAGCAGCGCCCGGCGCATCTCTTTGATTCTTCCTCATCTTCCTCTCGTTGCGCTTGACACGCTCCTTCCTCTCTCGCCGCCCATCGCCCCTCACGCTCGTGCCTTCTTTCCTCTCCCGCTCGGCCTTCATGTCCACCTCGACAATCGGATCGTCCTCGCCCTTCTTGTTCAGGCCCTTGTAGCCCCATTTCCGCCCCCACTCGCCCGACTGCTCGTCGTAAGCCAGGTTCCTTCGCTGCTCCCTCGTCTTGGGCTTGATGCCCTTCTTCTCGGCGAAGCGTTCCCATTTGGTCTGTGCCTTGGCCGCCGGCAGTGGCTTCTCGCGCGGCAGTGCGGTCGACGGCGGGGGAAGGGCTAGCAGCACGCCATCCTTTGTGGAGGAGATGGGGCATGTGGTGAGGAGTTGGTTGATGAGCGACTGCGCGCCATCACGGGCGACTTGGGCGAGCGATTGCTCGACTGATGAGTGGTCGAGGGTGATTGTGTTGGGGTCCTCGGCGACGAGAAGACCAAGGTCGAATGTATACGGAGTGGGTTTCTCGACTGCGACGGGCAGTTTCACCCGTTGCCTGGCGAGCGCCATTTTGCGCGAGTGCAAGTGATTCTTCTTTTGTGGTTCTTGAGAAAGACGCGTGACGGTTTGAATGGAAAGATTGGTGAATTGAATTGCTTCGCTTGATCCTCTGTGCTTGAGTGCCTTCGTACCGGTCTGTTGAAGTCTATTCTTTTTTTTTTTTTGGGCTTGGGTCTACGAAGGCGATAATCGATAACAAGTTTGATGCGCGAGCCGGGAGCTACGTTTTTCCGGCGCCTACTCCCCCATGACATTGCAGGTACCACGCTGTATTAGAGCGACTTAGCTTCCGCGAATTGGATGACGGACTTTGCTGGAGCGTTTTTGTGAACTCATATCTGCAGATAGCTTCACGCAATACCGACGGCGCCTGTCTCCTACGGCGCATACGACCACACAAATGTTGCAATAGCATCAAGTAAGGGCTTCGCAACTCAGAAATTCCTGCACGACATGGCGACGCTGCTGCGAAATGCAGCTCACCGATGGTGCGCTCAACCCGTCACACGTCGCTTTCAGGTTCTTATCCTGCCCAGAGCTCCCTTTTCCACAACCACGGTTGCTGCCGCTGCGGCCTCGGCTCCGCCCGCAATCAAGAGCCGGCGCGACCTCCCGAAAAAAGTCAAGAAGTCATACAAGAAAAAGACCAATGCTGTCGCCGTCAAGAAACCCAACCCGGGAGAGCGCAAGGCATTCCGCAAGCGCATCCAGCTCAGCAACAATAGCGCGCTCCCTGTCAGCGGCACAGATGACCTCGGCCCCGACACCTTGACCAAGGCGGAGAGCAGGGGAAGCATGGTGGCACTGCCGGACCAGGTGGTGGACCAGTTGAGGGCCCTGGAAGCGTTCAAGACTACACAAACATGGGGCTTGTTCCGACGACCGCACTTTCTGGTGAGGGGCGAGACGGTCGAGCTGGTTGGCAACATACAAAGCGCAGCTGCAGAGAAGAAGGCATTCAAGGGCGTTTTGGTGGGCAGCAAGCTGTCGGGGAAAAGCGTGGCGATGCTGCAGGCCATGGCGCACGCGTTGATGAATGGCTGGGTAGTTTTACACATCCCCGAAGGTAAGCTTTGACCAAACTCCCCGAGAAAAGGGGGGGTGAAAGGGGAAGCAATGGGTCTTGCTCACACTCTCCTCCCTTTAGGCCAAGACCTTACCAACGGAAACACCGAGTACGCGCCCATCGAGGGCACCGAGCCCATCCAGTTCGCCCAGCCCGTCTACTGCCTCAAGCTCCTGCAAAACACGTACAAGGCCAACAAGGCCGTTCTGGAGAAGCTCCCCGTGCAGAAGGACTGGTCGCGCCTGACGACTCACCTCGGCCAGAACGCCACGCTCGCCGACCTAGTCCTCAGTGCCAAGGAGAGCGAGTACGCGTGGCCGACGCTCCAGGCGCTCTGGACCGAGCTCACACAGCCCGGCCGACCACCGCTGCTGTTCGCCCTCGACGGACTCGCACACATCAATAAAATCAGCGACTACCGCGACCCGTCCTTTAACGCAGTTCACGCGCACAACCTCTCGCTCGTGCGCATGTTTGTCGATGCGCTGTCCGGCAAGACGGATTTGCCCAACGGGGGCGCCATCATCGCAGCCACATCAGAAAACAACACGCACCACCACCCGTCGCAGGAGCTCGTTCTCGCTCAGCTGGAGGCCGGACAGACGGGACGGGACATTCCACAGCCTGATCCGTACGAGCGCAAATACGACGAGCGCGTCTACGATGCCCTCAAGAACAGCTCGGTCTTGCGCATCGGCGGCCTGTCCAAGGAGGACGGCCGGGTCCTGATGGAGTACTGGGGCGCAAGCGGCATGCTGCGCAGTGTGCTGGATTCACGGACCGTGGCGGAGAAGTGGGCGCTCGCTGGACATGGCATCGTGGGCGAGATGGAGAGGGTCTCACTGATGACGATGAGGATGTAAGCTGGGAAAAAAAGAGAAGGAAGGTGGATGAGTGCAGACACTCTCTGTATATTAGAAAGTCGTGTCTATGCAGAATTCGCTATTCCCCCGATACATGGTACTCAATAGAACTGTGGAAAGCAGGAAGCCAAACGTGAGAAAAAAGGACAAATGGTTGCTTGCAGCCAATGATACAAATCGCCGAGAAAAGGAAATTGTTGTATGGGTTTCCCTCTCCATGAACCAGCCAGAACGCCTGAGCGAAACAACAATCAAGACATGAGATCAACGGTGCCCGATGCAATAAAGCGTAAAAAGCCTGAACCCCACAAGATCTTTGTCTTGCTTTCTCCCGCCCTCCCCCTTTTAAATCTTATCCTTTCTAAATGTCCATGTCTACGTCGTCGTCATAATCATCGCCGCCGCCTGTGACGAATATCAATCTGGCGCCATTTCCAGTCGTTTGCCAAACCTGCAGGACCACGTCAGTTTGATGGAAAAAAAAGAGAGGAAGAAGGAAGAAATTTCCTTCATTGCCTCTCAGTATTGAAAGAGGCGGAGGGAAAGTAAAAGCTTACATCGAGGGTGGTGTATTCCTCCAGGGCATTCAGCCACTGGTCTTCGGTGAAGCCCTTGGCAATGACGCGCTCTCTGACCTTGCGCATGCTCAGCTCGACGCCGACGTCATCGCCTCCGGCATCGTCGGCGCGACAGGCGCCAGAGTCGGAGAGCGCCTTGACGAGGTTGTATATCCTGCTGCTGGCGTTGAGGTTGCGACGGCGGCCGCCCGCTTCCGAGTCGAGGCTTTCCTTGCTCGCCTCGACGAGTCGGAGGGCCTCGTCGACATCTTCCTGCGTGACTTGGTTGCTGAAGCGGAGACGGGCGAGGGCCTGGGCCAGACGCACGATGCCCAGCAGCGTTCGCGGCGTCGTGTGGCTGAACTGCTTGCCCTTCTTCTCGGCGCGCTGCTGCTGGTCTCGCAGGCGCACGTACGTCTTGATCAGGTAATCCGACACAGACTCCGGAACGACGGGCCGGTATGTGCGAGCCTGAGCTACGTATGAGCGCACCTCGTGGGGCGAGAAAATGACGTTGTCGGTGCCGATGTCGGGGTGTCGGCTGTTCATGTGGACGAAGGCGACGTGCTTGGCCAACTGCTCATCGGTCTCGCGCGACGGCGTGTCGAGAAGGAGGAAGAGGACATCGAAACGAGACAGGAGAGCGGCAGGGAGATTGATGTTCTCCACGGGCGAGATGCGAGGATTATAGCGTCCGTAGATGGGGTTGGCCGCTGCGAGAATGGATGTGCGGGCATTCAGCGTGGTCGAAATGCCCGCCTTGGAGATGGAAATGGTCTGCTGCTCCATGACCTCGTGAATAGCTGTCCTGTCCGTCTCGTCCATCTTGTCAAACTCATCAATGCAGCAGATGCCGTTGTCGGCCAGGACCAGCGCGCCTCCCTCGAGGACCATGTCGTCCGTGACAGGATCACGCATGACGGCGGCCGTCAGACCAACGCCACTGCTCCCGCGGCCCGAGGTGTAGACGCCTCGAGGGGCCACTTTGGAGATGTACTTGAGCAGCTGAGATTTGGCAACACCGGGATCACCCATCAGGCAGATGTTGATGTCTCCACGGATCTTCATGCCGTCGCCCATTTCCTTGGTGACACCGCCAATGAGCAGCAATAGCAGAGCCTTCTTCACATCTAAGTGTCCGAAGATTTCGGGTGCAATTGACTTTGCGAGCAGCTCGTAGACCTGGCCTGTTTGTCGGTACTTGTCGATGCGCCGCACTAGTCTAGGATCTACAATCATCTCGCTGTACGCCTTCTTGTGCTGATGGACGTAGTGCGCCTCGAGGTACGTGTCGGTGAGAAGGCCGGCCTTCATAGCCTTGAAGCCAGTATAGGGAGTGGGCATGAAGATGCCCGAAATGTCCACAACGTCGCCAGGGTTGATCTTGCGCACCAGGCTACCATAGCAGAGGACGGTCAGGGAGCGAGGGATCTGACCGATGGGGACCTGCTCCGCCATCTCCTGAACCTTGACTTCTTGGAAGGCCAGGAATTTGGACGCTCGTGTTGACGGGTGGAGCTGGCCTTTGGACTGGTTGCGCTTGCAGTGATCCGATGGACACATAGTCAGGGGCCCAAATTGTTTCTCTGTGATGGGTTGGAAGATTTCGCAGCCGCAGGATTCGCACGTGTATGCGCTGACTTGCACGATGGGCTTGACGTCGGAAACGCGTGTTGCAATTGCTCTGACCGTGATGAGACTGCCAATCTCCTTGCCGCGAACGTGACGGACCGCGAGCGCCTTTGCTGGCTGCTCTGCTGTGCCCGTCTTGGGCTTAAAGACCAGAGTGTACCGTCGGGTGAGCTCAGCAGGAAACTTGTCTTGCTCGCTGGCATCGGAGGGATCTTGCGCCTCAATCATGGCCAGTTCGCGGTTACGAGCTTGTCTGCGCGCCATGAGAACATCCAGCACATCGTCTTTGAAACTGCAGTTACCGTGTCAGTGCCTGATTTGAGAGATATGCCAAGGGGGAAAAAAAAGGGGGGAGGCATAGGCGACCTACTTCACATCAACACTGGGTTCAGGCATGACTTTATCCACGGCTCTGGACATGATCTCGACGTAATGCTTTGTGTTGGTCTCAATGTCACGAACCAGGCGCAAGCTTGCGTCCCCCTGGTTTTCCCACTGCGTCATGGTCAGCCCGAGTCCGAGCGACGCCCGGATTTTGCACCTACTGTTGCCAGGTCATCTAGTTCAATGACTATCTCGTCGGCCTCTCGGTCCGCCAACTTCCGTAGGAGGTCCATGTATTTGTGATGCGAGGTTTGACGACGCTCTTTGTCCTGACGGCGGCGATTGGCGGCCTCGCCCCCGACATCCTCCATGAAGTCGTATTCGTCGCTGAGGTCATCTTCATCGATGGTAAAATCTCCCAGGGCAGTCTCAATGGTGTGTTCAGGTGACGTCTTGAAATCTCTGAGAAACTCCTGAAAGGCCTCTGTTTGCTGTCAGACGACATTCAAAGTAGCAGTGCGGGGGCTTTGAAGCGAGCGAAGGGAAAGGGAACCACGAACCCTGCTGAGCCTCGTAATCGGCGATGGCTTTGAGTTCGCGAAGCGCCATCTTGGTCACTGTATTCCGAGAGTTGACAGTTCAGATTGCGCAGGTGTGATTGATGTGGTGTGTGACTGTTGAGAGTGAGATGGGCGGCGCAGGGATGCGATGCAATTGGCAGAAACGGCATGACGAGACGCGACTTTTCGCGTCCTGGGCGTAGAACAAAGGCTGGGAGACGCGTCGGCACAGCCTCAAATCAATTAAACCCGCGGCCGAGCGTGCGCCACAAATCCCAGGTGGCTGAAGCTTCCGCGGGATGAACACCCCTGTGGGGTGCTTCGTGGTGGGGGGACCTGCTTGACCTGACAGCGCGTCGGCATGTGGAATTGCCTCGGTCTACGGTACTCGCCGCCGACCTCTCGCGCATCGACTGCGAGAGCTTTCCCTTCGACGACAAGCTTCGCAGAACGACCTCGAGTACTGCTGCACCGGAACTCGAGCCATGACGTCTACTAGACCATGATGGGTCCCCGCCAAATTGCCCGGTCTGCAGCCGTCGAGCTGTCTCTTGTCCACCTGAAGAACTGCTTGGTCAATCTCCCTGCTTTATTGATGTCATTGCTCCTCAATTGGAACACGGTACAGTCCTATCTCCCCGTGCACAGGAGATTGCATACATCACTGATCACTTCCTACCCTTCAGCCGGTTCAAAATGTCATCATCGAGCTTGCTTACAAGTCGGCTAGCTCAGGGGGACCGTCTTCATCGCCGACTCAGTCCGTCTTTGTTGGCTGGACGGGCATGCCCAGCAAGAGGCGCGTCCCCCCTCCCGCAGGCCGCGACGGCATGAGTGGCAGCCGAGGAACTCGCGAGCATGAGGTCAGTGTCGTCGAGATTGACGCGACGCTGGCCAATTCCCTGGGTCTTCTCGAAGGCCAAAAGGTTACTGCAACCCTTCACATCGATCCGCCCGTCGCACACACCATCAACATTGAGCCCTTGACTCCCGAGGACTGGGAAATTATCGAATTGCATGCCACCTTCCTCGAGCTCAACCTTCAATCGCAGATCCGAGCCCTCCCGAATCCCACTTACAACAACGGCTCTGCGAACGTACCCCCTCACCCCTTAACCCTGCATTTGTCGCCAACCTCGACGGCCAGCATCAAGGTTGTGTCTCTGGACCCGGGTTTTCCATCAGACGTCGCTTTCGTGAAGCTCTCGCCCAACGCCGAAGTCATCGTGGCTCCCAAAGCCCGAGCCAGGCATTCCCAGGCCAGCGGCGATCATCGCAGTGTCGCTAGCACCTCAAAGTCTAGGCGAAGCGTAGGAAGCACCGTCCGAAGGAGATCCGCAAGGGAAGAGCCAAAGCCGACCATGTTTCTCCGAGCTGTAGAGCGAACCGCTTGCCGGGCTTGGTTCGACGATGGATCAGCCACAGCCGATGTCGATGTCAGCGTCTGTGTCGATCGCGACCGGCTGCTATCCAGCGCTTTTCGGGGCGTCAAATACGTAGTTGTTCACGTTCTGAAGCCATCGGGCTTGCAGAAACCACGCGCAGAAGATGGCACCGCTGCGCCGCCGAGCGCAGCCTCAGCCAAAGTCGTGGCGCGCCTCAAGTCGTGGGACGACCCGCCAGACGGGCAAACCGCCGCACTTTCATCACCACTCTGTGCGATTCTTGGCTGCGTGGGTATCGTCGGCGGTGTCGTCAAGCTTCAATCTGCGCCGCCGTCGCTACCCAAGGGCGCTGTACAGTCCGTCAAGGTGTTTCCCTTCGCGAGTGGCTCGAAGCTGAACGAGGGCCTCAAGTTTGGGAGCGAGTCCAAAGCGGAAAGGGAGGAGTCCGCCAAACGGTTTCGGCACATATACTCTGGCGACAAGGAGAAGGAAGGGCTTTTGCAAGGCCCGGTCACGGATGGAATGGTCCTTGGCGTCTACAGTGAGCTGGCGGCCCCCCAGGGATGGGAGGGTGGCGTCGTGAAATTTACATACAGTCCAGAGCACGCCGGGCAAGACCCAGCCAAGGACGCAATTATGTGGGCGTCGGGCTTGAGCGACAAGATACAACTTGAGTTTCAACAACCTCAGCCGCGACCTTCATGGTTTTCCGATTCTGATGTTTTCGAGCTCCTGCCCGAGATCGACTCGACACTGGTCGGCATCGATGCACTGCTCAGCGATTTGCAAAAGCATCTGACACATCTCTCGTCAGTCCTTTTAACGGGAGCAATGGGATCCGGGAAAACATCTGTAGCCAAGCACACCGCCCAGAAGTTGCGCCAAGACTCCCTGTTCTACAGCTTATACTTCTCGTGTCGCAAGCTGGTCAATGACGAGATGAGGATTTCGACAATAAAAGAAACCCTGACGCGCATCTTCATGTCGGCTAGCTGGGGTGCAAGGCTCGGAGGCAAAGCCATTGTCGTTGTGGACGATCTGGACAAGCTCTGCCCGGTGGAGACGGAATTGCAAGTCGGGAACGACAATGGACGCAGCAGGCAGATCAGCGAGATGATTCGCTCGATAGTCAGGCAGTTCTGCACCCGAGACAGCGGCATCGTCCTGCTGGCCACTGCCGAAAGCAAGAACTCTCTGAACAATGTCGTCGTGAGCGGCCACGTCGTCCGGGAGATGGTCGAGTTGAAGGCGCCAGACAAAGAGGCGAGAAGGAGGGTGATGGAGACCATCACCCGTCAAGGGTCGATCCCGCACGAGACTCCAGACGAGCTAAGCAGCAATCTCAGCCGCCCTCCCACGTCGGACGGCGGCGCAATGACGGACGAGAGCGATGCATGGTTGCACGGGACCGAGTCTGAGAAAACAAAGTCCACGTCAGCAGGCTTTGCCATTGATCCGGATCTTGACTTTCTCGATCTGGCTGGCTCGACTGATGGCTACATGCCCGGCGATCTCATCATTCTGGTGGCGAGAGCGCGAAACGAAGCCATCATCCGGTCCATTGCCGAGTCGCCGGACGATGCCTCGAGCAACATTGTTCATCTCGGTCGCGTTGATTTCGACAAGGCTCTCAAAGGCTTCACGCCTGCGTCACTGCGCAACGTGCCGCTACAGAGCTCGACGACGACGTTCACGTCCATCGGAGGCCTGCACGAGACACGCCGCGTTCTGCTAGAGACCCTGGAGTACCCGACCAAGTACGCCCCAATCTTTGCACAGTGCCCCCTGAGGCTCCGATCGGGTCTCCTGCTCTACGGCTACCCCGGCTGCGGCAAGACGCTACTTGCCAGTGCCGTCGCAGGAGAATGTGGTCTCAACTTCATCAGCGTCAAAGGCCCAGAGATTCTCAACAAGTACATTGGCGCTTCCGAGAAGAGCGTCAGAGATTTGTTCGATCGGGCCCAGGCTGCCAAGCCCTGCGTCTTGTTTTTCGACGAGTTTGATTCCATTGCGCCGAAACGAGGACACGACTCAACCGGCGTGACGGACCGCGTCGTCAACCAGCTCCTGACGCAGATGGATGGTGCCGAGGGGCTGTCTGGGGTCTACGTGCTCGCGGCCACGTCACGCCCGGACCTCATCGACCCGGCGCTCCTGCGGCCAGGCCGACTGGACAAGTCGCTTCTCTGCGATCTGCCCTCGCAGGAAGATCGTCTGGACATCATCAAAGCCCTGTTCCAGAAGGTGCGGCTGTCCGACGAGCTCGCCGACTCGGACGACGGGCTGAGCGAGATTGCGCGCCGGACCGAGGGATACTCGGGCGCGGACCTGCAGGCGCTTGTCTCCAACGCGCAACTCGAGGCGATCCACGACGTTCTCGATCTGAAGGCGCCCGCCCTGTCCGGCCCACGCTCAGGGGCAAGCAAGAACGCGGCAGTCGGCCACTCGACGCCGAGCTTCTTGCAGTTTCGATACGGCACCAATCCCGACTCGGCGCAGGACGAGGAGGCGCCCCAGAGCAAGTCGGCGGCTCTGCTGGAACAGGCAGCCATTATGGCCAAGCTGGAGCAGATCAAGCTCGCACGGAAGCAGGCCAAGCGCCCTCACGCAGCTCCTGATGTCGAACGTCCCAATAAGAACACGGACAGCTCCGAGGCAAAGGAGGTTGTCATCGCATGGGACCATTTGGTCCAGGCGCTGGAAAAGACCAGAGCCAGCATCAGCAACGAGGAAAAGGGCCGTCTGCAGAGGATATACCACGAGTTTGTGGTCGGCAGGAGCGGCCAGCTGAAGGACGGCCAGGGCAGCATGGAGATTGGAGGGCGGAGCAGTCTCATGTAACGGCGCGAATGAAAGGGGGCATCCGGGCCGAGGAGGCAATGCAACGAGTTGCAGACCCTTTGATTCTATACCCAGGTCTACTGGTTTCTACTATGGCCAAGAAAGAAGAAGGAGATGATGAAGAAGAAGAGAACCCCCGGAGAGCAGCAGGAAAAGAAATTGAGGGGAAAAAAATCCACAAATCAACAAGACGTGTAGCAAAAGCTCTATAATCCCAAGTCCTGCCTCCCGTTGCCGTTGCGGCCCTGGCTGTGCCCATAGCTCCTCCTCCGCTTATTCTCTCCTTTTCTTTCTTTCTTTCTCTCTCTCTCCCTCCCCCTCTCCCTCTGCCACCTTCACTTCACGGCACGTATCCCTCAGCACCAATGACGTCCCTCGCAGCAGCCAGCAGCTTAGCATGCAGATCCTCGTTGCGCGCAAGCACCAGGCCGCGATTGCGACTCAGGTACCGGCCCGCGCCAAAGTCGACCTCGCGCCCGTCCAGATCGGTCGCGCGGCCGCCCAGTTCGCGGTAGAGCATCTGCGCGCCCGCGTGGTCCCAGATGCACGACCAGCTCTCCGGCCCCGAGGGGATCCTGACGAAGAAGTCGCCCCCGCCTAGCAGGAGGCTCGCGTACCGCATGTGCGACGACCACACGTCGGTCCCGGGGAAGGGCGTGTGGCCCAGCTTCTCGCAGACCTGCGCCATGGCGGCGCGGTGGGAGGCGCGGTTCCCGTCGCAGTCCACCACGTGATATTTGTGGTGGTTCTGCTGCTGCTGTTGGGTGAGAGTCTCTAATGAGATGGGATGGTTGTGGTTGTGATCGCTGGCGTGGTCGCGGTTGTAGTCGTACGGCCCGTCCCAGCTTGTCAGCCACGAGACCTGCACCGAACCCGAGCCCTTGACCCCGGACACTAGGGCGCCGAGGCCTTCGCTGTCGATGCTGTTCTCGTGCACGCGGCCCTCGGGCGAAGAAGGAGAAGAAGAAGAAGAAGACGACGACGACGACGTGAGGCGCAGGTTCGGGTACACAATAGCCGCGAGCACCTCGTGCCCGTCCTGCACTAGCGCGAGCGACACGGCGTACTGCTGCCCCGTGAGGAACGTGGCCGTCCCGTCGACCGGGTCCATGACCCAGAAGCGGCCCCGCGGACCACCCTGTCCCCGACCCCCGAGATCAATCATGTCGAGCATGTGCTCCATCGACAGTACATTCTGGTCGCTGCTGGAGGTGGTGTTGTTGTTATTGTTGTTGTTGCTGCTGCTTCTTTTGCTGTTGTGGTGCTGTTGGTGGTGATCGGATGAGGACGAGGAGGAGGAGGATGATGGGTGGTTGCGCAAAAAGAGCTCGTAGACCTGCTGCGCGAGAGCAGCGTCGGCCCGCAGCGCCGCGGCATCCTCCTCGCCGACAAAGGCGTCGTCAGGAAAGGCGGCGTGCAGGATGCTGATGAGGAGGGCCTGGGCGGCGAAGTCGGCGACGGTGACGGGCGAGGAATCCGCCTTGGACAGCTCCGACACGGAGCAGAGCACCGTCTTGGTGAGGCGCGCGGCGCGCACGACGGCGTCCCGCGCTGTCTCGAGCTCTTGGCTCAGCTGGCACTGGGGGCTCGTCATGGCCAGTCGAAGCGATCCCCCTCGACCTGATCTTCTATGCTGTGAAACGTGGCGAGACGTATTGTCGCGCCACAAGATGTGCGCACACGGGGAGAGCGAAAGTGCGATTCATTTTTGTGGGTCACCATCGAGGTCGTCTGTTTGTTAGTATTATACATCCAGTTGATCACATTGGGAAGGAACTCATGCTCTCGTGCCGCCGCATTCGTCGGCCCAAGCCTATTGACGCTAGTGTGACAAACCTCTCATCCTCTCACATGCCCCCGCCGCTATCACCTAATTCCCCAATTCTCCCAGAGCCATCGCCATGACATGGGCTCGGAAAAAACAAACAACCACCACCACCACCACCGCCGCCACTTCCTCCTTCAAGCATCAGTCTTCCCCCCCTTCCCCCTCGCTGCCAAATCATATAGACGCATTTCTACACGTCGTTACATTGCCCGTGACCAGTAGTAGTCATTACAGTGCGCCCTCCCCTTCCAGGATTGTAAGTCGGGAGAAGTGGAAATAAAGAAAAGGAGAACAAAAAAAGAAATACAACTGAGAGACCACGTGAAAATTCTTCACCATGCAAATCCGGGTATGTAGTTGGTTTGAATCTTTTCCACGCCGTAACCATGGATGCTTGCTCGCCCATTGTACCGTAAACGCCTTGTGATGCAGCAGAAGAATGCTTCGTATCTCGAACAGAACCCTTCCGACATCCTCCGCCACACTCGACGCCTCAGGCGTCGTAATGCTTTGTACATCCTAGGAACCATTGGCCCGCGCCGAGCTCGGTCCCGAATTTCCCTTGCGACGGTGAAGCGCTCGATACATGTCGCTCAAGCGTGCTCCCGTGACGCTTTTGCTGGTGTCGTCAACAGGCCACAAGGCAGCCAGGAAATCCCTGGGATCCATGTTAGTGTCCGTCGCGAAGACGAGCCCTTTGCGTGGAGTTGCGCACATACCAAAAGTTTTTCTTCAGCCCTTCATTCGCGGCCGTGACGGTGAGCTTCTCGTCTAGAAAAGTGCCAATAGCCACCAGCTCTACCCCGAATATGGCTGCCCGCTCTTTGCTTGACTTGACATTATCCTTGGTGGTGGACAGGATTCGCTCAAAGTTCTCGCGTACTGGCTTCAGGAGATACCAAATCATGGCCTCATTGTTGCTGTCGCGCTGGTCCTTGTTGTCGCCGATTCGGCGAAGCTCGTCTAAACGCCTCAGAGCCTTTGCTCTTCGCTCATCCTGCGGCCTTGCGTCCCGATCGTGAACTCTGTCCCTATCCCGTTCTCGATCGCGGTCGCGGTCGCGGTCACGCCCTTGGTGGCCGCGATCATAGTCGTTACGACCGTGATCACGGTCACGGTCACGGTGCCTGTCATCATCTCGGCGACGGTCGTCATGACGACGTCCGTCCTCGAACCGGTGCCGGAAATTGTCATGGCGTCTCTCGTCATCATCGTCTCTGTAGCGGCGGTGGTCGACCCTGTTGCGGTCACGGTCACGGTCCCGATCCCAAGCGCGTTCTCGATCACGCTCTCGGTCGCGGTCACGGTCGCGGTCGCGGTCGCGGTCACGATCACGATCGCGTTCTCGGTCTCGGTCCACCATATTTTTGCCCGTTCGTCGGCTGTCATCCAACCTGCGATGTTTCGGACTGCGGTCGTCTTCGTACGAACCGTGCTTGCGCTTGAAGTCAGGTTTGACTGGCGCCCGCTCTTCAGCATGATTTCGAGGTCGGTGGTCTTCGCGGTCCCTGTCTCGAACTTTCTTCACTGCGTGTGGTGCCGGCGATGCGGTTCCGCTGCCACGATGTCCATTGGACAGCCCTTGTTGCTTCTTGTTGTTGCGGTGGTGGTTGTCGACGATTCGCTGCGCCGTCCTATCGCTCGAGTACTTGGACTGCAGGACCGAGAGTAGATACTCGGAGCGTCGGACGAGATGGACCGCGCCAGGAGCCTTGAGCTTGTCGTTGGCCTTGTTTCGCTCCTCTTTCTTGCCAACTCGGTGCTCTTCTAGGAAAAGCTTCTCCTGCATTTCCAGCTCTGGATCGTCCCGTATCTGCACCCACGCACCAAAGCCGTGTCTGTCGATGCCGACCAGGAGCATTGCGTCTTCCTTGGCCCCCCAAGGACAGGTGTAGTTGGCGGCTTTCGTGGCATCCGACAGCCGAAATGTCTTCCAATCTGATTGGTTGCGAATCGCCGTCCGCAGAAGCTGCAACTGCTTGGGACGCTCGATGGCAGTTTCGGCATTGACTTTCTTGAGCTCGCCAAAATCGATCAGGACAGCTTTCCGATCCTTCTTGGTCAGACTCTTGCCTGTCTTTTTCTCCTCCTCGGCCATTTTGAAGCTATTGTCATCCACTGCTTGCTGCGCAGCCTTGATGAAATCGTCCAGCATCGACTTGACAAAACCGTGGTCCCTCTCGCCGAGCTTGGCCTCCTGAATAATGTCGTCTTCGCGGTCATCCATGGAACCAAAGCGAAAGTATGCCTTGATCAGGTTACGCTGCTCTTTGTCGTTCAAGGGTCGCTTAGGATCTGCAAGGAGGGCCTTTTGCTCCTCTTCCTCCTGCTGCTGTTCTCTCTGCCTTTTCTTCAGCCTATCAGCGCGATCATTCTCCTTGTTCCGGCTCTTCATCGTTGCCCGCCGGGGAGCGCTTTCCGCCACAACTTTGGCGACGTACTCCTCATGCTGCCGCTTCTCTTCGTCAGCTTTGATTTCAGCCAGCTGATCAGCTGGGATGATTTGATCCCAATCGAGGTTAATGTCGTCGACCTTGACGTCTGTGATTTGCATGAAGTTGTCCCAGTCGATGCCTCCGCTGCTGAGATTCAGCTTATCATCAACCTTGGTCTTTGTGACTTCAGCATTTTCAAGTATAGAATCAATATCAAGTTGTTCGAGGCGTTCCTGGTTGCCGCTCTGCTCGAACATCTTGGAGGATCTCATCTTGAGCACCATTTGGATGTCTTCGGAAGACGAAGGACCATCCGTCTTGATTCCTTTTTTGGTGAGCTGGTCCTTAAAGGCAGCTTTGCCATCGTCAGTCACACCAGCCTGAATAGTGAGGTATTCGAGCAGCAGCTTGTTTCGGGCTCGCTCCAATACTTCTTCCTCGACTGTTTCTTTGGAGACCAGGCGGTATATGTTGACAGGCCGCTTCTGACCGATGCGATGGGCTCGCGCCATGGCTTGGAGATCGGCTTGTGGGTTCCAATCCGAGTCGAAAATGACGACTGTGTCGGCTGTCATGAGGTTTATCCCCAGCCCTCCTGCTCTGGTCGACAGCAGGAAGCAAAAGTCTTCGCTATCCTCAGCGTTGAAATGATTGATGGCCATGCGACGAGGACCAGCAGCGATAGTGCCGTCGAGACGCTGAAATTTGTAGCCCCGCAAGGACAGATAGTCTCCGAGAATGTCAAGCATCTTGACCATTTGACTGAAAATGAGAACTCGGTGCCCATCTTTTCTGAGTTTGGATAAAAGTTGATCGAGCAGCATCATCTTGCCGCTGCTGGTGATGAGCCCCTTGATCTGATCTTCGCGACGCACACTGCCCGCCAGCACACGCTCCTCGGCACCAGGGAACATGTAGGGATGATTACTAATTTTCTTCAGCTCCATCATGATGTTCAGGAGTGAGTTCTTGTGACCTCCAGTCGCATCGCACAAGGCAGAATAGTTCCTGGTTAGGATGTTCTTGTAGTAGTCTAGCTGAACGTCAGACAGCTCGACGCGAATAATCTTCTCCGTCTTAGGAGGCAGATCGCTCTCAACAGTCTCCTTGGTGCGTCTCAGAATGTATGGCGCTATGGATTTGTGGAGTTCCGCGAGCTTTTCTTGAGCATCAACGGCAGATAAGGAGTCTAGGTCTTCGTCGATGTTGACTTTGCCGGGGTTCAGGAAGTCCAGCAGGGCGGACAACTCTGCCAAGTTGTTCTGGATGGGTGTTCCCGTGATGAGGACTTTGCAGGGAACGCCGAAGCCAACCAGTCTGGCGTAGAGTTGCGATTCGCGGTTCTTCAGTCGATGGGCCTCATCGACAGCAAGTGTTTGCCACTTGAGGGTTTGCAAGAATTGCCAATCTTGAAGGATGAATTCGTAAGAAGTGACCAGGACATTGAATTTTGGTTTCTTGGGATTGCCGCCAACCATCAGCTCATTGTCTCGAATGATACTACGCGCATCTTCAGGACCCAGATAAACGACGTAATTGATGTCGGGTGACCAGTGATTAAAGGTATCGCACCAAGCTGGAATGACACTGAGAGGAGCCACGACAAGGGATGGCCCTTCTTGTCGGCGGCTGTTACGAAGCCAACTCAAGAACGAAACAGTTTGGACCGTCTTGCCGAGGCCCATCTCGTCCGCCAGAATGACATTGTTGCCCTTCGTCCAATTGAGGCACAAAAAGTTGAGGCCCTTCAGCTGGAAGGAGCGAAGCTCGCCGCCTTTAATGTAGTCAGGTTGGCTTTCCAGCTTCACCATCCTGCTGCGGGTATCGATGTTGGTCTCCCGTTTGTCCGATTGCCAACTTCGCGATGCTCTGTCGAGATATTGATCGATCTTGTCTTGAAAACTTGAGCTGATGTCTGATGCCAGCTCCCAAGTGCATTCCTCGTAGGTCAGACCCTTCCATTTGACATAGTATTCGCTCTCGTCGTCACCATCGCGATAGTTGACCACTCTTTCCACCTGAGTAAAATCTTCAAAGGCATCTTCCTCACGTTCTCTATCCAGAAAGAACTGTTCCTTGGTTTCAGGCGGGACATCGTCGCCAAAGCGGATATCAAGTTCCTGTTCAACGACTTTTCTGAAATAGTTCTCTACTTTGCGGAAACCGCGCATGTTGCGCAGAGAGTCAATCGTCTCCCAGGTGTCATGCAGATGTGACTTGCCCTGCCACTTGATAAAGTACTCAAAGTCGTGCCGACTGGCATCATACTGCAGCTCAAGGTCGCCTTTCAAGCGGTGACGCACGACTTTTTCGACGTAGGGTGAATCGTCCACATAATCGGCAACGTAATACGCCGATGCTTGGTCTGCCTCATCTTCTTCGTCATCGAAATCGCTCTCTTCGTACATGCCCTGCTGGACCTGTTGTGCGGCCCGTCGGTGGTTCCATCTTTTTTCGGCGAGAGCCAGTGTTGGCTGTGTCTCTCTCTGTAGCCTTGCCTTTTTCCTCTGACTTTTCGCTCGTGCTCCGCCGTACGTATCGGAATCGGAATCAGATTCGTTCGTAGAGGCTTGCAAGACGGGAGTGTCTCTTTTAGATGCTGTTGCAATGTCAGTGAAGGTTCATGATCCAAGAAGGGCTCGAGCTTACATGACTGCGAGGTGTTGACGCGACGTCGTTTGACTCGGCGAATCGTCGGTTCGTCGTCATCAGGATCTGATTCATCGGAATCAATCTGAAAGAAATCAGCTCAACGCGACAAAAGGCGACAAGAGATCGCGGCCGAACAGGCCGGGCGGCATATGTACCATTTTCCTGGTTTCTCTGGCACGAGTCTAGAGAAGGGTCAGCAGGAAACTAAATGCCTCATAGAACTGCCGCGGTGATTAACTTCACGTACGCTTCTTCGAAGACCATACAACTCCGGGTTAGCTTTGATGTAATCATCCTCGGAGACGAGCGCTTTGCGCTTAGACGGCCGATTTGAGTTTGGCGTGCTCTCTCTACTTTGATCGTCATCGTCATCGGGCTGAGAAG
Organism: Moelleriella libera RCEF 2490; assembly: GCA_001636675.1. Taxonomy (NCBI): domain Eukaryota; kingdom Fungi; phylum Ascomycota; class Sordariomycetes; order Hypocreales; family Clavicipitaceae; genus Moelleriella; species Moelleriella libera. Next base: position 1,052,197 of record AZGY01000001.1, on the reverse strand, counting down.
CCACAGCCTCGTGCATGTCATAATCTGCATCCTGAGAGGCGTGGCGCTCTTCGGAGATATCACTTTGGGAGTATGCCAGGCGTTCGTCTGCGTAGTCAGGTGTCTCCTGGACTGGCAAATTTGAATCTGCGGGTGATGAACGGGCCGCAGAGCTGTGGCGGGCATCTGGTAGGTCGATATCGCTCTGTCCGCTCTCGACAGCTGTCATTGACGATATTACTTCATACTGCGATGAATGTCCATTGGTAGGACCAGCCACCTCCGGAGAGCTCATGGTGGCAGCTTTCGCGCGTTTTATCTGCTAGAGAGGGACGGCGTGTCAGCGATGTGTCTGGGGTTTGCTTGAGCAGGCTGGCACCATGACAATCTCCGAGTTTCTGCGACACAGAGAAACACCTCTAGGAGCCTTGTTTGACGGGAAATGATGGAGCAATGGACGGAATCGCATTCACACGTCGGCGGGCGATGACAGGGTTAGAGGATATAAGAGGGGAATTGAACGGCTCTGGTGTCGACACTGGGTGGCAAACGGGATGTGTTTGCATCCGCAGTCATCGATTTGCATCGTTTCCATCAAAAACAAGCCCCGGGAAAGATAAATCCGTCGTCCGTGAGCAGCGACGGCCATGCAGGAGAGGCAAGTTTATGGCGATGCGGCCAGGTGTGCGGCTGACAAGACGGGGTCCGACACCAGCAAGCCCTAGACGCGATGGGAAGAAACCTACAACTCATTCATGAAAGGCGTCGAAAAGATCTGTAGCGAATGACATGGGAGGCCACAGAGCGGCTGTTTAAATGCGGGTTGTGCCGACCAGCAAATGCGAGACTGGAGGATGCTGGGTTGGAAGGGGTCGGATGGTGTGGAATAGCAGTAAGTGGTAGTCAGTACAAAAAAACCACCGCTTGAGAGAGAGGCAGGAGGGAAGCAGAGAGGCAGGGCCCTTAAGAGGGGGGGGCCCTGGTCCCCTCGCAGCGCTCGAACCTAAGCCAAACCCAAACTGAACCAAGACAGGATGTGTACCTCGTCACGTGGCACCACGGCGCAAGCAAGCCCGCGGAAATCCAGCTGCTGGATGTACCTCATTATATGGGTCTGAAAGCTAGTAAGTGCAGTGAGAGTTCAAGGAGCTGTCCGTCAGTGAATCCGCACCAAGCATCTGTGTAAATGAAAGCGCACTCCCATTCAGACAGTCAAACACACACAAAGTTGCTCGGTTGGCTGAGTGCATCTAGTCGTACGAGCATTTTCCGAAAAGGCCAGATCTTCTCCCTGAGCTTAATGGCGTTTGTGACTTTTGCAAGGAGGAGATGATTGTCGTTGTGATGCTCTATCGGACTGGGCATGCAAGTAGTCGCATCGATCGGTGAAGCACCATCCAGCCGAGATGTGATGACTGCCCGAAAGGAGGCACGAAAATCATCGTGGACTCATGATTGCCGTGCTTGTCTCGAGCAACTGAGTCTCGAAATGCATACTCGGGCAATCAGTTCATGCAAGGAAATGAGCTACCTACTGTGCCTACCTACCCCATGTACTTGATTTGACGCTATTCAATACTAAGAAGAAACAAAAATTGCAGATGTATTGTGCTCATGACTTAAGTCCACTTCTGAAGACTGTATTCCACCCAGACTTCCATCGGAGCAGTTCTCGTCTGCAAGATTCGTGCGCCCGCAGGTCAGTGTTGTATATCATTTGTTGCACAATAGCATGCGTGACATGAAACGAAAGCAAAAGCTCGCTTTTCAGATGGAGAGGTCCAACAAGGGCAATGCACTACAGCACTGGACAGGAGCCACTTTTGCCCTCGCGCCCGCCGAGCCTGCCCGAGATGCCCTGACCCGCCAAGCTGACGATTCACAGGGCGAGAAAAATTGATGACCACACACCCGATCCAATCCACCGCTCCCGCTCCGACACCCCCCCCCCCCCCGAGACTTTGTCCTTAAGGAGCATTGCGTGCGTGCCTGCATTCCCTGCACGCGCGAGGAGGCAGCTCGATCGTCTTCCCTCTCGCAAGCTTAGGATCTTCCCTGGCCATCGTCCTCCCAGCCCCGCGCACAGCGCTTTCGACCCAAATATTCGAACCATCCCCCCGTGGCAGACCCAGACCCAGATCTCCTCCTCATTGCAGAGCCACCTCGTCGCCAATCATGTCTGACAAGCTCACTCGGTATGCTGTGGAACGCTTCTGATAAGTGAAGAAATCTCTACTGACTAGATCGCTGTGCTCAGTATCGCCATCGTCAACAGTGACAAAGTCCGTTAAATCGAGTCGAATTTTCCTCCTTGCCCCGCGTGCCCCGCCATACTGACTGAATGCCCCTCCTTTGCAGTGTCGCCCTCGCAAATGTCGTCAAGAGTGCAAAAAGTCATGCCCCGTCGTCCGAAGCGGTAAACTTTGCATTGAAGTCACTCCCGAGGCCCGCCTTGCCTTCATCTCCGAAAGTCTCTGCATCGGTTGCGGAATATGTCCCAAAAAATGTCCATTCGATGCCATCACCATCATCAATCTGCCCACCAATCTGGAAAATCAAGTTACGCATCGATATGGCCCCAACAGCTTCAAGCTTCACCGGCTTCCCATGCCTCGGCCAGGTCAAGTTCTCGGTCTCGTCGGAACCAACGGTATCGGGAAAAGCACTGCTCTAAAGATTCTCAGTGGCAAGTTAAAGCCAAATTTGGGTCGTCATGACAACCCCCCCGACTGGGAGGATGTCATCAAACACTTTCGTGGTTCCGAATTGCAGAGTAAGCGTCACGAACTGTTAGGCCAGCTCAGACAGCTGATATTTTCAAGATTACTTTACCAAGCTTCTGGAGGACGACCTGAAGGCTGTCGTGAAGCCGCAATATGTTGATCAAATTCCAAAGGCTGTCCGTGGGCCCGAGAAGAGCGTCAAAGCTTTGATCTCAAGCCGCGCATCTCTGAACAACATGGAACAAGTTGCCGATGTCCTCGAACTGAATCACATCATGGACCGTGACATTGGCCTGTTGTCCGGCGGTGAGCTTCAGCGCTTCGCCATTGGCACCGTCTGCGTCCAAAAGGCCGATGTTTACATGTTCGACGAACCATCGTCCTACCTCGATGTCAAGCAGCGTCTTAGTGCTGCGCAGATAATTCGATCTCTTCTTCGCGATGATGACTACGTCATCGTTGTCGAGCACGATTTGTCTGTTCTTGACTACCTATCCGACTACATCTGTGTCCTTTACGGCCGGCCTGCAGTGTACGGCGTCGTCACCTTACCCTACTCTGTCCGCGAAGGCATCAACATTTTCCTGGACGGACACATCCCGACGGAAAACCTTCGTTTCCGCGATGAGTCTCTTACTTTCCGCATCGCCGAAGGAACCGACGACTTCGCTATTGACAAGTCTCGTGCCTTCAAATATCCCAAGATGGAAAAGGAGCTTGGCAAATTCAAACTCCGTATCGATGCTGGCGAGTTCACCGACTCGGAAATCATCGTCATGATGGGAGAGAATGGTACCGGCAAAACGACATTTTGTCGTCTTCTGGCGGGTGCTCTCAAGCCCGACAGCAAGGCTTCGGTCCCAGACATGCGCATTAGCATGAAGCCTCAGACCATCACCCCCAAGTTTGAGGGCACCGTCCGGCAGCTCTTCTTCAAGAAGATCAAACAGGCATTCCTGAACCCGCAGTTCCAGACGGATGTCATCAAGCCTCTCAAGCTCGAAGACTTCATTGATCAGGAGGTCAAGAACTTGTCTGGTGGTGAACTCCAGCGTGTTGCTATTGTGCTCTCTCTCGGCATGCCTGCAGATATCTATCTTATTGACGAGCCGTCAGCCTATCTCGATTCCGAGCAGCGTATCATTGCCTCCCGAGTCATTAAGCGATTCATCATGCACTCAAAGAAGACGGCCTTTATTGTCGAGCACGATTTCATCATGGCAACCTATCTGGCCGACCGCGTCATCGTGTTCGACGGACAGCCCGGTATCGACGCGCATGCAAACCGCCCGGAGTCGCTGCTTTCCGGCTGTAACACCTTCTTGAAGAATCTCAACGTTACTTTCCGTCGCGATCCGACCAATTACCGGCCCCGTATCAATAAACAAGGATCTCAGCTCGACCAGGAGCAAAAGCTCGGCGGCAATTACGTAAGCTTTAATATTCTTTGGCTTTGCCGTTGTCTGGTTGCTAATTTGATTGCCCAGTTCTTTTTGGAGGAGGTACCCGAAAGAAGTTCTTGAAGAGGGCTGGTACGAGAAGGACAATTCTCACCCCCACCACACGGCATCTGCAGGCGTTGGAGGCGTTCAAAAGGAGTCTTCGTCTGCGAAGCATGGCAGCGGGCATGGCCCGGATGCGGGGCTGCTGGAGGGCAGCGCCAGCGAGGATGACGAAACGGACGAGTAACGTGGGCGACGGCAGTCTATCCCCTGTTGTCCGATCTGTGGAACAAGAAGTCTTGCAGCCGAAGCCCCACCTCTTATCCTCAGCGATATCGCTCTGGGAGGGGCGCAAGTCATTGCCCGTTACATCTCACGGTAGCGGACACGGCTCGAGATGCAAAGACTAGCATAGTCTTCGCAGCATCAGAGACGATGGATCAAGCAGGATGACTGCCGTCAGCTTCCTACCTCGCGGGAAGCCAGCAGTTCACTGCAAAATGTAGCTCAACCCAGTCCCTTGAATATATCGAAATCTCGTCCGATTGTATTGGTGCCAGTTTTTCTACAAGCGCATGCGTCAGACGCTCTGCTTCCAATGGTGAATTGCGCGTAGCTGGCATCTGTCTACTTCTCAACTACGTTCCGGCCTTGTCTGCCACGTCACGCAGCGGCAGATCTGCAGGAGGTGCTTGCGCGATTTACTATCCCTGTCATTCCTGTAAAGGCCACCAACGTCCTACCGGGCAGGGGCGATGACGGAAAGAAAAGGCAGGAAAACAGCAAGAAAATTGGCAGGAAATGCATGAAAAGATCCTACAAGTGTGGACAGGTAGGCAGGATGATGGACGATGGAAGATGGATGAAGGGATAGTAAAGGGAAAACTAAAGTACAACTGCAGGTAAGTAAGGCGGGAAAAGCATGTCAGGATCGAAGAAGAAGGGATGGGGAGAGGGGAGGGGGGGCTTATTCTTCGATTTCTCCCTCTTCGCTGCCGCTTCTCACTACTTCTCTGGGAGCGGCAGATGGCGGGGGTTGTGGCGATGAGGGGGGTGATGCGCGGGGCAGCGGTGACTTTTGGCGCGAAGAGCGAGCAGCGGCGCTTTCGCGCGGTGGCTGCTGCGAAGGAGGAGGAGCAGGAGGAGAGCGGTCTCTCTTGAGTCTCTGTGTGCGTGGTGAACAGGACAGAGTCCCCAAGGTTAGCTGGCTGACTTTCTCAAAGAAGAAAAGAAATCAAGAAATCAAGCAGACAGACAGACAAGGCAGACGGATGGGCAAGATAGATGGATGATGGCCCCGAAAGCTCTGGGCACATGCTGATTGATGATGGGGGCTGGAAGGGGAGGGGCTGCTTCCTTACCTTGGGATCCCGCGCCTCTCTTCGGGAGAGCTCGTCCTCTTCGTCTGCGCGTCGACGTCGTGAAGAGGCCGCCGGTCGCTCGTCGCCGTAGTTGAGCTCATCATGTGAGCCGCGCTCGGTGCGACGACGGTACAGACGCTCGCGCTCATCCTCCCGATCTCTGCGCTCGCGATCGTAGTGGCCGTCATCGTCCCTCCTTGACCGCAGCGGCCGCTCGTGGTGGTGGTCGCGGTGATCCCGCTCTCGGTCACGGTCACGATCACGGTCACGGTCACGATCACGGTCACGGTCGCGGTCGCGGTCGCGGTCACGCTCACGGTCTCGGTCACGCTCACGCTCACGGTCGCGATCTCGCTCACGTCTCGACGGCGGAGGGGGCGGAGACAGGCGGCCGCCGCGGTCGCTGGACAAGAGGTTCTCGGCCATGGTCGACTTGCGGTGGTTTCGCTCCCTCTCGGCAATGGCCTTGCGCCGGTCGGCCTCGTACGGGTCCAGTTCGGGGCTGCGACTGCGCCTAGCAGGACGTCCACTACGTTGAGATTTCTCACCTCTAGAACGATCTCTTTCGCGCCGACCCAAATCACGCTCCGAGGAGAGCCGACTTCCCCTCCTGCGGCCGCGGTCGGCCTCGTCCTCCTCCTTCTCTCGAAGCCGCCTCATGTGCTTATCAAAAGCGCCTCTTCGGAGCTCTTCGGAGCTGACTGCCTGGAACTCTTCTGATTTCAGTAGCCGAGGTCGTACCTTGTCATATGTGTCACCCGATACGATGGGGGGATCTGCGCGCTTGAGATAGGCCCGCAGGTCATCAATGGCGCGCCTCTGGTGGCGGTCGGGCGGCTTGTCATCGTCGCGCTTGGCCGCCTTTTTGTCTCGGAGCTTTTAAACTGTGTCAGCCTTTCCTTCTTCGCCCTTGAGCAGCAGCGACTTACCCTTTCAAAAATCAGTTGCAATATGTCATTCTCAATGTTAGCAGTGCGTCGATCATCCTTCATGACTGACAGGAACTCTTGGAACTCGCTTGTTGATGTGAGCTCAAAATGCTTGTCCTATCAAGATTGTTTTTCTCCCTGTCAGTCTCTTGCTCAACGCGGCGCAACGTTAATGGCACAAGACTTACTTCAAGAACATCCAGCACGTCGTTTCTTGGTCCCCGCAAAGACCGTTCCTCTTCTTCCAGCACGTCCCAGAACAGCTCTTGTGGCGTGGACCCATCGTGGCCCAGCATATCCATGTATCGATCGTCTTTTTCGAGAAGAGGCTGAATAGTGCTCCACTTGACACCAGGCTTGATCTTTCCTTCTTGTCGAAACTCGGCCAGGAGAGACTTGAAGCCATCTCGCGCCTTGCGCTCCCGACGGTACTTCATCTTCTTGTCGTGCTGCTTCTGCTCGTTCAATGCTCGTTCGAGGCTCTTGATGTGGTCTTGGAATATGACCAGGGTGTCATACTGGGTGAGCGCTTTGTATGTTTCGTCCTGTTGGAAGGCTGAGGAGAGGATGTCTTGAGCATCGCTCCACCGAGTATAGGCCTTGATGCTGAGCTTGGGGAGGAGGTCCCTGAGTGCGTCCAACGCGTTCTGGCGCGACCGAATTTGCTGCTCCTTGTGTGCCTTTTTCAGCCCCACGATGTATTCCTCGAAGAGTTGTCGCCGCTCCTCTTCATCGTTCGTCGTCCGAAAAAGAGTTTCGCCCTCAAGCATCGGGCGAGCCGTTTTCCAGCGCGTGTAATGCACTATTTCGGGATGGCGCTTCAGCATGGTCTCGAAGTCGGCTCGAAGTTTCGTCAAGCGCTCCTCGGCCCGTTCCTTGTCCTGCACAATCACGTCCCGGCAGTACTTTTCGAACGCATCCCTTCGGCCTTTAGGATCGCGAATCGATCGATACTGCGGATCCTTGATGATGGTTCGCATGGCCTGTTCCCAAGTCCAATCGGGCTGGATTCCACTGCGCTTCAGCAGTTTTACGAAGGCGGCCTCGGCCTCCTCGGGGGACGCGTATTCCGGCTCGTCACTTGCAGCCGGAATGAAGGCCTGTGCCCTAGGTTCATTGCCGTAGCCACCACCGTGACGCGAATCAGATGAAAAATCTCGCGATTCTCTGTGATATTCATGGGAGTGACCGTGGCCGGCTCCATTTTGCGCATGCGCTGGCGGACCGCTGCTGTGTCCGAGAGCCTTTCTGTAGGCCTCGGGCATTTCCCACGAGCTTTGCTTCGTCTCGGTGTTGTACCAGTACTTGCGGCCTCCCTCGGCTGTGTACTCCTTCCATGGCTGATTTGCGAGCGCGCGCTGTGGGTGGACGTCAGTGAAGGCTACATGACTGAGGAAGGGCTTAAAAAAGAGGACTTCAATCGACTCACCTCGGCGCCAGACATCATGTCCTCGGGTTTCGTCCATTGTGTCACCTTTGTGGCGCTGTTGTAATAGTATGCGCGCCCATCGGGAGTGTGATGCTCCTGCCAGGCCGAGGCAGCTGGGCTACCGAATCCGTTCATCCTGGCTTTGGTGCGATCGAAAGCGGCTTCGGCGGGACGCTGCAGAAGCTGTGTTGACACAAGCGACTCGAGGCGCAAATGCTGCGACAAGAACTACTGGTGTATGCGAAGCCGACTTTTTTTGTTTTTCTTTTTAAAAAAAGTCGGGATCGGGATACCCAGCTTGTTGCCCAAGCGGGTCGCGGAAAAGCTGATTGCCGTTCTTGAGTTTGGGGCACCGAATCACGAGGCCGCATGCGCCTGAGTGGGGCCGCATCTCGTTTGCCCACATCGAGCTCTGACCACACTCAATCACAGGACGAACGACACGGGGTGACAGAAAGAAAAAGAGAGGGAGAGAGCGAGGTCGGCTCGGCCCAGTCTTGCCTGTTTCTCATTTCTCTTTCTTTTTCTTTTTTCTTGAATTACTTCATTCAAAGGAAGAGGGTCAGGTGAACGGAATAAAGAGAAGGAGGGTCAGCTGGCGACGATGGTGCGGCGGGACCAAAAAATAGATCAACGTTCTCCCTTTCTCATCTTCCACAGCGAACCATGGCAGAGCCGGGGTCGGCCAGTGACGAGTTCGTCGAGCAGTCGTATCTGACCTATGTCGTGCCGGCACGGACAAATATCGATCTCAGCACGGCATTTGGGGATTTGCAGCCCGAGGGCAGCATCCTCGATTCAATACCGCAGCGGGATTCACTCTATTTTGGTGAATACATCTTCTGGCACACCTCTGCTCACATCATCTTCACTCCTAACTTTTCCTCTCTCATTCAACAGATGAGACGGTTGAGGTGCTTCTCATCCTCAAGACGCCGTGGCTGGAGGAGGCGGCCCTCCAGACGCAGATTAGACGGCTCGTCATCTCGTTGGAAGGACAGATCATCAACCGCAGCGCTACCGAGCGGGAATCGCAACCCGCCGCAGAGACTATTTTCAAAGGACACCTCGACGATGTCGCCGACCCCTTCATCATCGTCGATGAGGAGGACGGCGGCCCGGGGGCCGCACCGTCTCAGCATGTCTATGCCATGTGGAAAATGTCCGTATTCCTGAATCGGCCGCGCATGCGGCTCACTCGCCCCAGCGTCGTGTTCTCGGCCTCCGCCAGTCTCAGACCGCACGTCAGTAGGGCTGGTGGGATCAGCAGCACCCGCGGCAGCGGATACCTCCAGAGCGGCATGCCGTCCAGCTTCAACCTCCTGGAATCGTTCGCGTCCGACCCGGCCCTGAAAGGTGTCAAGCCGAGACTGTCTGCGCTGCGCGTGTCACGTGTCGCCCCCGTCAGCCGACAACAAGATCTCGTGGCGCATCTCCGAGCGCTGCCGCAGCTCGAGATCCCAATATACCCCGTCATACACACGCGCATCCGGTTCTCGCACCCACAGACGGCGCCGACGAGGGCTGCGCTGATTGCCATGCTCGAGGTCGACCTGACGCCGCACGTCGAGTGCGAGGTGCTCCTCGACGCCATTACCCTCGCGTCCACCGACGCGCATGTTGAGAGTCTCAACGACGGCCAGATGGGCCTGCCCATGAGCTGCGTGGCCCACGACCACATCATGCTCCTGTACCACATCACCCCTGCGCAGATGGACAAGCCCCCGAGCCGGGCCTTCTCCAGCACCCTCGACATATCCATCATGGCCACCGCCCAAGTTGTTCCCGGTATTTGCACTCCGCGTCTCTCCATGAGCTGGAGCACTGGCTTGGACTTCACCTCCCCCGTTAACCCGAGCTTCAACAACAACCCCGAAACCAGCGGCATCCAACGCGCCCACAAGCCATCGCAGCTGTCCTTTGGCAGCATCGCTGCCATGGTGCCCCTACGGTCCCCATCGGTCCTGCGGCCCGATGCCCTCCCCGGCCTCGAATCAGCCGCCTCCCGCGCCGAGGCTGTCGTGCCCGACCTCGGCATTACCATGTCTTTTACCGGGCCAACAGAACCCGTTCATCCCGGAGACGTCTTCTCGTGGATCGTGTATGTGGTCAACCGCTCCACTGAAAAGACAGCCCTGCCACCGCGGAAACTGGCCCTGGTCGCCGTGCCGAAGCGTCGTCGCAACGACACGCGTCCTGCGCGCCCACCCTCGACAGCATCGAGACGCAGCGGCGAAAAGGAACTCGCCGATGCCGTCATCGACGTCAATATTCTCCATGCACTGCAGAAAAGCTCCGTCTCGGACGCAACAGATGTGATTTGTCTGAGCGCAGATACGCGGGTTGGTCCGCTCGCACCGGGCGCATGCCACGTTGCCGAGCTGCAGTTCCTGGCATTACGAGAGGGCATCGTCGGCGTCGAAGCCGTCCGAGTGGTCGATCTGGGGTCACAGGAGCATGTAGATATACGGGATCTGCCTACGACAATAGTGCAGCCCGCGGCAGCGTAGATTGCAAAGTACCGAATGCGCAACGACGCGAACGGTGTGTAACTCGTATTTCTGGCGTGCTCTGAATCCATTTGGACTGGCAGCTCACCGTCATGGAGACTGGCCAAGATAGAAAAAAGTTAAAAAATTAACAGAACTCCTGCCATGCAGAATGGGCCCAAGGAAAACGCCCGTCCTTTTCAATGCAGTGCAGTAATGAAACCTGGGTGATGAAAACCCCCACCCGAAGCATTCCGAAGACGCCCGATGGACTCGTTCGTGAAACTCATCAAATGTCGTCAAAGTCGTCATCCCATCCCAATTTCTCATAAATCGACATCTCCGTCGCCTTGCCAGCATCCAGAAACGGCACCGGACTCGAGAGCGGATCCATCCTCGACGAGCTGTTCCTGACTGGCGTCGCAGCGATCTCGCGCCGTGCGCCCTCAGTGGCAGGCCAAGGCTCTTCCATAGCTGGCCCGTGATTGGCCTGCCGCGCAATCGGACCAACAGCAGCCGTGTTTCTCTGTATTGAAGGAGTCGAGGGAAGCATCGCAAGCTGGTCCTGTGCTGCGGTTTTCACAAACGCCGGTTGCGAAAATGACCTCGAAGGCGTTTCCCCAAAAGGGACCCCGGATGGCGAGGCGATCGGAGCTAGTGCGTCTCGATGACCATGCCTGTGTCCAGTCGACGGTATGAGGTTTCCGATACTCGAGGGCGGCACCAGATCCTCGCTGCTGAGCAATGCTCCATACTCGGCGGCGGTGGTGGCCCCAAACACGTCTCTGAAACGGTTATTTGTTGGAGTCGCCTTGACTTGGACTGCAGGAGCCAATGTGCTTCTAGGTAACCTTCTGGCTTCTGTCACGCCGTTAGTCTCGACGTCAGCGGCACGCAGTGCCATAGAGGACTTACTCTTTGCCGAGAGGCTTGCTGTTGCTCGCCGCTCATCGGCTTCTGCCATCGCCTTGCCCACGACTTCACGATTCGGCTTTCTCAGGGCCGATATCGCATCTTTCAGCTCGGCTTCCACCAGGGCCTGCTTGCTTGCCTTTGAGTCTTCCACTCTAGACGCACTGCTGCTTCGTGACAATATCGGTCCTCGTCGCCCTGCGGACAAGGTCCTCCTGGGAAGATCCTTCAACGAAACCGGCTCGCTGCCTTCTCTCTTCACCCCGACCAGTGCAGTTGTCGAGGCCGACCGCAAGAGAGCGAGGGCATTGCTAGGCCCTCTAGATACGCTACGTCGTTGCATCTGCTCCGTCGATAGAGCTCGCTGGAGCGTCCTTTTCGCATCGAGCGATGGTCTTTTCGCGGCAGTCCCTGGCTTCTGCTCACGTCTACTAGATGGCCGCTTGAGCGACTTTGATTGGACTGGGGAGATGATGGCTGGGCCGCCGAGCTTGCGACTGATGGCGTCGCAAAGCTGGGGGAGACGTGCCGAAAAGCTGACGAGGCTGTGAGTGACTGTGCGTCGTTGCGGCGTTACTTTCAAGCAAGACTTACAATGGAACGATGACGTCGACGCAGAAGTCTTTGAGGGGTTCAGACGAGGGCTGCTGCTGTACTTGACTGTCCTGAGAGACCAAGGTATTCTGAGACTCGCCGACCAAGTTCTGCACATCCGAAGCAATAGATTGCCAGATGGTGAGACGATCAGCGTGCACATCAATCAGAACAGGCAAATTGTGCTTATTCCGTCTCCTGTGTGGCACTGCAGTGCTTGGATTCTGGTCTCCGGATTCGGCTCCGGGCAGTGTAGGCAAGCTCGAACTGTCTCTGTTCTCTGCATTGGTCAACATTTCCAGAGCAAGAATCTCGAAAATCAGGATCATTTGCAACTGAGTTTCCCTAGTCCGAAGAATGGCTACGGGAGTGTTGACTTGCGACGCTGAAAGGCTCTGGTCTTCTTCAGCAGGGGCAGGCTTATTGGAATCCCACCATTTGCGGATACACTCGTCCTCATGTGGGTACAGTGCGTCTTTTCCTAGTCTCATTTTCTTCAGCTTGCGCTTCTTCCGCATACCTTCATCAGAAGCTTCGGCCATGTTCCTCGCCTGATCTATCAACTTTGGGACAGTTTCGCGGTACTTCTTGTCGATTTGTACCGTGGTTAAGATAAGACTCTGCAAGAAGATGATCAAGTCTGCCATGTCAAGGTTCGACTCGAGATCCAAATGGAACTCCGAGCGTGCTCGAGACAGGGGACCTTTGGCGAAATATGCCAGCGAGCCCTGAGAGGTCAGCCGTCTGAGCAGGTTTTTGCACTGGGGGGTGGTCAATACACACCATTGATCTGTAAAGAGTCTCAAAATACTGGGAGCGAATGTTCTCAAATATCTTCTCGGCGAACTGCCGCGCATCCGCGGCTGGTTCAAGTGATGTCGGCTCGACTGCAGGAAGAACCTGAGTGTCCGGTTCGGGGCCAGCAGCGTTGTGCTCATCGATTCTGACATCCGGAGAGGGAAGCTGCCGGGGATCCTGGGGCTCAGAGCCCAGGCTTGGCCCGTCACTCCGATCGTCGGATCCCCCATTATCGGGCGAGGGCAGTGCTTTTGACTTTTTGCGAATATGGCACTGAATAGCCTCAATAGCTGCTCGCTTCTTTCTCTGGTCCGCCGTTAAGAGAGATGCGACCCTGCCGGGGTCAGGGCGACTCTCTGGCCGTTGCTGTCGCTGAGGGAGACGGTCACGGGCCACCGCACTCGCGTTCCTTGCCAGCTCGCCGACGTCAACCCAAGGCCCCAATTTGCACATTACATAGCGGCCGCTGTCATGTCGCTCGAGGGCAAATAGCGTGCCCTTTGACTCGGACTTGGCAATGACGACGGTAGGTGTGTTTCCAAGACGATGTTCGAGATCCAGTATCTTGATACGAGACTCGACAAATCGAGTGCGAGGAAACCCAGCATCAGATGCCGATATGTCGAGGCTAGCGAGCGGCAGATGAACGCGAGGCAGCAGCATCAACGGGAGGAGAGTGCGGGGCTGCACGAGCAGATTCGGTGGATGTGGCTAAGGCAGTCAATCATGGTGAGCAATTGGTCTCCTCGAACAGGCACAATGGTCAGCGCAGAGTCCGGGATCATGACCAACCCTTATCGTGATGGCTGGCTTCAACATATAGTCCAGCGTGACCGCGGCCGTTTGTTCCTTCAACTGTCCATCTCTATCATCTGAAGATGATGCTGCCCTGCGGTTTAAGCTGCCGTCAGAGCTCGGCGTTAAGATGCCTGACCGTTGGCGCGACGCGTCTGCGTCGAGCACGACGGACGATGACATGAATGGGCAGGGAAACCCATTCGTCAGGTGGTGGGAGAAACCAAGATCCAGGAACAAGGGAGGGGGAGATAGAGTTCAACGGGCCTACGGATTGGTGTCGGTGAGGCTCTGCGCGCTTCGCTGGCTGGCGCCGTGTGATGCGTTTGCGTACGGCAATAAAACTGGCCTGGCGGAAAGAAGCGTGGTTCGCGCGCCGCGCGTCGTGACTGGTGGTGGGTGCTCTTACCGATTCTTCCTGCGTAAGTGGGGCCACCATGTCATCTAAACGCGTATCTCGGTACTGTACGGATACAACGACGGCGAACTAGCACTAGTCATTAGAACTTGTCACGGCCATGAAAGCCGGGCCGGGCCTTGGGAAGTGTGGGTCCTACCTTCCGCATCGCCGTGCCCGCCAAGCAGTCACCGATGAAAAAGTAAAAGGTAGGCGCGATGGACGGGCCACAATATCACGCCTCATCCCGAGACACACATTGAGGCAAGGTCACGGGATATTCTCGTCTCGTCACGGCATGATCACTCGCTTCGCTTTAGCCTGCCGCATCACCGCAGCGTCATGATGCTAGCCATGATGCTAACACAAAACAGTTTCGGATGGCCGCTAGAGGCGTGCAGCGAGTCACAAGATGTGATTGTGATGAGCTCAGCTAGGCTCGCAGCTTCGATTTGAACCTTGCTTCTATGGGGCAAGACCCTCCCAGGCTCGCACAGCCGGCGCTGATGCGAATCTCCTTCCAACACATCATAGACTCAGCTCTCGAAGACACCAGCACTCCAGTCTATTTATCTGTCTCTTTACCGTTTTGATGAGGGTCGCGGCCTACATGTGCTGACAAGCAATTGCCGTGGGCATGCAAGTACTGTAGTCATTATCGTCGATGCGACGCGAATCGGCAAAGAAGTCGGCCGTCCACACCACCACGGCGATCGGGCTGTTTTGGGCCGAGATATCCAGCCCGGTTTCCTGATGGCGTCTAGCTCTGCATATCATCCGGATCAGAGTGAGCGCCCCATATGCCGAGAGAACATCGTCGACCGGGACACACATATACTTTCCCTGTCTTCCCTTTGGGATTGGCTTCCCAAGGTTCAGGTGACGGCCATGTGCATGGGCAGTGAGCGCGCTACTGTAGGAGGCGTCGTGGCTGGCCAACCGGTTGAGGGTCTTGGTGCGTCCTTCTCCTCTCGTGGCAGGCCGGCCCAGCTTCACCAAGCCCGTGAGTCCCAGCTTCGTGATTGGCTTTTCCGAAGGAGGGGAAGTTGAAAAAAAAAAAAACGACCTGCCTGGTTCGCTCAAGCCACATCCAGCCCCTTTCTAATTCGGGAAACACATGCCATGGGACGTGGACGCCTCCTCGTTCGGCTTTTGTGGTAAACGATACACACTCTTTTTTGACCCCCCAAACGTCACAAGCGGAGTCATCCATAGCCGAAAGTCTAAAGGTATAGCCCATCACCATCAGTCTTGATAGGCGCGTCACTGGCGCAACGCAGCTCACAAAAACGTGCTCTGCCGTCCTGACCAATCCGACACATTAATTCCCGGAGAAAAAAAAACCCCCTCGATCTCGCAGACCACCCTAAGGGGTCTTGTCTTCCAGGCAGCAGCTCGAGCAATGCAGATTGTGGCTTGACCACCTGAGTTGGTCAAAGTTCTTTCGCGTCAAGCACAATCGTTTTCCGACAATCTTCGGTCCATGTGAAAGCCAAACGTGCTTTTGATTCCCCTTCCCAATGGCTTTTTAGCGCCACATATCCCGGTTCCCCGAGCCTTCAACACCAAATGATGCCATGTCGTGATAAATCAGTTTGAGCCTGCTTTTAGTTTTATCTCTTTTTCCTACTCTTCCCCGTTCCTCCTTCCCCAAGCGTCTCGGATACTGACTTGCCCGGCCTTGTCTTGAACTCTACGGAGCCCGAAAGACGGGAATGATAGCGAGCAGGAGGAGCAACTGACAACAAGACACCAAAAGGCCACTGGCACACACACACACACACACACACACACATGCGTACACACCCCTCCCCTTCCGTTCCCCTGCACGGAAAGCTTCCCCGGCTGCACCATCAATTCCTATTTTTTTTTTCTTCCCAAAAAAAAAAATCCTTTTCCTTATTTTTCTTTGCGTCTTTGACTTTATGTTTGTGCGCAATTTCGCATTCCCATCATGGGGCATAGGTCTGGATCGGGAAAAGAACAATGCCATCCACGAGATTCTGACATCATGGACCTGAGGCGCAACCCGCTCCCATGTACCGCCTTCCACACACACGCGCACACACACACACACAACAACTCACCCTTACACTCACACTCACACATTTACGTGATGACAGGCCGTCCCTTTCTTTGTGTGCTGCCGAGCTGACCACAATACCACATGACCGCCATACCAACACCTCATGGTACGTCTCGAAATGTCCTGAATGGCAAAAGGACGGGGAGAGGCCGGCGCAGCACGTTGAGGGGAAAAGAGGAGGGGGAGGGGGGGTGTGGCCTTTTGCTGAATCACCTGCACGCGTGCCGCTCCCAAGCTATGACCTCATTGAACAATAGGCTTCTTGGTACCAAGGGGGTGGGGACCGTTTACATTATGATTATTGTTGTTCGTGATGTCAGGGTTGGCTTGAAGTCGGCGCTGTTGCCCATGGTGGTGTTGTATGCGGGTTGTGTTGCGTCGTGTGTCTTATTATCGTGTCCGGTTTTTATCTCATCTTTTTGTGAACAGTCGCAAGCTCGCCCGGATCCGCGTCCCTTGTCCGTCCGCCTTGTATCTCTGCCCACCTCCGTCCCTCACGCATGCACGTACACACACGCCCCTCACCAATCGACTTAACTACCTTGCCTGTTTACCTTGCCTGCTTACCTTGTCTACATACCTTACCTGCCTCCTTGCTAGCTTCATCTACTGCATGTGGCTAGCTAGCCACGTTTATGCATACCGGGGTAGGAAGAAACACCAAACAAAACCGTGAATTAGTTTTTCTGCCCCCAAATTCGCCTCTCCTTTTTTTTTTTTGCTGTCATTTTCTCTTTTCTCTGGTGGCTCCTTCGCCCTCTCTCCACCTCAACGAACCCCCGAGAATGCTGTGGCCACCGGAGCCCCGAACACAAGGTTCTCCGTGTATGTATGTATGTATGCCCTGGGTTCTTCGTGACAACGTCCCTCCACCAAAGAACCCCCGAAAACACTGTAGCCACTGGACCCTCGAATGCAAAGTTCCATGCCCTAGGTTTTTTCTTCGTTGTGATGACCATGTCCCCTAAGCTGTCATATGTAGGTAGGTGCGGTATGTAGACGCCCGTGCGAGTGGTGTCTTGACGTTGTATTCGCTCTGCCACGCACCGCGCATGCGCAGCCCCTCGCACCGTAAATAGCTTTTGGAAAGACACCGAACATATAATCTTCTCCACAGCAAAGCCAAACGCACAATGTGACCGTGGAGGCATCTCGCAGCCACTCAGACCAGGCCGAATCAACACGTCAGGACGTATCTCATCATGGTCCAACCAGCCATATCCTGGCCTGGCCGACCATCCCAACATTGCTCGTTGGGGTGTGTCGATTGAGCTGCCTGGAGAAATGCAAGCCAGGTCCTGGCAACCAGCTCATTGCAACATCACCAATCGGCTGCATGTATCCCGCAAATTGTCCACAAAACTCAACCGCATGATGTAAGCACCGGCCGGTTCTCATCCGCATTCCACACGTGCACGGGTGGTGGAGGTCTGGCGACAACGCCCACCGCGTCCACAGGTTTTCAACATGCAGTGTCCAGAGGCAGAGGTACCAAGTGGCGCACCCATGCGTTAGCCTCCACGCTTCCATTCAAGCAACGACATGTTGGATTAATTACTTTCGTATATGGAGTCTCGTGTTCTAGATGTTCAGGCTGCTTAATGCTTGCTTCAAACCAATAGGGCAGGAGATCAACGCCTCCCGCTCTCTATGCCATGAATGTCCCCAGTGTTTAGAATTGCAACCTGCTGAAAATTCCCAAGTATGCTGTGGCTAGATCCCCGCGGACATTTAAGCTCCCGTCGCTCCTAGTCAACGCGCCAATCATTTACCTGAACCGTAGTCGCTAAGTCAAGAATGTGCAAGAATATAGAAAAGCCCCCCTGATGTACAGTGCGTGTCACATGCGCTAGTGCCAGCGCGGCGCGCGGAGGCGAAATAACCGCAATGTACAAAATCGAAACAAAATCACCAGTGACAAGCCGATTCGAGCTGACACTTGGTGCGTGAGAAGAGCCAAGGCGAGCCGGGCCATGCCCCTTCGGCATGGGTCTGCTCGCCCTGACTTGTCGCGTCCTTCACCAGTCTACCTCATGACTCAGTAGGCCACTGATGCGACGAGGCTGCCACAGATCGCGGGCTTTGACGGCAGCGGTAACATCGTCCAGGTACGCTCAACTGTCCAGATGTCCGAAGCCCATGTATCGGTTTGGGGGGTTTGACGCCGTCGAAGCGGTCGAGGGCGATAAACCAGACCAGTCGTACTCTGACGAGTTGGTCCCAGCGCCCACAAAGTTCAGATATGTTTGACCTAATTGTGTTGAAAACATGGGAACCATTTGCTGGGTCGAGCACCGGGCATTCGGTGCGTAGCTGCCGTACATGGCTGCGCTGCTACCCAGACTCACGCTGTGGTGTAGCCTGCCCATGTCAGGGCCGATGAGCGTCTCTTCGGAGATGGACAGATCATAACCCGTTCCCAGGTTGTAGAGATCGTCGGAGAAACCAGGTGTGGAAGGAGGTGTGCGCAGGGTGGGGTCTGAGAGGACGAGGTCCGGTGGAGAGTATTTGCCGTTCAGCGAATAGAGAGCCGAAAGACAAGCGCCGCCTGATTCGTGTTGTTGAAGGGCGACGGGCGTGTCCGGAGTGGGAGGAGCAGCGGATCCGGTGCGTCCGACAGAGCCTCGCGGTGACGAGCGTCTGTGGAACAGCATATCCACGTTTTTGTCAAAAAACGGGCTTCGAGGTGTTGCGACTGACTTTCTGACTCGGCCGGTTCCTGATCCGGAGGCGATGCGCATCGGCGTCATCTGCCCTGCATCAGAAGTTCGAGTGGCATATGTCTTGCTCCGAGCACCGCCGATCTGCAGTGGTGCTGGCCGCCTATCGCGGCGAGAGGCAAGATCCAGTGCTCTTGGTGACTTGGCATCCGAAGCCTCCGTCGACGGCGACTCGGCATCGTACAGCCCGTCAGCATCTGATCTGGCGTTTGGGGCCATGACGTAGTCGGGAAAGGAAAATCTATCGTTGACGTCCGTGCTGAGTTTGAGCATGCAATTGTCTTGCGAGGAAAAGTGAGGGCCGTCTACATGATCCGGGATGGTGCAGTAGTCGTCCACGTCGTCGTCCCTTGCTTCCTGTTTGACGACGGCCGGCAGAGGAGACAGGGGATCAGAGTCACCGTTTCGACTGCGCTCAGTAGCATCAGTGGGCGAGTCCGGCAAGGAATGCTCCGACGGTGATTGAGATGTCTCGATGCTCTGCTTCACGGAACCAGGCTGAGGGAAAGGCGCACTCGAGGCCACCAACTCAAGCGAACGACTCTTCTCGGGCTGGGGACTGATTCCGGCGTCGACGCGCTCCTTCTCCAGTCGCTGCTTTGCCTCGTACTCGCGGATGTTGTTCTCCTTCTTCTCGCGGGCACGCCTGTTTTGAAACCAATTCTAACCATCGAGTCAGTATGGGACACCTTGCCGAGGCAAAGAAACTTGAAAGAGAACTCAGAGTTCATCAAGGACAACGCAAAGTTACATACATTGATGCGGGCATTGTCAACCCTCATCGTCTCGGCAAGAGACTTCTTGGTTGTGCTGCTAGGCTTGTGGTTCTTTTGGAATTCGGACTCAAGGATCTCAACCTCCTCCTTGGAGAGGCGAGGCTTCGACTCTGTGGCTCTTGACATCTGCTGCTGCTGGACGAGGCGGTCGTGATGCGTCTGATAGGCCTCGAGGGAATCGGCAAGATAGGCGGGATAATTGGAGAATTGGGTGTGACTTGGGAAGGGGTCTGACATGGCAGAGTAAGCCCATGAGGACCACTGCGGCTGGGAGAACGGCCCCATTGTGTTCAAGAGTTCTCTGGAGTCGACAGCCCGCGACTCGCAAGTTACCGTATAAGACAATGCTACCGGAGTGTGTTGTCCCGCGGTTGGGTGGCGGCGTTGTTGTTGGTGTTGGGGGAGAGAATTGAAAATTTGGGAATCAAGCCGTTGAAGGATGATGGAGGTAGGACAGATGGATGCTGCTTTAGAAGGAATGTTTGCCTTTAGCCGTCACTGTCAAGCCTCCAAGAGTGACGGGACAGATGTTGAACGACAAAGTTGAGCAGGTTTTAAACGGGTTGGTGTGTCGTCTATTTAAAAACAAATCGTCGACATCCAAGGGAAGGCGAAATCGTCAATGGCAAGGTGAACTATCGAAAAGGGTTTGGGAGTATGAGACAAAGTCTGTGGAGTGTCTGTGGTTCCCTACTGGGATGACAATGATTGCCAAGGGAAGAGAAAGGACTGCTGATGGGTGAGAAGGTGTTCTCGAGGGACTAGCAAGTTGAGGGGCATCGAGGGTAAATGAAGGAAGGGAACGGCCAATGGATGAGCTGTTGGTGCGTATATCCGTCCGGCACTGGCCTGGGCCCTTACCCATGATGGGCTGGCAAGAGAGAGCGAGCATGGCTTGTGGGATGGGATGCGCAATGGTGAGCCAAGAAAAGCAGGCGAGGCAAGGCGAGGCAAGGCAAGGCAGGCCAGACCAGCCCAGCCCAGACGGAAAGGAAAGCGCAGAGCACCGACCCCTGTCTGCCCAGGCCAGGCCCTGGTGGTGACGGCCGTCGTTGAGCAGAGCCTGAGACATGGGGAGTGGGGGGGCGTGTTCAGCACCAGGAGGGCGCGCGCGCGAGGGGGGGCCAGCAGCTGTGGCGGCAGCGCCGGAGCGCATTTGACGACTGCCCTGACGAGTCGAGCAGGGTCGTTATCTTGTCGGGTCCTGTCTGGCACATCCATGCCCGTCGTGGGTGCCGGAGTGGGCTCGGGACGGTGGGCTGGCTGGAAGCGGGCGATGGAAACGGCCTGCAGTGCGCTCGCGCAGGCCTCAAGGGGCGTGCGCGTGAGAAAAGTTGGAAGGGGCCAGCCAGTACGGGGGGAGGGGGGAGGGAGCTCTACCTGCCCGTGCTCCATGCTTTTGGAGGGGGGAGAACGGCTTCTGGGCTCTGCACTCTGCACTCTCTGCCTGTCAGGCTCCGGCCTCTCTGCATAAAGTATCTAGCTCAAGCTCGAGCTCTTCCTCCAGGACTGCTTACTGCAGCGTTTTTTTTATTTTTCCTATCCGACTCCTTCGTCGTATACATGCTGTTCCTTCCAACCCCACTCGTCGTCATCCGCATCTTGCTCGTGAGAAGCGCTAGCCCGCACTCGTCTTTGCTTACTCGAAGACGACGAGGCTGCTGTTCAAAGCCAATTGCTCTGCCGTGTGCTGTGTGACCCTCGAAAATCCAAAAGCTGCCGTTCCCTGGCCGTCTCTCGCGTCTGCAGTGCCTCAAGAACAGCCAGCCCCCACACTAGCCCGGGGTGGGGTGTCCGGGTGTTTGGGGGGAAAAGGAGGGGGGGTGTGGGTTTGACTGATCTGGGTGGATTCAGGCCGCCAAGCTTGGGCAGCAGACAGCAGCTGCCGCGGTGGCGGTGCCAGGCCCGTCCACTGAGAATTTCTCCCTAGCTCAACCCCCTCGTCAAGGAGGAACTACCGTCTTGCTCCCCATCGCCTTGAAGAGGGGGGAAGGAGAGAGGGGGAGAAGAAAAAAAATAGCGGAAGCGCGGTCGACGCCTTGACACGGGGGACAAGTTGGGGAGGGGAGGGGGCGTTCTTGATCGTGACTGAAGCGCGTGTTGTCTTTTGTCTGCTTCCGAATATCGTCCTGACAGTCCACAAGCCCCCCTTGAGCCGTTTTCGAGGAGCTCTTAGCGTGTCTGTAAGGATCGCATGTTTGCGACTCGACGCGGACGCGATGGCCTGCGTCCCGCGCACCCAAAGCCGAGACGCACGTCTGCAGTATGGTGGTTTGAGATCTCGTAGCTGCATTCATGCCGGAAAGAAAGAAGAAAAGGGGGATCAACGGCAGGCACCGTCATACGCACGCTCGATCCCGGAAATGGGCTGGCAGCGGGCTGACAATGGCGTGAGATGACAAGATGGCTGCGTCGGGAACGGCTGTGTCTCTGCCTGCCATCATGTCGTCGTCGCATGAGGTTTTTCTCGCCTTGTGACGTGACGATGTTGGTCTGCCTACAAGCGAGGCAGCATCCGACACAAGGGGCCGACTGAAGGGAAACGCGCGGATTCAATAACACGTACAAGCGACGGGATACTCGCGTGGTGCCTGGAAAGAAGGGGCTTTTCCAGGCCCTGCTTCTACGCAGCCGAAGGGACGGCAGTTGAACATCAGCGCAGACGCGGATGACGGCGAACAAGTCGACTCGCGCACCATGACACGCGTTCCGCCGAAGGATTGGGACGAGCCTTGCCGAGTTTTCATTTTCCCTCTCTTTCTCGTTTCTCTCCTGCTTTTTGTCATTTACTCCCTCTTCTCAGTCCTCCGGCACTTTGGGAGGGCAAGAACAGTGGCCCGTGAACCACGGATGGCAACTTTGGACTACAGCACGATGTTCCCGGGCAAGGCTGTCTTGCGCCGCCAGAGCTGAACGGGACGAGGTGCCAGAGCCATGGCCTTTCTGTGTTTCCATGCAAGTGATTGAGAGTATGCATCACTAAGTTGGGTAGATGGAAAAGCCTGTACACAGGCGAAGAAGGGTCGCGTCAAAGCGTGTGATGCGACGGGGCAGCCAACCCACTGTCGCTTTACTGCCGCAATTTTGCACACATGGGCGCGTGTAAGTGGTGTGGGCATGTGTGTGTGTGTGTGTGTGTGTGTGTGTGTGTGTGTGTGTGTGTGTGTGTGTGTGTGTGTGTGTGTGTGTGTGTGTGTGTGTGTGTGTGTGTGTGTGTGTGTGTGTGTGTGTGTGTGTGTGTGTGTGTGTGTGTGTGTGTGTGTGTGTGTGTGTGTGTGTGTGTGTGTGTGTGTGTGTGTGTGTGTGTGTGTGTGTGTGTGTGTGTGTGTGTGTGTGTGTGTGTGTGTGTGTGTGTGTGTGTGTGTGTGTGTGTGTGTGTGTGTGTGTGTGTGTGTGTGTGTGTGTGTGTGTGTGTGTGTGTGTGTGTGTGTGTGTGTGTGTGTGTGTGTGTGTGTGTGTGTGTGTGTGTGTGTGTGTGTGTGTGTGTGTGTGTGTGTGTGTGTGTGTGTGTGTGTGTGTGTGTGTGTGTGTGTGTGTGTGTGTGTGTGTGTGTGTGTGTGTGTGTGTGTGTGTGTGTGTGTGTGTGTGTGTGTGTGTGTGTGTGTGTGTGTGTGTGTGTGTGTGTGTGTGTGTGTGTGTGTGCAGGTAGGTCGGGTACTTAGTCTGAGAGTGCTCTGCAGTGTGTGTGAGTGGGAATGGCAACACGCACAGCCAGGCGGGATGGATTGCCCCGGGCCTTCCCAAGATCGGGGGGTGGAGGGGAACCTGGCGGCACTGCGACCGTATCAACAGCAGCATTTATTAATGTCCCTCCCCAGCCGACGGACGTCCAGCATTCTGCGTCGCCGCTCTCCCCAAAATGGCAGGACGAGGTTGCTATGGCCGTCTGATTGGCTGTTGGGCTTCATCGCCTCTCCGTCTCAATTTCCAGCTGCCCACCATACCTTACCCTTGCTGCGTCTATGGGCCATGTTGATCGGTCACCTCGGGCTTTCTCCCGATGTGCGTGCAGAGGACTGGGAAGAGCTGTCGGGATCCACGAGAGCTCCAGGCCTCCCAATGCCCCGTCCCAGCCCCACCTCCCCTACACCTCCACCGTGCCCAAGGCGGCGGCGGCGGCGGCGGCTCCTCTGCAGGACGCCTGGCATCGTCCACCGCACTACGCCACGACATCCAGGCACAGGCGCAACGCAGCGAAAGTGAGAGAGAGATTGATTACCGCGATCCTCTCGAGCAGCTTGTCAGGCCAGGCCAGGCCAGGCCAGGCCGACATGGGCCTAGCCGGCCGTGCTAAGGCTGTGCCGCGCCAAACAGGCCACCGACGCTCATTGGCTGCACCTTGTCGACCGGGCTCGTCTGTCCTGCACGTCACGACGGGAGTGGCCTGTCTGTCTGGGCTTTTCACAAAAACAGCCCGGTCCAGACGCCAAAGCTGCCACTCTCTATCTCCTTTTCCCCTCTTTGTTTGGTGTTTTTCGTGTCCTGTTTCGTCGCCCCCCCCCGGTCCAACAATGCAAATCGAAAATGCGCCGGGAGACCCATTCGGGCTCATGACAGCCCAACCGTTCATCTGGGCGAGCGATAACGGCGACACCCCGTAAATGGTATAATAGTGCGGGAGAGTTATACATACATTGCTTCATCTTATTAGTGCATAATGCCTGTCCCATAGCATTTCGGAAGCAAGCGCTTTGGCTCCCGCCCAAAGAGGGCGCAAAAGAGGGGGGGGGGAACGCAAGGAAAGAAAGGCAACGACGCCATTTATCCGAGATCCACTATAACCAAGACCAGATCTGTTTTGGTATCTGTCGTCTCCCATCTTTTTTTGGCCCCGGTGCTTTCTTTTTCGCCCAGCGCCTCCGCGTGGTTTATGCGCCCTCGCATGAGCATGATCCCTGAGCTTTCCATGCAGGCTCTCACTGGCCCGGCCTGTATCTCCATCTTCTCACGTCTTCCGCACGCCTTGCTTCGATTTTCCTTCTTCCTGTCGGGACTATCTCTCGCCCATGTCGTGCCGCGCAATACGACAGATATGCGTTTCCGCACGCTGCATACAGTAGTCATGTCTCACCCTACAGAACAATCTGGAGTTCTCTAGCTCAACTTCCCTTCTTCCACACTTTCTAGTCTCGTCAGGGCCAGGCCATTTTTTTCTTCCTTGCCATGTGTAAGTGCGGAGAGACGTGAGCCACTTGCACTACTCGTGACATGGCAGATGAGGACCCTGTCTCCGAACCCAGCGTCTGATGCACATATGGAGCATTGCAAAGCGACGCATTCGCAATCTTTCAGCTACGCAGGTGACACAGTCATCCACGCCCTCTACGTGATGCATTCGTAAGCACGGCTTCTTCACCTGCGCCTCCCAAGCAGCATCTAGACTTTAGCTGACTGTTGTCGTGAGCATCGTTTGCCTCGCTCCTCAATCCGTCATAAATGACCACACCCCTTCCCTGTCGTCGGTCAGCTCCAGTTCGATCAGTGCTAGCTTCTTTGCGGACCAAAGTCTCCACGGTCATCGAAGCCCAATGTCGCGGTCAGACTGTGGAGGGTTCCTGCACCCTCAAGAGTGGCCTCATCATTTTTTTTTTGGTTTCCTTCCGCAAAGGACGGTCAGCAGGCGGCACAGAGAGATTCTTCCTAAATGGCATTTAGACTTGTCACTCGGCCTAGTGGAAGATGGCGGGCGTTTTGCTTTGTGAGCCTAGTGAGGAGCACCACGTGGACGCGCGGCTTGTTCATCGTCTCCGTCATGATTTCGCATGTCCATCACTGGCTTCCTCGATTGCGTGACCCTCCCAACTAGCTCTCAGCCGTTCGGCCTCTTGTGTGGCTTGGGGCACCAGTCATATGAGGGAATCTGTTCAACCCACATTGCGGACCTGAATCATGCGCCTCCGTAATCGATTGGTCGCGAAGCGTTCGCCTGTGTTTGTACACAATTGCCCGTCTAAGCGACAAAGATGAGAACTGCCGCAAAAACAGCATCTTCTTCAGTGAGTCTGTGCGTGTATCGGCACAGTGACCCGTGAGAAAGGGTCATTCGTCGTCGACCAGCACTCACTGAATCATATGCTGCTGCAAGATAGGCCAGCAATTTGTTGAGCTGCACTAATATCCGTGATGGAGCAGAGGTGAAAGAAGACGATTGGGGAACGAGGAGGCTTACTGTAGGGCTACGGCTAAACCTCATCTCTCTCTCCCCACCTCTTTCCGAAGCGCGCGCTAGGCCGTTCTGGCGTAGCAGAGAAAAGCCCAGCGCCGTCAACGGGCATATTCCTCTTGCGGCTAGACCCCGGGGGATGGGTATATGCAGCCTGCGCGCCAATCTAACCTGGCTCAGCTAAAGCGTGCCCCTCCCCACGTCCCATAACGACAGTTTGGTGTGCTCCTCCCCCACCACAGTGACCCCCCGTTGTGCCTCCCGGGCCATGGCTGTCACTGTCAGGAACTCGACTCCGTCCACGATGCTGCGGCGCCCGACCGTTTGCTCTCCAGGTCACGCAAAGTCTAGCGCCAGGGCGGTGAGAAGCTACGGAACGGGTCACCACCACGCATTCCTCCTGCTTCTCACGATCCCCAGGGCTCTCCCCTCATCTGAGCCGGAATCGTAAAGCCAATTCCGCAAAGCACCCATCTGCCTTGGCAGACATTAATTGCGTGGCCCGGCCACGGCTCCACAAGCTGCACGGCGCGACTGCATCCTGGGGGCGGGAGCCCATCTGCCATTCGTCTACGCCGTTTCTGATTCGTCCAGTCAGCCAAGCAACCGCACAGGTGCCGTTGCTGGCCACCCCTCCCAACTACTCTCTCCCCATCCGAATTGGCGTCTGGATCGCGTCGCCGCGGGCCTCTCTCTTCTCTCTAGCCTTGCCCGTTCTCGCCGTGTGCGCCGGCTCTCCCTTTCTGAACTTCCAGGTCTTATCACCCATCATTGATCAGCCATCATCCACAAAATGGAGCCTCGATATCGAGCAATTTACATGTCGCCCGTCGAATGAGACGATCTCGTCACACCGACTATGGACTCGACTGTGCAGTCGGGCAAAGACGTTGATTCCTCTCGAGCCAGGCGACAGCCTCATCTCCGCGTCTACGCAGGATGTCGCGTAGCACATTTGTACGCGTCCGTGCCGTTTCTGGCCATGCATACACATTTGCCTCCACTGGTTCTCTGCCGGTTTCCCCTTCCACAAGACCCGTCGCACGTTTGGCCACGACCGGTGCAGGAACGGTGACGAGCATCTGGAGCGAGTGGCTGTCACTATCTACATCAGACTTCTTGTCAATGCCGTACCAAGGTGGGCCTATCTCGACCCTCACCTACCTTACTATGGCAGGCCGCGGGCGTCAAATGACTGGTCTTGAATTACAATCACGTTGCCCAGCCCTAAAAGTCGACGCACATGGCAAATCCTGGCCGCGCGAGCACTAAGCAGCCTACGTCCAAGGGAATGGGAGGGGGGGTTCTGGAAAGATTGACCACGGTTGTCGCTAGTGCTACATGGCTCTATCAGGGCAGCAGCCGTCAGTCGTTCGTCGAGACTCGATGGCCGCATGGGCTCCATCTCGAACAGCCTTGTGCAAAGCAGGGAAAGACAGGCGGCGGACGCTCACGTCGGCAGCTAGCCGTGCGCGGTAACCCTGCAAGGCAAGACCGAATGTCGATCAATCAAAACGCTTCCAAATACTTCAGGAATAGAAAGACAAGCAGCAGTTTGAAGAACAATGAAGGGCGATATCACCCAAGACATGCAACAGGCACGGCCGACTGGCAGGGCCTAGAATCTTTTTTCTTCTCTTCTCTCGAGCCATCTGACACTTTTCTCGACGCACTTTTGCTGCAATTGGCCAGATGCTTTTCAGCTGGCCAAGGTAATTAAGAAATACAAAGCATGAAGCATCTAGAAGGAAGACAGCCATGCAGGCTCCCGCATCCACCCCAATCTGATTCGCATCTCCGTCGCGTCTGCCTCGCGGCTGTGCGTAATGTGCTTCCTACCTAGTTGTGAAACATCCTGTCCCATTCTGGTCTGTTGCGCCAAGGGGGCGTCGGCTCCTGTGCCGCCGCCGTGGCGGTCGCGTCCAAGTCTTCCGGACCGATGGCGTCCCGCATTCGCGTTGTCCGCCCTGATCTCTCCCCTTTCTTCTTCGCTTCTTTGCTGCGCTGTATGCGCCGCCTCTTGATTTTTAGTATTCTGTGAGACTCTATTCGGCTCTGTTGCGACATTGTGTAGGCCCTCCTATACGCATCGTCACTGTCAGCGTGGGCCTTCCACGCCTCCACATATTCAGGTGCGCAGTCGGCATATGATTGGCTGTGGGGTGGGATGACGCATTCGCGGGGGGGGACGTCCGTCCCTTGTTCACGAGGGCACTTAAGTGTACCTGTCAATAACTCTTGTTCGAGACAATCTTGGTTCGTCAAGGTAGACGTACCGGTGCCGTGTGACGGCAAATGTAATAAACAGAGTGTACGGGCGTGTTGGGAGAGAAGCGGCAGATCCCATACGGCGCCTCGACACTTCTGTCGTCGTAATGGCAGATCTACATGCATGCATGCGGTCAGTCGAGTCTCCACACCTTTCAAGAAGGCAGATTTCGGACGGCGAAGTGTCAGATACATACCCCGAATCTGGGGCTTGGATTCAGCGTAAAGACACCAGTACTCAAAATGAGCACCAGGGTCAAGAAAGCGATAACGGCCATTCTGAAATCAGCCTGAGTGGTTGTCGTGCCGCGCAGTTCACTATTCTCCGACTCGAGTAATTCGCTACTCGCTCGCTCTTCACTTGAGGGGATCCTCTGGACAACGCCCTCGAACGTGTACAGAGGCCCCCGACAAGAGACCTTATAGCAAATCGGCCAGAGGCCCGAGTTCCTCCCCTTGAAATGCCATGCGCTCAGGAATAGTTTTTACAACTTTTTTTTTATCCTTCATCCCCCTTCATTTGGCATTATGATTATGATGAGCCTGTCACACTTGCATCTGCTCGGCGATGTTGACGCCAACTTCGGCTACCTGTCGCGGAGAGGAGATAGCCACGAGCCTTTTTGCGGCCCTCGACAGCAATCTGACGCAGGTCTGCGATAATGTTTGCTCATTCACCCATAGCGACACAATAACCCCAAGTTTCGGATTTCCCTCCATTTCTTGTAATGGCTGCAGTCCAAGCTCCTCACCAGCTCACGTGATGCTGCTCAGACGCTCCCAGCCCGTGTGTAGCTTGAGGCAGGCAGGCAGGCAGGCTCGTAGCCGCCAAGTCTGAGGCGGGCAAGCATCGGTGCAGCAGGGCATAGCGAGTGGGCACGCTGTATTTTACCGCAGCAAATCATCGGTGACACAGCTGGAACAATACTGGTCCAACAATGGAAGAGCAACGAGAACAATAGTTGTTTAATCATCAGTCACGGAATGACTCTCTTGCTCTTTCGTCGACACAGCCACTGCACCGCACGAAGCCAATTGCTCATGCTACCAAGGACTGGATGAATGCATGGTGGGAATGTCCATTCATCTAGAAAAATTCTACGACGCAGGCAGAGAAGTTTCGAAACATGCGATGTGGAAAACCACTCATGGAGCCAGAAGTGCATGCACCGATGGATGTGGGCATCATCGGACTGACAAGATGGTTGCTTCCATGTACGCGCGATCGACGCTCCGTCTCAGCCGATCGATGGGGTGCGAGCTCATACGATCAACACAACCTGTCACCAGCATGGCCGTCATTGCCGACGTGCGTCGTTTGCGGCGACATACAAATGCAGCTTTCCAGTGATACGACGAAGCCTGGACCATGTCCATGCCTCGAGACAATGAGCTCGAAAAGTGGACGACACGGTGGAGGGAAGGACGGAGAAGGAAAAGGAAAAAAAAAAAACAAATTAACAAATTAACCCCAGATCGCTGGAAGAACCAACAAGGCCCCGCCCGGTCGTGCCAAGTTTCACTTCAAGGTTGGCAGCCGCAGGTGAGCGTGACAACCTTGACATTTCTCTGTGTCGTTGGGTACTGGGCCGGCCGGCTGGCTGGCTCAAATTTCCTCTCTCTCTCTCTCTCTGTGTGCCGCTGTTTGCATTCTTCTCCCCCGGCCTCCCATGTCTTATTTCGCTTGGCCCGTGCTTCTCCTCGAATCTAGAAGCTACATACCCGTTCCCGGCTGCCCGGGACCGTCGTACCAAGAAGGCTTGCGACACCCCAAAAAAAGATGTCGTGACCGCGGCAGGCCATGGGTTTCCAGACATTTGCGACCTGCATATGCAAGCACCCAGGGGAGATGGGGCCACATGATCATGTCGTATGTAGCGTATGAACGAACGTACAATACTGTCATGTATGTGTATGGGCGGCACTTGAACGGTGGGAGGTCAAACGACGTCTAGGAAGGACGGGAAAAAAGTGATTGACGCGACAAGGTGGGAAGAGATGGGACACGATCTGCCGAGCTGGGATCACCGATGAGGCGATTTCCTACATTTGCTCATCCTCCCCCTCCCCGCTTCCTCCTGGTGCTGCCACAGCTACTGTGCTGCTGCTGCTGCTGCTCCGGCTCCTGCTCTTCCTCCCCTCCTTAGCGGTTGCGACGGCAAGCTCCCAGCTGGACCCGACAATTTTCGCACTCCTGCAACCCCGTTGGAAAACTGACAACCTGGCGCCCGCAAGGTACTAGGCAGCCCGGCGGGGACCCGACGTCGGAGTGGCGTGGGCGAGAGGAAACAAAACCAGACTTTGGCTTCCGAGCATTGCGGAATTCGCTCAGTCGCCCGGCAGCAAAATTCCGACATGGCGGGAGCTGGTTTCACCCGACGACAATTCCGAGCAACGGGGGAC
This sequence comes from Moelleriella libera RCEF 2490, assembly GCA_001636675.1. Taxonomy (NCBI): domain Eukaryota; kingdom Fungi; phylum Ascomycota; class Sordariomycetes; order Hypocreales; family Clavicipitaceae; genus Moelleriella; species Moelleriella libera. The sequence goes on along the minus strand of AZGY01000001.1, from coordinate 1,021,933 downwards.
TGGACTACTGGATGCGTGGGCCACGCGACACAGAGGCACGCAGATTTTGGATCGTGCATCCGGTAAATACAATGCACCATGTCTGGAGTACCGTACCGTACGTGCCCCAACGGAGTCCGACCTGCGAGCGTATACGCAGCACGGAATATGGACATGGTTGCCTGGGACCCTGCATCAACAGCTGACGGCGGCTCCATGTGCGTGCACCACAGTACTGTATGCATGTACGATGATGGGGCGACGCGCGACCTGTCATCTCGTTTTCGTTCAAGTCCTTTTTTTTGGGCTGCGGGCAGATCAAACTTGTTCAAGTCAAGACGCCTTTTCCGAACGGATGAGTCCAGCCAGATTCGGTCTTGGTCGCCATCATCAGCATGCCACAATCCGGAGGGGCCATACGTTTCTGGACAAGAGCCAAAAAAAAATAAAAAATGACCAATGTGCTGTACTACGTACGTAGCACGAAAATGTCGAGTGCGTTGCACAAGGCCACGGGTGCGCCCCACCAAAATAGGGAAAAAAAAATTGGGTGACAGAGAGAGAGAGCTGGAACAGCAAATTGTATCCGTTATATCTTATTAATATGACAGCCTCGTTATAGATCAGACTACCGATTCGTCAGAATCCGCTTTGTGGCTTGGGCATTCGCGGCGAAGCAAGACGAGGCGCGTCAGGGGACGATGCCGGTTTGGGGAAAACCAGAATTATAAGCCGACGCCCTCCTGCCTACATACGTCCAAGTGTGTGGACAGTCTGAGGGTGTCGTGGTCCTACTTTATGATACCGGACGAGTTTATCTTGGAAAGGGAAAAAAAAAGCACGATACGGACGATGATGCTTAGATGGCTTGGGGTGGGGGTGTGATGGCGGCAGCGCAGCGGGGAGGCGGAGAGAAAGGGGGGGGGGGGGGGGGGGGGGAAAGGTGCCCACGCTTGCTCTGCTTGGGACTCGGCTCTCTCTCTCTCTCTCTCTCTTTCTGTCGCTCGCTGTGAGGCTCGCCTCAGCCCGCGGTGTGCAGGAATGCAGCCATCAACGAGGCCGCTGCTGGGGGGTCTCGAACTGAGCAAGCCCCCGTGCGGCGAGTACGAGAAAGCGCTGCGTGTATGGCATTTTTTTTTTTTTTTTTTTTTTTTTTTTTTTTTTTTTTTTTTTTTTTTTTTTTTTTTTTTTTTTTTTTTTTTTTTTTTTTTTTTTTTTTTTTTTTTTTTTTTTTTTTTTTTTTTTTTTTTTTTTTTTTTTTTTTTTTTTTTTTTTTTTTTTTTTTTTTTTTTTTTTTTTTTTTTTTTTTTTTTTTTTTTTTTTTGGGTGGGAGCTCCCCTTTCCCCTCCTTTTCATTATGCCTCTCTCGCCATTGTCCCCATCGTGACGTTTTTTTTTTTCAGCCAACCAGCAACGGTTCCTGTCGATCGAAGCCGACCCAGGCTCCGAGCTTAGATCGAGAACCGTTTGGTCATGCACTCTGCATCAAGATTCAGATCGAGACTTTACCACTCTGATTAGCAAGCACACACTTGATCATGGCATGTGTTTTCTTTGCCAGGCACCACCACCACCACCACCACCACCATCATCATCATCATCTCATCACATCACATCACATCACATTTGCTCCGCTCAACGGCATTCAGCCCCTGTCTCGATCCGCGGGGCCGAAGAAAAAAAAAAGGCAGATACTACGTGTGTACAAGCCTCGCTATGCCCTCACTTCTCACCCGCACCCCATATAACATTGTCTTGTATGTAAAAGGGCTGGAGATGAAAGTTGGGAGCTGCGGGCGCCAGATCCACGACCATCTCGGCGACTTGGTATAATGACTACCCCGAGATGCACTCCGAAGGAAGAAAAGAAAAACACCCCTTAAAAAATGATTTGTCGAGAATGTCGTTTGCGGGCGGTCCCGAATTGGTGAAAGCGTTCCTCGGTCACTCTCATTTACTGTACACACTTTGATCAGTCACTTATTATGCAGGCGGTGCGGAGACCAAGCAGGGCGGACCGAAACGGTGGAGAGCTGACCTGAGTTGCCGATGATCGTCGGGTGGCTTTTTTTTTTTTCTTCCCTCCCCTACCCTTTTCCACAAAGTAAACGACATACAGCCAGCCCTTTGTGAGTTTTCCGTTCAATTCGACGCGGAACCGACCTAACCTTACCGAAACCCCAAAGAAGAACTCTCTAGTTCATCGATGACCCTGTGCTGGTCCCCAGGGGACTGATCGAGAGAGAGAGAGCAGGCGCCACCAAGGTTTTTCCCGCTATCCAGCCCAGCAGCACATGGCTGGCTGGCCGGCTGGCTGGCTAACTGGCTTTGACGGGTTGATGTTAGACCTCGATGGACAGAAAGGTCGCGCAAGCCATCTTTCTTATCTTGCTGAGCTCGGCAGCCCCCCCCCCTATCTCTCTCTCTCGTGTTCGTTCGTCCGTCCAAGCACACAGACCATCGTCATGCCATGTTCGTCTAAAAGAACGCAAGGGCAAGCCACACGACGCTGAGTTTCCCTCCTCCTAGCATCCATCTATCTACCTACTAGCAGGCCGCGGCCTTGACAAAGGCATCAAATGGCCATGTGGCAAAGTGTACTGAGTGGAGGCTCCCGTTCCAGCCACCATGCAATGCAGACTTTAGCCCTTTTCAACATGTGTATACGTATGTAAGCTCTGCTGCCACCGATATGGTTGATGGATTGTGTGTGATGTGCTAGATCGATCGTTCCTTTTTTCCTCACTCTGCCTCCGTTGTCTCTTCTATGGATCACTCGATCAGAAAGCAGAGAGATCAAAGGCGGCCCCGATCAGAAAACTGACAAGCGGGCAACATCGTTTGGGCGTCCAGAAAAGCTGTGGCCCCGGCATTGCCATGCGTCTGCCTGTGATTCCGTGTCTTTTCGCCCTTTCCCATTATCCTTTTCTCCGAACAGTGGGCCGAAAGCCTGCTTTCACAAGTGCCGCCAATGATTTGATCAAACAAGTCAAGGCGGCTGCGGGGGGAACAACGGATGGCAGCAGACGATCCTCGTGATGAGGTTCTGAATCCATCCGTCGCTCACGCATCTACGTGAGGGTGGTTTCTCGCTCTCTCTCCCTCTCCCGCGCTTTCTTTGATGAACCCGTATTAGGAAGACGCGAGAAACGCAGCTCGGGGGCTGTCTCCTGCCGCCCGCACGAGGATCAACGCGATTCCTCGCGTCAGGTTTTCCATGTACCTGCGTGTACGTATCGTCCGTCCAAAGTGAACTCGACCAAAATCATCGCGGCCCTCGCGACGCGACAACAGTGTATGCTACAAAGGTGCAAACGACTCCCCTTGAAATCATACTCCAAGGGCAGCCGGGGGGGGGGGGGGGAAGCCGTCCAAACATCCCGACGACTCAACGCTGGCGGCACGAAAGTGCACTGGCTTCGCAGATGCCCTTTTGTCCACGAAGACGCGTTGTGCCCGACGCGCCATGCAACTGCGACAACATGTCCTGTCGTTCCGGCTGGGTAGCTCGAGATGCGCCGGGCGAACAGGAAAGGAACACGGTGGGGGAAAAAACTGCATGACGCTACTTGCTGTCAGCGAATTTCACGCGATTGGTCGCGGCGGGTGTCAGAAAAAGGGAAAGAGGCCTCGTCGTTTCCGTCATTCACGCACGACTGTCGCGTTGCAAGCGCGTCAATAAGGCCACCCAGAAGATGTCGTGACGGGAGGAACCTCTGTTGTGTATCAGAAGTGCATCGATACGTCATGACAAGGGCGGACGCCAGAGAAGAAGAAGAAAAAAAAAAGCCGAGGCGAATCCGTCAACATCCCCGCTTGCACAGACGCGACGGGACATCTTAGACTTTGACTCTGAACGGCTGCTCACTCAGCCGGATCGTCGTTCACTCCTCAGACACAGACGTGACACACAAAAAATCGACAGCGATGATGGTTTGTTTGATTTTAGTTTCCCTGGGTTCCGTCGAGCGAAATGAGTCTAGTGTTTCTTGGGGAAAGGGGATCTGTGGGTGTCACGCGCCGGGGCGAGGGAGGACGTGTTGCTGCTACACTCACACCTCTCTCTCTCTTTTTGACTCACCCATCGTGTCGGGCGATGAGTCGATGACAAAGGGCGGCTGCCGAAGAAACAGCGCACGCGCGCGAGTGTCGGGCCAAACAAGGAGCGGGATGATCCAAAAGGCAGGCCAGAGCCGATCGATTTGAGTCAAAAAGACAGACAGGGCGACAAAGCTGAAGCGTGTGTGACTTGGGTCGGGTGATGGCGGTGCCTTGCCTCCTCGCCTGTCGTGCAGACTCTGAGACTGCATGTGGATTGCTCCTCCTCAGGTTCTTGCGTCGACAAAAAGTCTCTGAGCTCTCTGACGACGGGGGCTTTGAACAATGAGCAAAGCGGATCTTGCGCGCGCGTCCCTGGCAAAGGGGGCAGCACCTTTTTCGTCGCGCGGAATGCAATTCCCAGACTACCGTAGCAAGAATCGCCAATTTTTCCCGTTAATTATTTGATCATCCCGCCCCGATGACTCTCGTCCCCTTTCCCGTTTTTTCTCCTTCTTTTCCCCCCCTCCTTCTGGCCGCTCTCCATCTGTCAGTCGCGAAAGAGGAAGGGGAAAAGGGGGGGAAATACGGGAAAGGTGAGAGTGGTCTCCGGCGTCCAAACGAGACGAGGATTTGCCCAAAGCTTGTGATGCCTGCTGAACCCTCAAATGGGATCCCTTGGTGTCACAATTTCAACTTGTTGCCAACGCGTTTGCTATCTCAATCGTCACTAGCCCATTTTCAAGCTGGTCTACGACCCTCACGGACTCGAGATCCCTCACTATCCAATCTGGGCCGGCCGCCACGATCTGCTCGACATTGTGGCTCGTGACCAGCCCGATGACACGGCAGCCCGCGGCTTTCCCGGCGCGTATGCCGGCCGGCGCGTCCTCCAGAACGAGCACCTCGGACGCACGACGACGCAGACACAGCTTGTCTAGTCCCTCCTGATAGCACATTGGGCTCGGTTTGCCTTCCTCCACGGACTCTGCTGTGACGAGATGTTCCGGAACGGCCAGCTCCAGGCGCTTCAGCCACCCGAGGACAAGAGGCTCGGTGCCCGAAGTGACGATGGCCCAGGGCGCGGCTCGCGCAATGAGCGAGTCGATAAAGTTCCTGGCGCCAGGAACCTCCGTGGCATCGTCGCCATACAGCACAGGCAGTCGGGCTTCAACCTCCCTGACGTCTGTATCACGCATGTGCCCAAGCGGTCAGGGTCACGTCATCTTGAAGAGGACTTGCTTTGGTCCAGCGCGTTGGACTGGGATGAGAAGATGAGGGGGGAAAAGAGGAAGGAGTGTGTACTTGTGCTGGCTCACTTACAATCCCAGTTGGCTTTGTGCGGCGCAATGATTTTGAACACGTCGATGCTGCGTCGCCCGTGGGATGTTTGGAGAATCTCTTCCGGGTCCATGCCAATTTCTTTGCCCACGCTGATAGGCGCAAAAGGAAATCAGCTTCGGCTTCAGATTGTGCTGATTCACGGCCCCTGAAGCTACTGCCGGGAGGGTGAGACTTACGTGTGCCAGTGCTTGACAATGGCTGTCGTCGAGTCAATGATTGTGCCGTCCATGTCGAGCAGGAAACCGGCAAAGGACGCTCGTTGAGCGGGCTGAGTGAAGCCCGGTTGTGAGCTCTCCATGATGCCCGTCTTGTTTCTGGTATCGTCTCGGGTTTGCTGGCGCCTCTCTCTCTTGTCCCGCCTCTTTGATGCTCTCTGGTTGCTGCTTTGGTCCTTTATGCCCGCCTACAATCAACGTATCCAGTGGATGAACGGGGTGATGACGGATTCGGGAAACAGTACCGGGAAAGATTGTTTGAACGTGACTAGATGAGAATGAAGGAGCGAAGTGAGCGGTACGAGTTGACGTTTTGTCATTCGAGGTCCCTTCTCTCGGGGATTCCGCCGGGCAACAAGGAGCGGAGTTGCCGGACGGGGCAAGGTCTACTATTGCGGCACATGCAAGGTCGACGTGAGCTGCCCGAGCCCCGCACTTTCCATCCGCCGTTGGAAATCCCGCCTCTTTCATTGCTACCTACATATCTTCAAATTTCGAAACCCCATCTTGACATTTACCTCAACCTTGAATAATCACACACGCGGATCACTAGGCACATTTAACCCTGGCAAGCCTGTGGCGCCTAAATTTCCAACATCAACAAACCAGACAACCAATTACTTCTCAGTTTGACCATATGTCTTCCGCAGCAGATATCGCGTCGAAACTGGCTTATATTAAGGGACTTCTTACCGCTGGTGGCACAAACGAGCAAATGAAGAATTGGTATGACGAGTATAAGAAACTCAATGCGGAATTACAAGCGGCCAAGGCGGTGCAGGCTACAAGCACACGCACTAGATAATCACCCAAGAAGAGGACATGTGGCAATGTCCTTCAGAAGTTCCGACGTCATTAGCCATCATTAAGCCATGTTTGGGCTTTTAAGACCTGTAGGAGCAGGTCTGCCGTTTCCTTCAATCGTTTCAAAAATCTCTGTCGTGTGGAATGTTCGCGTGGAATAAGTTCGGAAGAAAGACGATGGTTTTAAACACTTCAGACACGATTGGGAGGTCCTTTAACAGAATTGCAATGGTGGTTATCATTGTGTGTTAGCTATGTTTTCCAACACAACAGCACATTAAATGAACAAATCTGATACAAAGAAATTGTTCTAGCTAGTTAGGGGTGTGTATGTTACTATCGCCTCCACAATGTGTCAAATCTGGTCCGCCTGATCTCGCGAAACATCCAACGGCTAACGCTAAGGGTAGATCTTCTATCCGGTTCTTGGTGTCTTGACAAGTTTTCACCGGTAATGTTTCGTCTATCTAGTTCTCTGAACGCGCTTTCTGTCGGCAGGATACTCATAATTCGCCCTAGAACCAGTTTCACGACTCGAAGATCAGGAAGGATGAAAGGGATTGGCCTCCAGACACCTAGCAGGAGCGACGGCAGAGCCTGGCGTTGGGTTGTCTGAACTGGGTTAGCAGGACTTGCGACGGCCTACCTGCTCCAGCATGACGAGCAAAAGCGGTATGACGTGACACTGTTTGAACAGGTATAGCTGCCGCTATTACAATGACTACTTGGTAGCCTAGCGGAGTGATCTAATAGGTTCATAGGCAGAAAACTTATCTGTCAATGCGGCAAGTTCACAGCATATCAGGGACATTTCTTTGCAGCTTGACGTTGGGTATCAAGAGATACCCTGTGAGACTTGGCAGCAAGCGAGAGAAAGTCGGGGCTGGCGAAACGCGCAGCGGACGTGTCTTGCGGCTCATTATCATGCAGAGACAACCATCGATTCCTCTGGGCCAACCAAGAGCCGGATTGTGCTCTCAGCCAAAATCGGGAATGAGGCAGCAATGTGAATCACGCATAGGATCCGTTGGTGATACGGAGAACCGTTTTGCGTGCGGGTATGCACAAGTAACACGGGTGGAGGTATCCACATCTTCTCAGTTTATTATAATACTGGTCAACTAGGCGCTCTAATTCGTAACACCTGCCAGTGTGGATAATATTAGGCAGCTCATTGGCTGATAATGAGCGGCAAGATGTGATGAAGGAGATGAATGCTCTGACAAACACGGCACGGAATAGTCACGCATGGTGTCATCTTTCTATTTGTTACCGACGTTGCGGTTCACCCGTGTGTAGTAGGCAGCAGCACGCCATTGGCGTAAACAGGCCAGAACAGAGAGGCGGGCTGGGTGCAATGCGGCGGCGCTTGAGGAGACGGCAAAGGCCGCAGCCAAGCAATACCATGATGCCATTCGACAGCAGAAAAGGTCCCATTAGGATGCATTCCTAGCCGACAACGACAACATCTAGAAGGCGGCAAAGTACCTCAAGTCGGGAGACGACACGGCTTTTGGCAAAATACCGCAACCCGTAAAGTTAGACAGAACCAGAACGAACTCAAACACTGAGCAGGCGAAAGAGTTGCTGACCATTCCCACCGCTCCCGGCGGAGATTGAAGAGGAGGGAGACATGCCGCAGCGGGCACCTATGCCGATGCCTAACCTCACCGTGGAGGAAGCAGAGCGTCACTTATTCGCTGCTAAATTTTGGAAGGCACCAGGGGGAGGATATGGCGCCCCTGTGATGGTATGGAAGAAGGTCTGGCCAGTGGTGAACTATAGAGTTCTTGCGCTATATTAAGCTTCGGTGGATGAAGGAGTACTGCCAAATCAGTGGCGACATGCAAAGATAATACCTCTAGAGAAGCCCGCAAAGGCAGACTACATAGTAGCGAAAGCTTGGAGACCAATATCACTACTATCAACACTTGGGAAAGTACTGGAATCTGTGCTGGCTGAAAGAGTTTCGCACGCGGTGGAAACGTATGGACTAATTCCGAAGAACCACTTTGGGCTCGTAAAAAGCGCTTAGCGGAGCAAGCGTTACTATCACTGTAAGAATAGATATATACGGCCGGGCGCGGACAACGCGTGATAAGCCTAATTTGCCTCGATGTTAAAGTGGCATATAATGGAGTTGGCAAGGAAATATTAGTATAAAGAATGAAGGCCAGAGGACTTCCCAATAAGCTCTTAAAATAGGTCAAGGCCTTTTGCTCGAACCGCACAGCCATAATCACGGTTAATAGACAAAACTAAGACTTTCGGAACTTACCATAAGTAGGACTGCCCCAAGGGTCACTGCTCTGTCCAATCGCATATTTGTTCTTTAATGCAGATCTCGTTCAACTTTAAATCAATGCCAATGGATGAGCCATAGCATTTGTTGATGACTTTACAGCACGGGTGACCGGCCCAACCGCTCGTAGCAACCGCGGCGGCATCGCAGTCATCATTAAAAGCGCTTTGGAATGGGAGAAGAGAAGCGGAGCAACGTTTGCAGCGGAAAATACGTCCATTATCCATTTTACTCACGATAATTCGAAGGTAGACAAAGTGCCGACCGTCATCAAAGCCCAGCATGCGAAGGCAAAGGAGCATGTTAAGATCCTAGGGGTAACCATGGACTCTAAGCTCAAATACCGACAACACATTGCGAACGCAGCATTCAAGGGTCTAGAGGCGGCAAGGGAGCTGAGAAGACTCCGAGGCCTCTTGGCGGCCACGGCGCGGCAGTTGTTCACCGCAACGGTCGCACCAACCATCGACTTTGCATCGAACGTCTAACTACACGCGTGTAAAGACAAACTAATAGGGCCGGTGAATCAGGTTCAAAGGATGGGAGCTTAAGCGATTGTTGGAAGTTACCTAACAGCTACCACTAGCATAGCGGAAGCGGAATCTAACATTATAAGCGTGGAGGAACGACTATGGCGACGATCAATCAAGCTCTGGATCAATCTACACGCCCTCTCCAACGCTGATCCTCTCCGACGCATTATATCGAGGATACAGAAGTTCTACCCGGCACGTAAATCACCTTTTCCACCAAGTAGCGTGCCAACTCAAAGAGGTTCCGATTGATGAACTAGAAAACATCCAACCTTTCGCACTAGCACCGTGGGACAAGCGTGTGCAGGTTGTATCCAACAAGACGGAGAGACAAGCAACAGAGGGATGGATTATATAACTAGCGGTGAGCAGTTCTGCTCGCAGCGGCATAGTGGGAGCAGGAGGAATACAGGAGCTGCCTTCATCATCACTTAGTAGATCGCGACGCGTGACATTTCCCTTCACTGTCGGCGCTGGAACAGAGAATAGCCCCTTCTCTGGGGAGCTGGCAGCGATGGCCGTTGTGGTGGTGTGGCCGTTCCGATGATAGGCACCACCTTGGAGGTGGGGGGGCGTGGCACGAGTACCCCTGCGTCCTGCGCGCCGAGTCCTCGGTTCTGCTGTCTGTCCGCCATTCACGGCCAAGCCTCGACAACCCATCCATAATCCATGTTCATGTTGGAGATGTGGCCAAGCATTCATTCACCCTTGATGGGATGATTCGGTAATTTCTTGTTTTCGCTCGTTGGCCGTGACGAGTGGTGAGGAGCGCTGAGTCGCGGGCGGAACCACAACGATTCTCTCACTCATATTCACCCACTCACTTTTCCGAATCGGATCAATCCAATGCGACCTTGTTGATGAGATTACGCGGGGCCCCCCAATTTCCTCCATGACGGTCCCGCGCCGGCAAGAAGGTGCGGCTAGCTACGCTACGGATTGATCCCGTGCCACCTCCCTCAGCCCTCCTCCGTCCGGCGGCCGCGACTGCGTCTGCTCCCCGGCTGCCACTTCAAAGGCTGCCGCCACGAGTCTCGAGAATACGATAGACATCATCGGCTGGCCAGCCTCTGATACTGTAATCCGTCTTCCCCATGGGTTCGCAGGTGGATGATACCCGGGAGCTGGTAGTGCTGGTGAAAAAAAAAAACCCCAACCCATCTTCCTTCTCTGGTCGGTGTCGTTACTGACTGAACCGGATATTGGGAAAAACAAACAGCCATTCCGGTCCCAGTGGCCCGTCAATCCCTCGTGGGAGATTGCCAAGAGTCTCCCGTCGCATCTGCCGGCTCCGTCGGCCTCGTCGGCCTCCTCCTCCGCCAGTCCCGACAAGCAAGAGCAAAACGAAAACGGTGACGATAACGACAATGATGGCGATGATTTTGTTAATGGGAGGAGAGGGAGGAGCACCACAACCGCAAAGACTGAGGTGAATTCGGTCGTCCTGCCGCCGGTCCGCATCCTCGTCCACCCGGAGCCTCTGCGCGTCTGCTACAAGTACGTGCACGACGTGGTGCCCTCGTTCTACGACGGGTACGACAACGGCCGCGAGGTGGATATCGTTTTGCACATGGGCATGTCGGGCCCGCGGCCATTCTACCAGCTCGAGCGGCGCGCTCACGGCCGCGGCTACAAAATCCCAGACGTAGACGGCCAGACGCCAGATTATGACGACGACGACGACGAGGGGGGCGGAGGAGAAGACGGCAGCCTCCCGGATACGCTGGTCTCGGGTCTGGACATTGAGGACGTCCACCGCCGCTGGACGGCGCTCTGCTCCGTGAGTTGTTCTCCCCCTCTCCCCCCTTTTCCGTGCACGGAACCCATCAGAGCTATCTATCCTTTCTCCTCGATGCGTCAGTCATACTTGGAGTGTGGAGTGTGGAGCGGCCAGCTGACTCTTTTTGCTTCTTTGCTTGCATCCTTTGGCGGGAGAATAGAAAGACATGGATCTGCGCATCTCGGACAATGCAGGCCGCTTCCTGTGCGACTGGATCTACTGGTGCAGTTTGGCGCACCTCGTCAAGGCCCATCGCCCGCGCAAGGTGTGCTTCTTCCACGTGCCGGCCAGTGCGTCGGAGTCGGCGTTGGCGCAGGGCCGCGAGCTGGCGTTGAACCTGATTCGCGCCATTGCCGAGAGCGAGACGGAAGCATCTGCCGAGCGTGCAGGGAAGCGAGACGGTGGAGATGCAGAAGCTGAAGCAGGCAGGCCCCCGGGTGTTGCATTTAAAAATGGGCAATGAAAAGAGGAAGCGGGAGAGCAGGCAGAGAAGGGAATCATGCATGATGGGGGGAGAAGAGCAGTCTAGCGTTCTCATGCGCCAAGAGCGTTTTTTTTTTTTTTCCCTTCCCTTTCTTGTAGGCTTCAGGGGAGCAGCGGCGTAAGATTCTTGCATAAAAGAGGCATCACGGTACTCAGTACGCATACCGTGGGAGGTTGGCAAGTCGCATCCCGCATTCGCAGGCGGCCGTGACGGAAGCTCAGTCAGTGCACGTGGATTCAGTCGCCGAGCTTGACGTCGCCGACGGTCCCGCCCGGAAACCCCTCTCTTTTTCTCGGCCCCATATTCTCTCAACTCCCATGTCACTCACTCTCAGTCACTTCAACTTTAAACTCACGACCATAACTACCGAAACGCCGCCTCCGCCACGATTTGCACTAGGGTTCGACTCCAAAACGACCAGCAGCAACGGCAACAGCGAACGCCCACTCACTCACTCACTCACTCACTTGTTCCGTCCGCAGTCATGTGCAGAAGAGCATCCTGCGACACGTGCAGTACGCCCCTTCCCACCACCACCCAGCACCTACCATCCGTCCGGGGAAAGGGGACGAAAAAGGGGAAGAGGGGTTATTGTTGTTGTTGTTGTGCTGTGCCAGCTATCCTGTCCGGCTCTTGAGCTGACCTGTAGTGTCTCGTCTGCATGTGTGTGTATGTGTGTCTGTTTCTCACTTTTTCTCATCTGTTCCTCTTAGAAAAAGCGACGTGGTGGGGCTGCGGCGCGCACATCCCGAGCGTCATGGATGCCGTGGCCGTCGACGACCGGTGCACGTGTGAGCCAAAGGTGGCCCGGGACGGCATCATGTATCCGCCCATGGCGAGGCAGCCGGCCTGATGATGATGAGGATGGCTGACGAGGATCGCGGCAAGCATGTTCGACATGAATGGGAAGAGGAAGAGGAAGAGGGAGGCTGAGCGGGGGAAGACGGGGGAGGAGAGGGCATGTAGGGTAGCTGGCGATTGACGGGGTGCACGCGACAACAATCATGGAAAGAGACAAAGAGGAGAAATGAGACTAAGAAATGATCAATGGCAAAAGTGCTGAAGAAAACCGAGAAAATAAAAGAAGCAAAAAAGAAAATATGGGGGATTCGGAGGAAACTGGCGGCAGAGACTGTGAGACGTATGTGCGGAAACCCCCGGCGGGCACGGGAACGGCATTGGCGCGTCTCGGGATGGTTACGGGGGGTTTTACACTTTATGCCAGGTCGCTTCGGACGAGGTGCCGGCATTTCACGAAACGACGATGCGGCGCATAGCGAAGGGGGCCCAGTGGGTTCACATGCCATATCATATTGTTGTCATAGTCGAGGGGCCGGCGGAAGCTGCGGGTGATGGGGGGAAGAGCAACGGTGCAGAGGCGAGGCGCGCATGGGACCTGTTGATGGGGGAGCAGAGAGCACTTTGGCTCTCCAGAAGCTGCGCTGCGGGCACTGGGAAACACGGAACGGACACGAGAAGCAAGCTAGAAACAGGCACTGAGCAATGGCCCTTGTGCGCGGAGAAGACACGAGGGTTCGTTGTCGTTGTGGGTGTTGTTGCTGGGGATGTTGCCGGTCTGCCTGCCCAAGGCACGCACGCCGTGGCCATGCGCGCAGAAACCAATCTCGATCTGGACCGAGGGGGAGGCCAGAGTGGACGAATGAACATGGCAGGTCATCCAGAGGCGGCGATCAATCGAGCGCAGCGAGGCCGGCCCGCGGCAGGCGGAATCCGGTAGGGCCGCCGGAGGGCAATGACGAACAGACGGAGACATGACGCTGCAACATCTTTAGTGTTGCGTGTGCATGGCAGCACGTCGAGCGAAGCGAGGACAGCCCGCCGCAGGCGACCCCCGGTAGGGCCGCCGGAGGCAAACAAGAGCCACCCAGTGTACAGCATACACACGATGGCGACTGTTCATGGCAGAGCGAGACGGTTCGGGCGAAGCGAGGACAGCCCGCGGCAGGCGACCCTCAGCAGGGCCGCCAAAGGCTATGATAAATAGACAAGAATATGATAATTTAATATCTTTGGTTATATATATATATATATATATATATAGTTGGCAGCACTTGAAGCGAAGCGAGGACAGCCCGCGGCAGGCAACCCCCCTGGCAGGGCCGCCGGAGGTAAACAAGGGACATCCAGAGTCTAGCATATCTACGATGGCGACCGTCCGTATAGAGCGAGACGATTCGAGCGGAGCGAGGACAGCCCGCGGCAGGCGACCCCCGGTAGGGCCGCCGGAGGCAAACACGGGGATACCCGGAGCACGGCATATACACGACAGCCACTGTTCGTGGCAGCGCAGCGAGGCCAGGCACCTCCACCCGGGCAGGGTCACAGAGCGTTCGTTCCCTCGCACACGAGGAGACGCACGCGCGGTTCGCAGTCGGGCAGACGTATTCATCGAGCGCGGGCCGCTTCCGGGCAGATTCAGGACGCGCGCGACAGCAGGTCCGTCGGACGCCGAGACGCCCTCCTGCGCCGCAGCAGCAGCAGGGGAGCAGAGTCTCCCGACCAAATAATAATGCATCCGAGCTGGCCTGGCCAGACAATCGCGCGGCAGGCCAACACGCCACCGTCCTCCTCGTCCTCCTCGTCCGCCTCGTCCGCAGCGGGACGCTCACCTGCGGCGCCCCCCGCCCACGGCATCGCCGCGGTCCGCGAGGCTGACCACCTCCTGGATGCCGGCGGCCTCCTGCTCCTCCTCGAGCGCCGTGATCTCCTCGCGGCTGTCCCACCACTTCTCCTCGCTGAGCTCAAACGCCCTGGCCTTGATCTCCTTGACGGCCAGGGTCTCGGGCTGGATGTTCTTCCAGCGCAGGCTCGTCATGAGCAGCTCCTGCCACTCGTTGGACGTGCGGACGAAGAAGTCGCGGCGGGACTCGAAGGGCTGCGGGTTTTGTGTCAGCGGCTGGCGGTCGTGTCATCAGGGGTGCAAATGGGGGCAAATCGAGGAGAAGTGGAAGGTTGGCGTGCCACGGAGGCGAGGCAGGTAGACGGATGGATGGATGGATGGATGGATGGATGGATGGATGGATGGATGGATGGATGGATGGATGGATGGATGGATGGATGGATGGATGGATGGATGGATGGATGGATGGATGGATGGATGGATGGATGGATGGATGGATGGATGGATGGATGGATGGATGGATGGATGGATGGATGGATGGATGGATGGATGGATGGATGGATGGATGGATGGATGGATGGATGGATGGATGGATGGATGGATGGATGGAAAGCTGGCAGGGTTCGTGGACAGCGACAGCCAAGGGAGCGAATGACCAGCCAGATGTTGAGATCAAAGCCCGGCTTCTGCGCGGGCGGATCATGGCCGGCAACGCCGAAGAGGTAGCGAAGAGAGGGCCGCGCGACCGTCCACCGCGTGAGCGCATTCTCACCGCCTCGCCGTGATGCCTCCGGCGGCCCTACCGGGGGTCGCCTGCCGCGGGCTGGCCTCGCTGCGCTCGAAGGGCCTTTACGCAGACCACGCCCATGAGCCGGGCGATGCTGGCCTTTCCTTTGCGTGACGCCACAGAGTTGGCCATCCCGGGCGAGGCGAATGCTACTGCTACCGTCACTCCGTCTTCGCAGCCACGACCTTCATCACACCATCACCACCCAGACAGTCGACAGCTTGCAAGACAGGAGGAAAGAAAAAGGGGCAAAAGAATGCGTGGGAAAAGGGGGGGAGCACGTACCCGAGGATGCGGCAGACCGTCGTCGACAGACGTGGCGGCCGTGTCCGTCTCGCGTTCCTCTGATGTCGCGGAGGAGGCGTCTTCCGATGATGCCGTGTCCGACAGCGCATCCTGCTGCTTCCTGCGCTTGCTGGCCGTGTGCAGCTGCTCCGGCTCCTCGTCTTCTTCTTCGCCGTCGTCGTCGCCATCATCGTCGTCGTCGTCGTCATCGTCGTCGTCATCATCGTCATCGTCGTCATCCTCAGACTCCTGAGTGGACGACCGGGTCAGCAGGTCCTTGGAACCGAGAGGCGCCGAGAATCAGAGGGGAAAAAAAACTCGATGGTAGACAAGGAAAGGGACGGCGCAGAAACACTAAAGGAAAGCACGGAAATGCCAAACACGGATCAGCACGTACGATCCAGTCTTCCACCGGGCGGTTGAAAATCTCCTTGCAGCCGTCCAGCTTGCTCAGGTCAATGGCATACATGTCGTCAAACGTGAACTCGCGATCGCCCTTTTCAAACGTGCCGCCGTATATGTAGAGGACGTCGTCCTGCACGGCGAGCTGGGCATTGAAGCGGACGTGCGGCGGTTCCATGGTGACGGGCATCTCCTTCACAGGCAGCTCCTGCTCGACCGCCTCGTCCCCCTGCTGCTGCTGCTGCTGCTGCTGCTTCTCCTCCTCCAGCGCGATGCTGTCGGCCTCCTCGAGAGAGGCGCCCGTCTGCAGGGCGGCGAGCTGCCGCAGCAGCTCCTCCTCGTCGGCCTGGGCGCGGCCGCGGCGGCCAAGCCGGTGGCCCTGGTCGGCAGCCAGCTTCCTCCGCTGCTGCTGCTGGTGATAATTGCGCGGGCGGCGAAGACCGAGCGGCATGAACCTGTTGCGCTCAATGTTCCACGCAAACAGCTGGTTGAAGAACTCGCTGTCCATGCCCTCCTCGCCCTGCTCCACGTCGTGCACGCCGCCGAAGAGGATGCCGCGGCCCTTGTGCCAGGCCATGGTGGCGCCCGCGCGCGACGGGTTCGGCGCGTTGGCCGGCCTCTTCCGCCGCTCCCACCGCACCGTCGGGACGGCGTCGGCGTCGGCGCCGGCGTCCGGCAGGGCCATCCTGAGGAAGAAGCAGTCGTCGTGGACCTTGGGAACCAGCACGTTCTTCTGTCCCTGCGCGGCGGCGGAGGAGCCCCCGTTGCCGCCGGCCTTGCTCTTCTTCTTCTTCTTGAGCGCCACGGTCGCCTTGACGCGGGAATAGCCGCCGTACAGCACGGCGCCCTGGTCGCAGGGCAGCAGCGTAAAGGACGACCGGGCGTCGGGCTTGAGCTGGGCCGGGGGCAGCGCCGGGCAGTGCCACGCGTAGTTGACCGTGTCGAACAGCCACAGGTCCGCCAGGTACCTCGTCTGGTTCGACGTGTCCTGGAAGCCGCCGAACAGGACAATGTACTGCTTCCAGTACGTCATGCGGTGGCCGCTGCGCGCCGGCGGGCTTCTGTCCTTGCCCCGGCCCGTGGCCTCGATCTTGGTCCACTCCCGCGTCGCCGGCTCCAGCCGCCAGAAGTCGGAGTAGTGGTGGAAGGTGCCCTGCTTCGGGGACGAGAACTCGCCGCCAAAGAGGTAGACAAAGGCCGGGTTCGCGCCCCGCGTCCACGCGTGGCCCGAACGGGGCAGCGGCGCGTTGGGCGACGTGACGCGCCGCCACTCGTCGCGGTGGATGTTGTAGATGTGCAGGTCGTTGTAGAACCGGGCCAGTGAGCCGTTGAAGTACTCGCCGCCAAACAGCAGCAGGCTGTTGGTGTCCGCCGGCGACGCCATCAGCGTCGACGCCGCCCGCGGCCTGGGCGGCCCGTCCTCGCACACCGTCTCGGTGATTTTGAGAAACTGCTCCTGCTGCCGACGGTACTCCTCGAGCACCGAGTCGAGGTCGACATCTTCCGCGTCGCTGCCCTCGACCTTGGCCGCCTTGCTCTTGGCCTTTTTCTCCCCCTTGGTAGCCTGCTTGGCTGCCTTTTCAGCCTGTCACGCCGAGGGAAATCGAAAATCAGCATCGGTTCATTTCATTTCATTTCTTTCTTGCTGGGTGTTTCTGCACTCGTCTGCTCTCTCGTCTCTCCCGTCGTCCTTTCTTTCTTTCTTTCATGCTTTTCTATTTCTGGGCTCCCCATCTTGGTCTTTGATCATCATTCCGCAGAGTCAAGGCAGATGACGCCGGGCATCGAAACCGCGAGAGACGGAGACCACCTCACAATTTCGTTTGTCAAACAGGCCTGCGTTCGGGGAGGGAGTGGAGGTACCTTCTTGGCCTTTTTGGCCTCGGAACCCTTCTTCTTGTCCTTTGCCATTGGCTGTCGAGTCCATACGGGCGCCGTGTTCAGTCAGTCGGACCCAGCCGGGCGGCGGAAAAAAAATATTAGACGCCAGCCATGCTTGGTCGGCGGTGGAGGTGGAGCACGCCCAACCTGGACGGACACGGCAATGCGGGGGGGGGGAAAGGCAGATCTCGACATGCATGCGTATTACATGCCTAGTCGTCTGATGGAATAGGTGGGTGACTCGCTGTATCAAAAATTTGCTGCCAGTGTTCATTCATCCCCCTCCTTCTTCTGGGGATTCAAGGCCAGAGAGAGGGTTGTTTTGAGGCCGGGGGTCGCCTGCCGCTGGCTGACCTCGCTGCGCTCGAATCTCCTTGTCTTGCTATGAACATTAACTACCGTATATATGCTGTGCTCTAGACATCTCGTATTTGCCTCCGGCGGCCCTACCGGGGGTCGCCTGCGGCGGGCTGGCCTCGCTGCGCTCGAATCCTCTCCTATCCCCAAAATATTAGACTGTGCATATACTATACTCTGGACACCTCGCGTTTGCCGCGGGCTGACCTTACTGTGCTTTAGTCCTCTCCTACTTCCAACATATTTGACTGCGCATATATTATACTCTAGACATCTTGTGTTTGCCTCCGGCGGCCCTACCGGGGGTCACCTGCGGCGGGCTGGCCTCGCTGCGCTCGAACCCTCTCGTTTTGCTGCTGCTGTGGACGCTTGATTCTCCGGGGATCGCTGCGCTCGGGTTGGTCCAGCCGGCCCGTCGCCCTCTTTTTGTCGTCTTCTTTTTTTTGAAAGATACATGAGGTATGTATGACATTGATATAAAAAGATGGAGGAAAAGCCAAGACAGATCATTGCAAATGACGACAATCGCCGGACCTCGTCATGCCCTCATAGTCGCCAGCTTGACGTCGCCCCCTTGGCTATTAGACGCCAATCCTGGACCCCCGAGAGGAGCACCGGCAGGCCGGGATGGAGTTGAGGCCGTGGGACGGGCAGATGCTGCAGCCTCGTCACATAGATTAAACCCTATAACTAGTGCCACGACATGCTGCATGGCGTCGCTGTTCAACGCGGGTTTCATGTCGGCGGACTTTATGCATCTGCTGGCCCGACGCGCGCATGATGGCTCTTAGCCTGAGAAAAAGTAGACATTGCCCATTTTCTACATTGGCGCTTTGCGCGCCACAGCACGGACCAGAAAACGCCTCTTACTGCGAGCAACCTGATCATGCCCGGGAAAAAAAAAAAAAAAAAAAAAAAAAAGCCTTGCATGGCATGGGAATTCATCCAATGTAACGTTCATCTTGAGCAAAAAAGCTGAGCTAGGCAAATAGACATGGGGCCAACCTCTTCCTATGACCCCCAGGAATCGCACCCGCCGCCGCTCAGACATGCAGGGTTCTAGATGTGTCGCTGGACGGCACGATCCCACGTGCGCGGGAGCACAACCACCGCAAATGCGCGTTCGGAAGCAATTCGCAGGGGATAGGGTGTCCGGCCCAGACTAGAGGCAGATCTCCATGTCGGGCAATATATAACAGCTGGAGCCGCACCCGGCAGTCACACGCCGTGCCACGCCTGGTCGATGATCCTCCAAACACCGTCGTCAAAATCATGGCGGCCATCGTCTACCTCAGGGCCGTCATCGCCTTGCTGGTCCTTTTGATTGGTCCCGTCAACTGCGCCGACAACAAGCCCGAGCTGCCGTCTCTGCTCGACGCGACCCTCGATCAGCTTCGGTATGGGCTGGACTCTGGTCGCTTCACCAGCGTAGACCTGACGCGCGCTTACTTGGCTCGCATCAAAGAGGTCTCGGACGACCTCAGGCCCGTCATCGAAATCAACCCCGATGCCTTGACCATAGCTGCCAGGATGGACAGCGAGCGGAAGCAGAACCGCACCACGCCAGGACCGCTGCATGGTGTCCCCGTCCTGATCAAGGACAACATCGCGACTCGTGATAACATGAACACCACGGCCGGTTCGTATGCGCTCGCCGGCGCAGTCCCCAAGGAGGAAAGCACCATGGCAAGGAAGCTTCGGGAGGCTGGTGCCCTTCTTCTCGGCAAGACCAATCTCTCGCAATGGTCCATGTTCAGAAGCTACAATACGAGCAGCGGCTGGACATCCATCGGCGGGCAAACCAAGGGCGCCTACTTTGCCGATCATGACCCCTCGGGTTCTTCGTCCGGCAGTGGCGTGGCGACGTCTCTGGGCCTCGCCTGGGCGACCCTCGGTACTGAGACGGCCGGCTCCCTCATATCGCCCGGCAATGTGAACAACGTTGTCGCCGTTAAGCCCAGCGTTGGCCTCACATCGCGATACATGGTTGTGCCCATCTCGGAACATCAAGATACCGTGGGACCCATGGCCAGGACGGTAAAGGACGCCGCATACCTGCTGGAGGCCATTGCTGGACCCGACAGCAAAGACAAGTATACCTCTGCCAGTCCTTTCAAATCAGGCAAGACGCCGAAATATGTTGCGGCTTGCAGAGAGGACGGGCTCCGGGGCAAGAGAATTGGTATTCCCAGGCACCTCAAGGATATCCCTCCAGAGTTTCTTGCTCCACAGGTCATGAGTGTTTTCCGATCAGCGCTGCAGACGCTCCGAGACGCCGGCGCCGTCCTTGTGGAGGATGTCGAAATGCCAGGCGAAGCTAATCTCCTCGACGCTCCTACGGAAGTCATCATGGAAGGTGATTTCGTCGTCAACCTGAGGCAATATCTGAGCAACCTGGAAAAGAACCCAAACGGCATCACAAACCTGCAACAGCTGAAAGACTTCACAGAGAAGCATCCCAAAGAAGGGTTCCCGAGCCGAGATACCCAGGTCTGGCAAGGTTCCCTGGATCTCGGATTCGATAATACGTCACCCGAGTTCAGGGACCTTCACGGCCAGCTGACATACGACAGCGGGCCCCTGGGCGTTCTCGGCGCTCTGAAAAACCACTCGCTGGACGCCATTGTCGTGCCTACCGATGCAATGCTGGGATCCCCGGCCGTCGCGGGAAGTCCCGTGATTACGGTTCCGATGGGCAAGCGGTCCAATGACACTGCTATCGAGAGGAACCCATCCTTCGGACTGACCTCGACGGCGCCCAACTTGCCTTTTGGCATCAGCTTCGCCGGCAAGATGTTTGGCGAAGAAACCTTGATCGAGATCGCCTACGCCTTTGAGCAGAAGACTAAGGCGCGCCAGACCGTCCAGCCGTATATAAAGCCCCGAACGGAGCTCATCGACATCATCAGGAGTCGCTGCCGTCGCGTCGTGAAATTTTGAATGGATTTGGCCCAAGGATCGGTCATGCAACGTGAACGAAGCTGTACATGATGAGTAAAAGACTGGTCGCTGGGAAGATTGGTACTTCTTTTGTACATTTTGTGGTCTTTGGGAAGCAGATTAGATTAGATTACGGCCAACACCGCAGTAAATACTCAGCCGTTGAGAGACACCCAATCTGGATGTCTCCCTTGTGCAACGTCTTGGTCCAGCCTGAACATGATCGCCAAATAGGTCAACAGTTTTTACCATCTGCTCTCGGGGTATCTTTGTCAAGCATGTACAACTCGCAGACAGTCTCGTGAAGGCGTTCGCGCAAATTATATGAGAAAGTAAAACCGAACGAAGGGGGGATCCGGGCCAGTATTTTTGGCGTTATGTCGAGCCACGGCCCGGGATGTATGCCACCATAGCCTTGCTCGCACCCTCCATGCAATACTGCACCACGTCGACCTTTGCCTCGCCCGGCGCCAGCTTTGCAATTTGGCGGATGTCGCTCGTCCTCGGCAAATACAAGACATGATCCATCCGCGCATATGCCGTGTGCAGCTTGTCCAAGTTGTACGGCTGCATGTCGGACAGGTTGAAAACGGCATCCGTGCGGTATCCAGGCCCTCCCCACGGCGGACTTGCAAAGAGCACTGTCTTGTCCATGTCGATCCTCAGCTGTGGGTGCAGCTGGTCCGGCTGATTGTGCAGGAGTGCCAGGTACTCGAAGCTGTCTGCGTGAAGCCATGTGATCGTTTCTGGATCACACTCATACAGCTCCGCATTGTGCTGGGCGCACGCAAGCGTCGAGGCATCACGCTCAATGGCGATGATGTGCTTCCATCGCTGGCTGAGGGCAAAGGCGATGGTGTTGCCGCCCGCACCGGCAAAAACGTCCACCAATGTGTCCTTGGAAGCATCTACGCTGCACATTTCACCCGCGATCTGGCTACATGATGTTTTGTGGTTAGTGCAAGTGCTCGTGAACAAGCAGCGCCCGAGGACGACACGACACGCCACTCACTTGGCCACAGGTTCCGGAGTCACGCCGAACCATGCATCATCAGTCATATATACTCCCTCATCGTACCATGAGAAGATGGAGTATCTCTGGGAAAAGTATCTGATCAAAGTCAGTGATTCTTGGGGAGCAAGGAAAAGAAGCCGCTTTCAGTCTGTATGGAGAAGACTCACTTTTGAATATCCCAGGGCACCTGTTTCTTGCCAATGTAGTGCTTGCACTCATCCGTCAGAGGAAACCTTTCAGCAGGCTCCAGCGTGTAGCTCGTCTTTTCCTGGCGCTTCGACTGATCGTTGACGCCCATGTTGAGCACGGAAGCCCATTTGTTGCGAATAAGGTCCCCGATGCGCATCTGAGCAGAAGAAACGATGGATGACCAGACCTTTGTTCCTGGGGGTGGGTAGGAAAAAGGAATTATATATGGGGGGGGGACCCCTGATGCTTTACGCATGTCACACTCACCCCACCAAGAGCCACATCACTGCCGCTGCTGCTAGTGCTGCTGCTGGTGCTGGACCCGCTGCCGCCTCCCCTTGCAAGCTTTGGAAACAGCTTCGCTGGCTGTATCGCAAAGCTTCCTCACCAAGACTCAGAACCAACCTCTCGAGGGGATGTTTTGCGCTCACGCAGAGCCTCACGACTGAAAAAGCCATGTTCAATGCGCTCAACCGCTTCATGTCTCGCCTGGATGGCGAACAGGTACAACGACGCAACGACCAAGGGTCCTTTGGTTTCCAGGTGCTGAGGAATACGAATCTTGAACTGGCCATTGAGCCATGGTTCGACTTCATCGTTGGAATCAACGGACGGCCAATTGTACGTCGCGGGCATGCGCATGCAAATATCCAGTACTTCTACTTTGCCTCTGACGATGGAATGCTAAGAAGACACAGGAGGATTCAAATCCATCGCTCTTTGCGCAAGAAGTTCGCAATTGTGCGGGTGGCACCGTTTCCCTCGGTTTATGGAACGCAAAGGTACGCACGACTCGATACAGGACGAAGCGAAATCCGACGACGACTAACGCAGCTGACGGTCTCGCTCACCAGGGCCAAAGAACTCGGGAAATGCACGTCGTCGTTGCTCCTGACACCGCCTCTTTAGGACTGACCCTGCAGTATTCCCCAATTGCCTTGGCCGCCAATATATGGCACGTCTTGGACGTGGCAGCTCATTCGCCGGCCGACCAGGGTGGGCTTCTCCCATTCAGCGACTACATCCTCGGCAGCCCCGAGGGCTCATTACGTGGTGAAGGTGCGCTCGGGGAGCTAGTTGAGGACCACATCGGCCGGCCGCTGCGACTTTTTGTCTACAACAACGAATACAACGTGACGAGAGAGGTGACGATACATCCAAGCAGAGACTGGGGCGGCGAGGGTGCCTTGGGCTGCGTTCTGGGCTATGGTGCGTTGCATCGCTTGCCTGCGCCACTGAGTGAGCCTGTCAATGCGCCAGGCGAGACCATGTTTGACGGCGATGTCAACGAGAAGACAGTTTTTGTCCCTGCAGATGCGTCGTCATCAACGCCTCAGCCAGCACAAGGCGGCGAGTTCTTGGTCCCTGCGGAAGTGGTTGCCGCAGATGCGCCTCCCCGGTCCGCCGCCAAGAAGAAGGATAAGCCACGCGACAATCTGATGGACGATTACTTCAAAGAGCAGGAAGAAAAGAGTAGAAACCTGGATCACGTCCCATCAAGCAAAGCACCAGATGTTCCACCGCCTCCAAAAGCCGGTGGTCCTCCAAAGGCAGAGGCGGGGAAGACAGAAGAATGATCAACGTGACACTTTTCCGTTGCGAGAAGACTGCGCCGTTACTCGTGAAAGTTTTGTGTTATACAAGCAGCATGCCATGGCAGCACTGCAATCGCTCCTCGTAGCCCCATCTCTCCCCGATGCCTCTCAATTGATGAAGTTGACGCAGAAGAAATGCAGAATCAGACTGCAAACGACAAAGTCGGCAAAAGCCCTGTGTACATGTAGTCGATCAGCATTGCATTCATTCCAGTGCGGTTCCTAGATCGTGAAAGAATAGCTTACCTCTCGGGCGAAACGGCGGGGAAATCGACCTTGTTCGAAGTTGTTGTTTGTATGCGCAGCGACACTGGAGGATAACAGATATCAGCAATGAAATATGATTCGCGTTCGTCTTGCGAGCTGGCGGCTTGCGACTCACCTGTCAAGACAAACTGCCCAACTGTGGCACAGAAGCCCGATAAAAAGGCATTGAATGGCTAGCAAAGGGCTTGTCAGCGATTCGCGAAAGAAACATAGCGATGCCTCTAAAGAAGGAAAAGGAATAGTAGTCGGGGATCTCGTACGTAGTTGCCTGCGAGAACGCAGTACAAGAATTGCAGTCCGCCGACGACAGCCAGGAAGAGGAGGAACACATCGATGAGCTTGGTTCGCTGCGGCGTCTGCTTGGTGTAGTACTGGTAGATATTGTGCAGGACCTCGTCCCAATTGGCGCGTCCGCTCTTGGCCGAGGTCGTCGGTGAGGTCGCAGGTTCTTTCGCCACGGCGGACGTGGCAGTCTTTCTGGGAGCCATGGCTTGTTGGCGATGGTCGGTGATCGTGGCTATTCGGACAGGAGGACAGCTAGCCAGCATCTGGACGGGTTTCGAGGACACGAAAGCTCCAAAAGTGAAGGGGGCCCGAGGGGAGCAATCTGATTGGCTGTGGAGCTTCGTGGGATATCCCCACTCAGAGATGTCGTCAGCTCCACGGCTATGGCACTGATGCTTACTTCACTTTCCGATTGCCCGTCAGCAAATTCTCAGGAATCATTACACGTGAAAATTTTGCCGCACAGAAGAAGAGATAAAAGAATCGAAAATGGTATGCTCGAATTTCGAATACTTATACAATCATATCATCCCAGACACATGGTGCAAGCTGACAGACATAGGCGTCACTGGATACCTCTTCTTACGTGCTGGCCGCGCTCACGGCTAGTGGCGGAATCGTCGGCTACGCGCGAACTCGATCTGTGCCTTCAATCATCGCTGGAACAGCCGTCGGTGTCCTTTGTAAGGCCTCTCCAGTGTAGACTCAACTCCATTGTCTAACTAAGCGGCCAGACGGACTTGGCGGCTACCGCATCCAGAACCGGCAGCCGTACGGCGTTGAACTGAGTCTACTGGCCTCGATTGTCCTCGGCGGCTCGGCTATCCCACGAGCCATCCGGCTCAAAAAGCCAGTTCCTGTCCTTCTCAGCATTCTGTCTGCTTTCGGCCTGCTTACTTTCGGCAAAGCCTACCAGCAAAAGTTATAGATGGTTGCCAAACTCCACTCGTTCCATAATTCGTTTCTCGCGTGAATGATAATTATATGATACATGGTAGTCGTTCGGCTCTATCGCTCCTATATAATCGTACAATGTCTCTTGTTATACAAGTCGGCTCTGCCGTGACGTAGCAGACTTCGGCGCATTCGTTGTCGTAATCACAGTCCTAATGCTTTCTGCTCCTCCTTGATCTTGTCGCGCTTCGCCCTCGCGGCCTGCCTGTTCTCCGCCTGCAACTTGCTGCGCTCAACTCTTAAGCATTGATTGACCTTTTCTTTGATATCGTTGCAGCCGCCTGTAGCTTTGTGCATGAAGCCCTTGTTGTGACAATCTTCGAGGGCCGCGATGATTTCCTCGCACGCTATGGCGGCAGTCGTGTCAGTCTGGTGTCTAGTCTACCTGGATGACAGGGCCGATAATTTACCGAGTGCATTCTTCGTATGCAGATGAGGATGCATGCCGTGCTCCTCTCAGCTTTCTATCGCAGATTGTGGATGATTTTTTCCTGATTGAGTGGTGAATGGGTGCTGAAGTGGACAAGAACTTCCCTAAACCAAGTAGCCTGGATCCCCAGCCAACCACGGAGCTGGGGTGTGCGCCTTTGTGATGCCCACATGGCGTTACTGGTCTCGTTTCGACTGGCTGGGCGGGCGGCCACAACCTTCATTCCCAGCTCATCCACCCGCGCCGACCAGCGAAATTGCCGCGGCATCAGCAACAGTGCGCCGCATCACGCTGTTTTTCCGTGCCCAAAGTCATGTCTGCTCAAACGGCAGCGCAGGCACAAGCGCCGGGAAAGAAACAACAAGGTGAATGGCGACTCCGCTCTCATGCTGCACGGCCACGATTCTAATTTGAGGATCAAGACATTCAAGCCACGTATTCGAACTACAAAAATACGCTGCAGCAAATTGCACAAAAGATTGGCGACATTGAGCAAGAAGCCGAAGAGCACAAGTGAGTAGTGTCTTGCGCGTCGTCAATTTCTGATAGTTCCGTTTGCCCCCTGCAGATAATCGATATTGCCGCCTGCTGTCGCTCATAAGTTTCGCGCAACTGGAAAGAAGCTCGCATTTCCGAGCTTCCGTGAATGCATGATAGGCCTGCTGACAAAGATGGTCCAGATTGGTCTTGGAAACCTTGGAGCCATTGTCCGAGGATCGCAAGTGCTTCCGGCTCATTAATGGCGTCTTGATAGAAAGAACAGTCAAGGATGTGGTCCCTGCGCTCAAGACAAACCAGGACGGACTGAAAAAAGTCTTGGATGATCTTGTGAAGCAATACAAGGCAAAACAAGACGACTTAGATAAATGGAAGGTACGCCGCAGCTCCTACACGCAACCTTGCCCCTATATGCCTTGGACTGGGCGCTGACGTTTATCCCAGAAAAAAAACAACGTGCAGGTAGTGCAGCAATGAAGCTTGAATTGATAGAGGCCTGGAAAAGTGAAACATGATAATCTTGACGGCATCAAGTTGGAACCGCGAGCAGCGCATTTAGTTACTTCCACTGCTTCAGGTCCACGGTCCTGCGATGAAAATCTGCTCTCGGGCACCTGACAGACACACCGCGTGAGCTTGGCATGCCATGCAGCCCATCACTTGCAAAACCCCAGATCGCCGGACTCAGCCGTTTGATTGGTTCGTTTTGCTGCAAAGTTCGCGCGTACGTGACTGGAGCTTGCAAGAGCTTCATCCGTGAGGGTGTGGTGCTAACGCGCATTCTTTCGAATTCGGGAAAGGTCTGCCTTTTGGCGACATCATGCAGTGCCCAACGATGGAGCCCTGATCGAGCCTTGGAATCTTTCTCGTCCCGCGCAAAGAGATAGTCGAAGCCACGGAGAGCTGATACGCCCCTGAGGCGGTCATGGGACAAGCCGAATACTGGGCTCGGTCCTGGCTGGCTTGTGCGAGCACATCTGCAGCACTCGCAGGCCCCGGCAAGAACTCCGAGGGGGAGCTGCTGAACGAGTTCAGTCACCTCACTATCACCTAGTACCGGAAATCAGCCCAGTCAGATAGCGCGGCGATGGATTGCTGCCCGACCGTTGGGTGATTCAGCCGTTGGATCATGGCATGACTGCAGAATGTGCAAGCCACCTGCATCTCGGGCTGTAATCCTTCCAGTGCAGAGAGATATGGTCACCTGCCGATTGGCAGGCGCAGCTCGATGAGGGCAGGGTTGACCAGCGTAATATTGAGGGAACGAGCTGCTGCGTCCCCGTAATTTGACTCGATGAGAAATGGCGAGGACTGATGTTTCGCAGCAACGAAGAATCCCCAGCAAGCACTAGGTCCACCGCGGCGGGCACATGCCCAAGGTGACCACGAAGTCAGGGTCTCGGAGGGACAAAGAAGAACGCCACTGATCTGACTCATTTCTCCTGAAGCCATGTATTCCATGTCGTCGAAAGTCTGGCCGGTCTCCAGTGTCATGATTGCGTACTTTTGGGCCATGGCGTGCCGCCACCTCTTGAACGCCGTCACCAGTGAAAGTCTGGGTCACTGCATCGTTCGAGACCTGGGCTGGGGACCGAGGGACTGCTGTTCGACCAGGCCCCAAGGGTCAGGACTTGATTAAGTGATTACGTCGATGTAGAAGACAACCAGATCGCACCACATCCAGAGGGAGGCGGCAATCTGGACAAACTCTCGAGCCGCATAATCAGCATAATTCCGGCGCCTTGCAAATTTTTGAAAAAGGGCAGATGTGACAGTGTGACAATGCTTTTTCGTCCGAAGGTTGTGCTGTTCGGTGGTGACACCGTCCGTGACGTTTGCACCAGGCAGGAGTCGGAATTGATCATTCGCAACGGCTCGGAGTGCTTCCGCTCTGGGCAGTGACCGAATTTGGCAAGAGCGACTGGACGCCTGCGCCTGTCTCTTGACCGTCAGGCAGGACTGCACCCGATTCCTGCGGGTGCAGGTCCTACAGCAATGTCGTGACCGGGTAGATTGAAGCTGGTTGGTGACACAGCGGGCCAAGGCCGCAAAGTCCAAGTGACAGGAGATCGGTCAATGGGCAACACGCAGATATGGTACTACAATTTGCCTGGCGCCGGCGCAGGTTTATGCCGCGTCACCATATCTTGACACGAGGGCGGCAGCATGCGCTTTTTGTTCTGAGAGTTCCTGCCGTCTTCTGGGGGGAAAAGGGTAAAGTATGAAGGACCAAGTCGGGGGGAGCTTGGCAACAGCGTTTTCTGCGCCGCACCTGGATCCGTAGCCGTAGCCGTAGCCGTAGCCGTAGCCGTCGCCGCAGCCGTGGCAGCCGTGGCCGTGGCCGTGGCCGTGGCGGTAGCTCCAGCTCCAGCTCCAGCTCCGACCGACTTAGTTTCCCTACGTCTACATAAGTAGCGCTTCGGTAAAGCCTGACCAGGGCGGCAGGCACCTTGCTCGACGTGCGGCTGGGGAGGGGGCAGAAAAAGGGAAGGCGGACACCTTTGCCAATTCCTACTTAGCCTCCTCAGCCTTTAGACTTTCTGTCGGTTCTTGTAAAAATCACCACCCCCGCGCCTCGCCGGCCCACCTCATGCAAATGCTGCTCTCCATCACGGAAACGACGCCGACTTCCCCATCTGAGCAGCAGAAGCAGAAGCGCCCAATCCCATCCACACGGCTTGCGCGTCGTGCTGTCGAGAAGCCATAGCAGGTGAGCAGAAAAATTTTGATGCACACTTCTTCCATCCCTGGTCCCTGGCACGCATACATGTCCGGGCCCAGACAGACATTGCGCCTCGTGTAACATCGCATCGCGGTCGCAACCTCATCGCGCGCGAGCGCATCCGGCCTCTCAAGTGTCGGGACGGCCGAGATGTAAAGGACTCCATTGTGTCGTTCGGTACACACCCGCACGCTCAACACCCTGCCTGCCTAGCTCTGCCTCTTGTTCACTTGGTCTCATACGAGCTGCTCATACGCCGCCCGTTGATCTTTGCTGCGTGCCGCGTCCTGCACCTGTCTTTCCCGCTATTCACATCCGCATCCACAGCAACTTCTGCCTCACCTTGGTTCTCGCGCCCCTTGCGCCCACGCCCCTCCCTCCTTCTCCCCCCTCCCCCCTCGTCCTCACCCGGCCGTCGTCCGCCAGGCGCGACGAGTCATCTTTCATGCCTCCACGCATAATCGTCATAGCTTCGTCCCCGTAGCTCGCGACCAGCGGCAAGGGAAAGCTCATATGTGTGGCTGCACTTGCCCGCCGAACGTCACCATTGACGCATCTCTTGCAGCTACTAGCCGGCCAAGATCAGCCCCAGAACACCCAGACGCCTCTCTGCCCTACTCCAACGTGGCCACCAGGGGGGCACACATCACTTTTGCAGACGCAGTCCAGTTCTAGCCCAAACGCTTTTTTACAAGAGACGCTAGCAGCCGCTGCAGGTAGCCAAATATGTCGGACTCCCCCCAATCTCCTCCAAAAGATGTCGAGCAAAGTGTGCAGTCGCCCGACGACGAAGGACAAATGAATGACAATCAAGACCCACACTCGGCTGGCGGCATCAGTGGCTATGATTTCGAAGTCAAGGAGCAGGATCGTTGGTTACCTATAGCGAACGGTGAGTCAAGAGCATTGTACCCCAGGCGGTCTTCTCGACTCGCCCGGCCGACGCATCCACCAGCACACGTCTTGTTTCTTCCGGAACTCCTCCTTTTCTATTGGTGCCCGGCCATGTCCTCTCACTCACCTCCCGCCTCATCCGGGACAAGCTGTCACGCCAAAGCCGATACTGCTGATGAGCCCGACGCTAACATTCGCAACTTTGCTCCAGTCGCAAGAATCATGAAGAACGCCTTGCCGGACAATGCCAAGATTGCGAAAGAAGCCAAGGAGTGCATGCAGGAATGTGTCAGTGAATTCATCAGCTTCATTACGAGCGAGGGTAAGTATAGTGGCAGCCACCTCCACCTCGTGGGACGCAGCAAGCTGTGTTTGTGGAACAAGTCCAGCTAACCGACCTCCGCGTTCCTCGCATTCAGCTTCCGAAAAGTGCCAGCAAGAAAAGAGGAAAACCGTCAACGGGGAAGACATTCTGTTTGCAATGACCTCGTTGGGCTTCGAAAACTATGCCGAGGCCCTGAAAGTATATCTTTCAAAATACCGGGAGGTGAGGAATACCTCTTCACAGTGGGGTTGGACAACTTTCGCTCATCTTGAAACAGCAACAAAATCAGACAAACCGAGAGCGTGTGATGGAGAACACCTGGGGAGGAAACATGGCCCAGGGGGAGAAGGGAGAGGCTTCGGCGACTTCAGAGTTCGCTGGCAACGCAGCTGGCGACGGAGGGTCGAACGCCGCCGAAAGCAGCACAGATGCAAACTACATGTATGGGCAGCACAATAGCCATAACGGTGCTGCGGCAGGAGAAGGTTACTGATTCCCGCGTACATTTCTCACGGACAAATGACGGGCCACAGTGGTGCCACGGCCTGGCTTCAAAAAGCTCGAATACCGGACGAGGACGTCTCCTGATACCATTCGTTTGATGGCCCCTGGGGCGCCGTCCTTAATGATAGATTTCAACTCTCAACTCGTTGCTGGTCAAGCGTGAGGCTTGGGGTGGCATTTTGCGGAGTGAAGGTTGTTTGAAGAACCTGAATGGAACTGGATGGGCGACGGGACTTATCAAGAACCTTTTTTTTTCCAGTTCTCTTTTCTTGGGTATGAGAACCTGGGAGGCAATCTTTTCTTTTTCCTCCTTGGGTTGAGCGCAAAAATGTGCTTTCTGCTATACTGAAAACCTTTCGATATCATAGATTAATTGTTGCTCTAAACCATTCATTGTGTTGTCGCATGTGATACGTCACGTCGGAGGGGAAATGTTGCGCTGGCGATCGCTGTGACTGCTGCCCGGGTCTCAGCATCAGGTGAACATGTGTGTCGCGAGATTACCTTCATGCCAGTGTGAGCAAAAAGTCACGTATGCTGTGTGACGGAGCAGGCCGCTGACGCCGAGGACCCGGGCTGTGGGAATTGAAGACATGGTCGGCCATGTGAGAGAGGAGGCCGTGGAAATCCGGCGGAAATAACGCGGGAGAGCCATCGAGAAGCGAGCATCAAGAGGGCCCCGTGTCGACGATCGACGACGAGCCAGGCCCCTTCCTTGCGAGGGCGCTATGTCGTCTGGCTCTGGCAGGATCGTTGCGCGATTCTTCTCATATCTTATTGACCTCGATGCCGCCCAAGGATCGAGACGTTGTGGCATATCAAGCCCACTAGGGAAGGGGTGAGGAGAGAGGAGAGTGTCTGATATCGTCAAACTTGTCTGCCCCTCCGCACCTCAATCAATACTCGACTCGATGAAGCACTTGGGAGCAGTCTGCTGATTCGACGGAGGAACATTATCGGATTCGACCAGTCCTTTGCGAAATTAACGACAAGGCTGAGACTGAACGCGAGAGGCAAAAAGTACTCAAATGAGACAATCTCACAATCTTCAAAACAGGCAGACACGAGACGCATTGCTTGCACATATTGATGCGCAGATACATCGGGCTTGACCTTGACCTGTTGGTGCGACAAGATCCAATCGCCTTGCCCCCATATCCGTGCACGTGTGTGACCCCACATTTCTCTCCAAAATCCTCCACCGCCTCAAAAATTTACCGTTCCACACATGACCATCCATCATCAATCATTTCGGTTTCTCTAAACGCAATTTTTATTTTTAAATCGTCGGAATCTTCCGCTCACCGGCAAGAACTCGCCGCTACTCTGCCTACTGGAACTGCGAAGCGATTACGGCTGGTCGCTCCTTTCGCACATCTGCAGGCCATGAACCCCTTCGAACTCGCGTGCATCGAGAGTTGCTGTAGAAACAGCGACAGGTTCTGCCCAGCTGAGAATCAGCGGCGCTACGGGCGATTACCATATCGATGCGACCTTTCGTGACAAATTCCAAGGCTCTGCCTGGTGCTCTGGCTAGAGACTCGACACCGGTCAAATCGATTCTCAAGCCCATTTCTGCACTGGGAAAACGGAAGGACACTTCGGATGGATTTGACGATTCTTCCTCCATCCCACCCGAGAGCCCGTCCAAGAGGCGAAAAGTTTTATTTGACGATGTCCAAAACGTGACGTATGAGGTTGGACTTAGGACGATGGACGTGGTCAAAATGGAGGTTCGGGCCGCTCTGGAGGATCACCTTCGAGGCAGCGATGGCCAGTACGACATGCTCAAGGACTTGTTTACCCACGATAAGCAACGGTACCTGCCGCCGATTGCGGGCGAGGAAGACGACATGCTGAAACCGAACGAGCTTCAGGTCTACGTCATGGCCCTGACGAGCTGCGTTCCCATATTGAAGGGTAAAGAATGCAATGGCCTGGTCAAGACCATACTGAAGTGCGCGTGGCTGGGGCGCGATGCAGCGTTCACCAAGGTCTTTACGCACTTCTTGGCCGCCCTGATCAGCGCTCAGGGATCCTATCTCGGCCCGGTGCTGTCGATGATGGTTGAAAAATTCCGCGACACCCGATCGGAGGAATGGTGCGTGCCTGATTTTCCCAATCTCGATCGCGATACCATGCGCGAGCGGCTCCATGCCTCTATTCAGTACCTACTCCAGATGTTTCCTGGGGCTGTCTCCGTCTTCGAAAATCTGCTCAGCGCCAAGTTCCCCTTTCCTGACGATTCAACGCGAGTTCACATGGCTTATATCCACAATTTACTCCGGGTCAAGGACTATAGGCCCGACCTGCAGGAGGATGTCCTGGACTTGATCCTCAATCGTGTTGTGAAGATTGATTCTCAAATGCAAGTGGATCTGGAGGACTTGGACGACGAAATCGCGGCTTCCGTCATGTACGCGCTGCGCGAGACCCAGCGAGATCCGTCTTCGTGGGAAGACGACTCCTCGGACGTGAGCGACACAGAATCCATCGACAGCGGAGATCTGGACTACGATCCAGAAGCAGCTCGGATCAAGACGGTCAAGGAAAGCGTTGAGAAGATGGATGCTGTGCTGGACACCCTTTTTACCGTGTACAGCCCTTACTTTACCAACCCGGGTTCCGACAAGGCGTTCGACATGTTTACGACTATTCTTCGCCAGTTTGACCACATGGTTTTGCCCACATACAAGTCGAGACATACACAATTCCTCATATTCCACTTCGCACAGCAACACGAGCGTCTGATTGACGCCTTTTGCGGGCAGCTCATGCACACAGCATTTCAATCGAACACGCCCAACGTACTGAAGCAGGCTGCCGCAGCCTACTTGGCGAGTTTTGTGGCGCGTGGGGCCCACGTTCCTGCCAGCTTGGTTCGCAGCATGTTCGCTTTGCTTCTGCATCATCTCGAGCAGTACCGCAGAAAATACGAGCCCCTATGTCGTGGGCCCGATCTGAAGAGGTTCCACCCTTACTACTCGCTCGTGCAGGCGACGTTGTACATTTTCTGCTTCAGGTGGCAGGACCTGGTACTGTCGGCGCCCGATGTGGTGGATCCGGATGATCCGGTCTCGTACATTGGCCAGGATTTGGAATGGGCCGGATCGTGCAGGAAGGATTTGTCAGTGCAGATATTCGGCAAGCTCAATCCGCTCAAGGTCTGCGCGCCGGTGATTGTGGACGAGTTCGCGAAACTGGCCCATCGCCTCAATTTCATATACATATACCCGCTGGTCGAGAGCAACAAGCGCGTGCGGCTGACGCAGTTTCTGTCATCGACCTACTCTACGGGTGGCGCGCTGCGGGACGCCGGATTTGAAGAGCAAAGCGAAGCCTACCATCAGCTCGACCCGTATTTCCCCTTTGATCCGTATCAGTTGCCTGTCAGCAAGCGGTGGCTGGTGGGCGATTACGTGCTCTGGAAATCGCTGCCTGGCTTGAACGACGAGGAGGATGAGGACAGCGACGACGCGGACGAGGAGGATGCAGATGACGAAGAAATAGAGGAAAGGACTGCGACGGACAGCGGACGGGATGACTCGGAGTGATGTGATGCCTGGGGTTCTACCCTGGGTGGTCACTACGGTCTTGCTTATTCCTGCCCGCCCGCTTCTCTTGTCAGCGGCCGCGCATTGTTTTGGAAGAGGACCTGGCTTGAAACACCATTTGGCATGAGAACATGGCTAAGTAAGAGTGATCTGGCACGTATCTAATTGTGTTGTGTTTGGGCATTGAGCAAGGCGTTAGTTATGCTACGAGTCGAAAAGATGAATATGAAAGCGACGTCTTTGATGTTTCCTGTGTTGTCATCTCGCCTTTGTTGTTGCGACGGTCAGGTTGGAATGACTTGGGGATGTTGCTTCTCGTGTATGCCGTGTCACAATCGGTCCAGCTTTACGGCGGCGTCGTAGAGTAGGCACTCTAGGTAGGCTTTGCGATGGACCGAGGGCCCCCGGTAGTGCTTACGGGTACCAGACGGTCACGATAGACGAGAAGGAGAAGCTAGAAAAGGAAAAAAAAAAAAAAAGGCGCGTGCGCAGCCACTCGTCTCCTTCATCTCATGTCACCTCCGCGACATCCTCTTCCTCTCACGCGAGTCGGCTCGTCTTTCCCGCGCTTACTGAGAACCACCTTTGCTTCTCTTTTCCTGTCCTCTCGCCACTCTTTGCTTCTGCGCCTTTTCTTGTAACTACCCCCTCGAGCGGCAATGCGGCTGCCCCCAACGACGATTCGATTTCCTCTCTGCTCTTGATTCTTCTCACATCGTTTTCTACGTCTGGCGTGCCACCACCAGCACGAGCACATGCCCCTCTCACCCCCCCTTCACGGCGCCAGTTTTTTTCTGCAAAAGTCGGCTTTCGCTGGACAAACAGAGGCAACAAATCGGCTCCGAATTTTTGTTTCCCCCCTACTTTCACTCGGCGCATCCTAGGATTTCTTTTTAATTGTTGTTTTTGGATGTCAATCCATGATGGAGCAGGTCAGCGCGCCCCGGCCGTCGTTTACGTCGTTTTGGAAAAAGGGAAAGCAGAAGCTCAGAGGCAAAGCGGCGGCGGCGGCGGCGGCTTCTTCTTCTCCGTCGGCTGCCTCGGCGACGTCGGATCCCAAGTCTGGTGGTTCTGACGCCGCCAATGCCTGTACGTCGTCCATCTCCTGCGTGAAAATGTGTCTTGAACAAAAAAAAGTACTTCGAGTGCGCAGACCACAAGGAAGTGGGATGCCACTGAGTGACCCGAGCCTCGGATTCGCACACGCGCCCAGCCCAGCCCAGCCCTGTTGGCGAAATCGAGCGCATATATGCACGATGCGGCCTTTTCTTTTCATATCATCTTGCCACGGGACGCCCTCTCTCGTCTGCCACGATTCCCTCCTGTCTTTGCTATGCGCATGCACACATACACACACACACACACACACACACACACACACACACACACACACACACACACACACACACACACACACACACACACACACACACACACACACACACACACACACACACACACACACACACACACACACACACACACACACACACACACACACACACACACACACACACACACACACACACACACACACACACACACACACACACACACACACACACACACACACACACACACACACACACACCAATTAGAGACCATCCGTCGAATTGCTTTGCGCCATGCATCTCGCTTCTGCTTCACAGTCAACGCTGACACAGGGTTTCAAGCACCCCCGACAGACAAGCCCAAGGATCAGGACAAGGAAAAGGCAAAGGCGCAGCTGCGGCGCGCCCAAGTGCGGCGCGCGCAGATCGAGCACCGCCAGCGCAAAGCCAACTACACGAAACAGCTCGAGCTCGACATTTCGGAACTGCGCGACCTGGTCGCCCTCGCGGAGAAGCAGACGGCGGCCCTATTCAAGGACAATTTCTTGATGCGCGAAGCACTGGAGCTGGCTGGCGTGCCGCGGTCCTCGTCCAACACCAACAACACCACCACCACCGCGACAACGACGGCGGCGGCGGCGACATCTCCGCAGCAGCAGCAGCAGCAGGAACCGCCAGAACTGTTTGCGGATGTCGACATCAACGATCTGACCGTGACGCTGAGCGTGGACAGCGCGCTCGGCACGCCGTGCTTCCAGATCCGCTCCAACAACTCGTCCGGCGCGAGCGTCTCCACGGCCGCCGAGACGGAGGCGGTCCATGCCTCGTCTCCTGCGCGTCTGAGCGCCGAGCATGAGTGCCGAGCCGTCAACTTTATTCTCGGGTTCGCCTCCCTTGTCGTTCTTGCCACCCCTCCTCCCCCCTCTTAAAAAGGGAAAAGAAGAAAAAAAAAAGAAAAAGGAAAAGAAGAGAAACGTGTGGAGGCTGACATCACATCTGGACAGGCTCGAACACTGCTGCTGGAATCACTTCTTCCTCGGCGACAGCTACAGCCACCACACGCACACGCACACGCACACGCACGGTGGTGCCCTGCCCGGCAACAACCAGCAGCAGGACGACGCACAAGCAGAAGCGGAAGCAGAAGCAGAAAGGGGGCACGCCCTCATGGCCTCGGCGTTTTGCATGGCCGCCGCCCCGGAAACCATCTACACCGACCGCGCCGCCCTCCTCCTCCCCGCGCCGCCGCCCTCTTCCGCCTCCCCGTCCATCACCACCATCAACACAAACAACGTTGACGACGGCCAGCAGCAGCAGCAGCAGCAGC
Source organism: Moelleriella libera RCEF 2490 (assembly GCA_001636675.1). Lineage (NCBI taxonomy): Eukaryota > Fungi > Ascomycota > Sordariomycetes > Hypocreales > Clavicipitaceae > Moelleriella > Moelleriella libera. The sequence continues at coordinate 985,271 of AZGY01000001.1, read as the reverse complement.
AGCCCCGGTCCTTTGCGTGGGACGCCCCCGCCATCACGCTCGACGCGCTGCACAGCCTCGCCTCGTCCCTGCACCCGGGCGACGTGGAGCTGACGCCCGTGCAGGCGTGGTTCGAGCTCGCGAGCCGGTACCCGACGCAGGTGCTCCTCGGCGGCAACGTGCTGGACACGCTGCAGCGCGAGTTCAACGGCGTCGCGCGCTGTGTCTACTACGGCGCCGTCATCGAGCGGCTCGCGTTCGAGAGCATCATTGCGAGGGTGCTGGGCCCGACGGAGGCTTCGCTGCTGGCGTGATTGGGTGGCGGTGGTGGTGGTCCGCTTTACCTTGCTGTTTATATATAGCCCGGCTGGGCAGCTGTGGTTGCCCATCTTTTATTTTTTTTTTACATGTCCATGGTTATGTATTCGAGCGCAGCGAGGCCAGCCCGCGGCAGGCGACCCCCGGTAGGGCCGCCGGAGGCAAACACGAGAGAGATGTCTAGTGCTTGCCCTGTGATGATTATGATCTTGGGAAGGGTGGCAGGGGGGATAGTCCATTTCCACGGGCGCACTCATTGTTCCAACAGTCACCATGATGACCCAATAACCCTTGCGACAGATCTACCGAGAAAACTTGATCCCGCAATTGAATGACGAGTGTATTTAGTATGTCCATGCTCACTATTGCTTCTCGACTATGCCCCCAACGCTGCAAATGTCAAATCAAAAGTCTAACCTGCCTGCCCCGCGCGTCCCTTGCTGCAGTCAGCCTTCCTACAGCGACTTGACCATGGTCCGCTCGTCAAACAAATCCTTCAGCAGCCCCTCGATGCACGCGTCGTGATCCAGCGAGCCCATGGCGTACGTCGACTCAAAGGCAAAGATGCTCAGCTGGCTGAAAAACGGACGCAGCACCTTGGCCACCAGCTCGTCCTTCCTGTCGAGCCCGACGTCGTCGCTGATGCCGCCTTGTCCGAGCAGCGGCCGTCTGAGCGATCCGCTGGCAGCCACGTGTGCCGCCGTGTCGGTGTGCAGCGAGCTGTTGCCGAGACTGCCCAGCTCTTCCGAGAGCTCGTCAACCAAGGCAATGGGCTGGTACGACGACGAGCGGTGCACGGCCTCGATCGTGTCCGTGATGAAGAGCCACTCGTGGAGCTGAAAGTCGTCTGGCGCCACGCAGATGAGCACGTCCAGCAGTTTGCAGGCTTGGAGAATACCCGTGTTCAGATACGCGTCTGACAAGGTGCTGTGGTCGGGTGCGACCACCGCCGACACGGCCGCGTGTAGCTCAGCATTGACCAGGGGCCAGAGCATGGCGAGGTGGATGGGCGCCGTCTTGAGCACCAGCGCTCGAATCACCATGTAGATGTCTGCACGCGTTGCCGACGATGGTGACGAGGTCAGCGTGGCGCCGAGCAGCTCGACCAGTTTGTCCAACACCGTCGTCAGGTCAGCCACAAAGGCGTCGTCTGCGGCCGACAGGATCAACGTTGCGATCCGCCGCAGATTGAGCTGTGTCTTGCGGTCTGCCTCCAGCCTGGCTGACGTGGCCCCGACGCCAAACACGATACCAGCCGTGGTGGGAGCCGTCAGTCGCCCCACGATTTCGAGCATTCGCTCCTTGTCAGTGACCGCCCATTGCTTGAGAAGGTGTAGCCAGCCATCTTTGACCAGGGCCAAGTCTGTGATGAAGAAGCGATTGTCGTTGAAGGCATCACCGACATCCTTCCTCCACGTCTTTTGGTTATTCTGAAGTTTCGCCAGTTCCGACAGCAGCTTGAGCGTACTAGAAGAAACCGTATGTGGAAATGATTTGGACCGCAAGGTAGGTCCAATGACATTGGTTGAGATTGTTCCGGCAGCTGAGAGCACACGGTCGGGTTCCAATAGGATTTTTGGAAGGTTCGGAACGATCGAAGCCATGATGAAGACGACATCATCTGCATTGTCCGTAGTGGGTGCGACGTGCCGCGGAGTGTCTGGTCTGCTTGGTTTCTCGGCGTTGTTGTTCAAATTACTGCCAGACTCGGTAAAAGTCAAAGGACGAGTTGTGAACAGAGCAGCCAACAGGCGGAGAAACAGGTCCTGGTCTCACGTCAGCCACTTTGCCATCAGGTCGCCTGCTTTGCTGATGACGGCACTTACCCCCAACTCCCGACGCATGCGTTTCTGTTCACCGAAATTTGTGTTGTCGACTTTCTCGCCCAGAATGCCAGCAAATTTGAGCAGGCTTGGCAGAGTCAGCCGATGCGGGAACGGATTACCCAGTATATCCTTGAGAAAAGTCATGCAATCGGGCCATATCTCATCCATGGCGTCGTCGTCCAGAGATCGACTATACTCCACAAGGAAGATGGCGAGATCGGAATCTTGCAGAGAGATGGTCAAGGTCGACTTCCGGGAGGGATCCAGCGCGGCTGGGTTTGTACGGCTATAAATTGAGTTAAACAAGGCCGGGATAGAGTGTCGTGGCCGGCAGGCGTCGAGCGATGACAAGAAGCTGAAAACTTGGGCTCGCTCAGGTTCTGTCTCTGAACATCGCCATATATCAATGACCGTCTCTAGGCATTCTAGGATTTCTGCAGTGAACAAGTGTTCCATAAGCCGCCGCGCGCGGTTCCTCATGCGCAGAGACGTATAGCTGAAGGATGCCGACGAGCTGGCATCTTGTTTACGTGAGTCATCTCCTTGCCCCCAGGACCAGATGTTGTAGCAAATCCTCATCGCATCATGGAAAGCGAGGTGAACCGTCAAGCGGTCATTCGCCGTAGCACTTCGTGACTGCAGTCCCTCTGACTGAAAGACGCCCGATACCATGCTTCCGAACAAGGATTGTGGCTGCTCGGGTCCCTTCGCCGAGCGGGCACGGTTCTCATCGGAGAGCAGCCGATCGTGTGCTGCTGCCAAGACCTGCTCAAGTCCATTCAAGAGATGAATAAGAGTCGACTCGGGTGTGTCTCCACGAGCCTCAGGGTGCCATTTCTCTGAAAGGAACGTATCCCGGAGGGCTGTGAAGATAGTTCTGATACGAGCACAGAACGTCTCGACGAGGGGAATGACCAATTGAAAAATGCTGTCAGAGAACAGAGAAATGACATCATTAAGGAAAGAGACCCAGTGGTCGAGCACCGGCTGGCTGTTTTCAGAGCTCAGCCCAGCTTGCAAGCATTTCAGTAGCAGCGTGGGCATTGACGCAGGCACTGGTCGACTATCGCCCAGGGTGACTGATGAGCGTCCCGCCTTGGAAGCGTCAGCACTTGTCGGCCGTGGCTCCGATACCTGAGCAGCTTGGCTTTCCTCATTTCGAAGTTTCAACGCGTCATGTACCACATCCAGCAACAGGACTTGGACAAAGGGATCCGACGTATCCATGGACTTCGACAGCTTATCAATAAAAACAGTATCAAGATCAAGGCTCGACAGACCACCAACGTGCTGATTCGACAAGAATTCGTGCAGAAACAACAAGGCAAAGCGTTGCAGCCCTGATACTCTGTCGCTCAAATCGCTAGGACAGTTTCTCGGCGGCTCTCCTATGACGCATTTCATGCAGACCCGTATGAAAAACTCCTGCAGGCTCATCTCATCATCTTCTGCGCCAGCTGTTTCCATAGTGAGTAGAGGGCTTCCTGTAAAGATGGGCAAAAGACGTACTGCGGATGTGCGCCGACCCATTGCTAAAGGCTACATATTTAGATGCTAGTACTGCCCGGGGCATCTCACCCGAGCATCGGAGAACGTTGCACAAGGTTCTGAGATAATAGAGGCAGAGGTCCAAATCGTCATCATCTGTGAAAACAAAGGGGTTTGAATCAATTTTTTCGTTTGCTCGACGTGTCATGGTGTCGGAAACAAATGGCAGCTGCGCCAGTCTGGTGACAAACAGGAGAAACAATCTGGAGCCGGTCAGAACATATGGCAGAATGAGGATCCTTCGCACACTCACCTGTCTATTCCAATCATGCTGCTGAGCCAAGACTTGACTATCATGTATGCATGCGTTCGCTCGTCGAGTAACGCATCCAAGACGAGAAAAGTCGGTTGGCTGAGCATCACTTGGAAATGATCCATCCCGGAAAGGCGAGGAATGGATCGATCATCGAGTGGTCGGCCCTTGGAGACTCTTCTCTCCGAGGAAGCGTCTTGAAGAGTATGGGACCATAAAACACCAAAAGTCCGTACATTTCTCCCAAGTTCCGTCGACGCCTGAGGTCCCGATGGAGATTGTGCGAGAATGCCGCATATCGCGGCCTCAATGTTCCGATGCGAAAGTGTAAGGGCTGTCTGTAGTCGCCACAAGCAGCGTACTGTCTCGACGTGGTACTTTGGCTCCGATGCGGACAAGTAATTCCAAGCATGGCAGACGAGCGGGCCGACGAATTGTGAGAGCTGTCCGTCGTCGATTCTGCCCGTCGAGTGAAGCTTCACTGCCAGTTGCACCATAGACGAGAAATGCGAGAATGGCAACGACGATTGGCTGACTGTTTGATCACGTAAATAGGCTGCGGGCTGCTCGGCATCGAATGCGTAGCTCGGCGGCGTCTTTGAAAGGACAAGTCCCAAAATCCGGACGCGGGTCCCGATATCTCTGACAGCCGTAGGTCCTCTACAAACGTGATACATGGCCTTGTCAAGGAGCAGCTCCCCGAGTTGCACAGCTGTGAAAGGCGAAGTCGATGCCTCCAAGTTTCCTTGCTCATGGACATAGAATTTCGAGATTTTCTTCAGATGGTCCGCGTTCTGGAAAGAGGACAGACTTGTGCTTTTCGTTCGATCCCCATTGGCTTCGGGCTGTTTCGGGAAGGCTCGATCAGGAACTAATTCGAGCAGTGACAGAACGATACCCAAGACCTGTTCATCCAGAGTCTTGGAATCCGACTCCGTGAATGGCGGTTCTTGGCGACGATTCTCCATGCTCCCCAACATGCACAAAGCGGCTAAGCTTATGAGCGGTGCATGGACGCTGACCATTTCTTCTTCTCGAACATTGAAGTTTGCGATTATGAAGCTCACCAGCGCTAGCTTATCTTTACGATCGCTCATGTCGACACTTCCCGGTCCGATAGCTCGCGCTAGGAGCCCAAAAATTTCACTATATATCAGCCCACTCTCGATGCCGTCAAAGAAGACACTGGCACTGCGAAGAACTTCGAGAAATTCCGTTTTCGAGGGGGCTCGAGCTTGAAACTGGCGGACGCTGTCGATTATAGGCAAGAAGACTTCTGGCACCACGAGCCCTCCGATCTCCCATCTATCCATCAGAGACAGGCAGATTCTGTAAGGCCGGGCTCTCTCAATGAGTTTGTCCCCGGGAGTATTGTTGACCATGTCAAGCAGGGCCTTGATCAATGGCTGCAGGCCAAACGCCTCGAAGTACGTCGTTCGAGAGGCCGCATTTGGCTGACTTTGTTCGTTTTGATCCGCGTCCTGTCCAGCGGGTTCGGGTCCCAGTAGCCAACTCCACAGCCGCCGGTTCAGGCTCATATCCCTTCGCGTAACCACCCCCACGACAGCCTTGAGAAGAAGTTCGAGGTCGGCAGGCTTGACTCTGGCCTGCAGGACTTTCGAGCTGAGAGGCAGGTGAGAGACAAGAAGGTCGAGAAAACCACGCTGGATCAACAGCTGCTCGTCCGACAAGCCACTGGCGAAGCATCGCACCAAGAGGCCCGGCTCAGGAGATGTTACAACAGCTTGCAGACTTTCCAAATTTGGCCCCTCGCCGGCTGTAGGATTCGCGGACGGCCCCAGAGAAGGAAGAAACCGCACCAGGTAAGCCAGGGCGCCTGACCTGCGGCTTTGGCTGGTGATGCAAGCCAGAAAGAAACATTGCCAGAAGAAATCATCCCCGGAAGAATGGTGATTGTCAAGAACTTGGGAGTGTGGCGGCCGAATTGCCTCCTTGAACCGTATGACAAGTTTCAGGGTCCGGTCGAAGTCCTCGCTGGTTTCGTCCTCAAGGCCGGGAAGCAAAGCGAGCACGATTGACTTCATCGCTGGTCGGAGCGATTTGGCATCGATTCTCAAGAAGTGTGTCTCCAAGAGGTCGAGGTACGGTGAGCGAACGGACAGAGAAGCGAATGAAAGTGTTGGCGCGAGACCTGGCAGATAAAGAGGCAGGTCATGGGAGAGGCCATCTTTCCCAATCGTCGTGAAGATGTAGTTGTACACTTCCAGGGTCTTTTGATGTACCCCAGAGGGTAAGGCAGGGTTCAAGCATTGTGAGAGGCGTTTCGCGACGAGGGCTTTGGCGGGTATTTTATGGATGGAAGTCGGTCGAGCTTGAAGAGCCTGTCGCGATGCATAGCAAGTCAGCCGGTCCGCGCGCAACCACCAGGATTTCGGGATGATGCCAATGAAGACGTGCCTTGAGCAGCTTGTTCAGGAAGGAAATGTAGTCTGCCCACTCCTCCAAAGCTGTCTCGAACAGGGTGAGTGTCCTCTCGACGCCGGACGCATATCTGCGAAATGCTTTGTCCTTGACTGGAGCCTCTTCTGTTTTCCCGATGTCAGCATAGCTTCTTGGCCAGAGTCGAGCAGTGCGGTGCGCGTGCGGCAGCTAACCTGCGCCGAGCTGATTCCTCCATTGTCTGGGAACGGAAGCGGGAGAATTGCGGCCGGAGCTTTCAGGAGAACCTCCGATGGCGCCAGATCCCGGATCAAGCGCCATGATGTTGCTGCTGCGAGGGCATCCTCTCTTTTCGATTTCCGAGTGGATCGGCCATGTGTCTGGCAGCTCCAACCCAACAAGGGAGGGCGGCGTGGGGTCGTCCAGCCATGGCAATTGCGTTGACAGGAACCCGGGTCAGGTACGCTCTATGAGGACAGGGCTGATTGGCGGGTCCCTGCCCGTGACAGAGGGCGGGTCGCAGTGGAAGGGTGCTGCTCGGCGCAGAACTCGCCGATCATGGACGGGGCTCCACGCGCCCCCGCCGTTGTGGCAGCCGCCAGACAAGACGTCACTTGGGGACGCCGCTTCTCCGGAGGCACGGCTGAGCGCGCGCTCTCCCTCTGCAGTTCGAAAAAGTGAATAAACAACGAAGCATTTTCCGGCGCGCGGCTAGGCCCATTCGAACGTACATTCAACAATCGCTGATTGAAATTCGATCCCCCAGCCGGCGCCGTTCCGTCCCTTGTTCCGTCGGTGACGTCGTCAACCCCCCTCTCCGACCCCGAGGCTGGGATGCGCCCTCTTCAACAACACCGCTGGCATCAAAAATCATGAGCCAAGAGCCTACCGGTCCAGCTACGACGAACGAGAATGAGTTGGTCCCTCCCCTGCCGCCAAGACGAAATGTGAGCTCTGCCTCGGAACCGAGGGGCTTGCAGGCCCAGCCGACCACGGCCATCACCCCGGTTGAGATACAGACATTGTCTTTTCCCGATGGGTCCCGGGGCACATTCTCAACAGCTGCGCCTGGGCCAGCGTCAGGCACAGCGAGCAACGGCAGCCTGCTTCCTGCTCACAAGCCGAGTGCCTCTAGCGCCGAGGCCGTTGACGATGCTGCCAGCGTTATGAGCCATGCGCCGACAACGCGACCAGCCGCAGATATCGCCAGTCTGATGGCCGCCGATTTCCACGTGCGAACCCCCGCATGGAACTTGCTTCAGTCGCAGACCACTGCCGCCAAGCCTTTCGAGAATCTCCCCGCCGACCACTCCGATGAGGCGACCAACTTTGACGACGAGTTCCGGGAGGTGCCAGGACAAGATCAAGGAGATGAGGTCACGGACGACGAGAGACTCTCCTTATGGAAATCTAAGCGCAAGCATTACATGATACTCTCCTCAGCGGGGAAACCCATATGGAGCCGGCATGGCGATCTTGACCTCATCAACTCTTCCATTGGTGTTATACAAACCATCATATCTTTCTACGAGAGCGTAAAGAACTCGTTGCGAGGCTTTACGGCCGGGAATACCCGCTTCGTGGTCTTGACCCAAGGGCCTCTCCATCTTGTGGCCATCAGCAAGCTCGGAGAGAGCGACTCTCAGCTGAGATCTCAGCTCGACGCGCTGTACATGCAAATCCTGTCCACCCTAACGTTGCCGACTTTGAAGAACATCTTTGTTAACCGTCCATCGTCTGATTTGCGCAAACCACTACAAGGGACAGAGTCACTGCTGTCGTCTCTAGCCGATGCCTTCACCCTGGGTTCTGCATCGGCCCTGCTCGGATCACTAGAATGTTTGAGAATGCGCAAGTCAGAGAGGCAGACCATCAATAACACGTTCTTGAAACTGAGAACGGGGAAGCTGTTGTATGGACTTATTGTCGCAGGTGGCAAGCTTGTGAGCGTGATCCGACCGCGCCGACACTCATTACATCCGAGCGACCTGCAGCTGATCTTCAACATGCTGTTCGCATCAGAGGGGATCAAAGGCGGCGGGGGCGAAAATTGGATTCCCATATGTCTGCCTGCCTTCAACAACAAGGGCTACCTGTACATGTATGTCAGCTTCTTCGAGGACCAGACGCAAATGCAGACCGAAGGTCTAGAGCCTCCTCGTGCACACACCGGGGAGGAGGAGATCGCGACGATTTTGATCAGTGCAGACAAGGAGAGTTTCTATGACTTGAAGCAGATGCGGGACAGTGTTGCCGAGGCTCTGCTCAAGAGCGGGAGCTTGTCGATAATCCGCAAGGCCGTCGCCGCCGGCCGTCCAACTGCGTCGCAGGTGGCGCCAGGCTGCCACGTGAGCCATTTTCTGTACAAGTCGCGGGCGAACGTGCAATTTTGTATGGCGTCACTCGAGCCGTCGTTTGTTGGGGTCGTCGAGCGGCGGAGGCTCATGTCCCTCTATCACGAGCTGCATGCCGCCATGCATGCCAAGCACGCGCATCTGAAGGTATTGCACAGCTCCAGCGAAGAGGCAACATCGCTGGCCTGGATCACGCCGGTGTTCGAATTTTATTGTGTCTGCGGGCCGGGCATGTCGAGGTCGGTCATGACGTACGGAGCGAACAAAATCATCCAATGGGTCAAGAAGGAGGAGCAGCGAGTTTTCATTATTGGTGGTGGCGTATTCTAGGTCACAGGCACTACGAGGGGGGGAACTTTGGGGTAACATATATCCACTATTGTATATTGTTACATTCGGTGCCGCCAAACATGGAGGCGAATGCGTTCGCGGTCTATGTACTGCCTCGTTGCAATGCTGCCGTGAAACGTCTTGTCGCTAGTATTGGTGACAGGCATGCTGGCCGCGTGATAGAATTTGACACTGATGCTGTCGCGCCGATGATGAAGTTTACTCCACATTTCTTGTTTCATTGTTTGAATTTCAAAGGGAAACAAAGTCCCTCGCCTGAAGGGCAAGATTTGCAGTCGTGAGCCCGCAGGAACGCGGTGTTGGGGTTTGCTGTCCTTGTTGGTCTATGTCATGAGCCATGGTGCCCATGCCCATCGTTGGATGGTCTTCGTACGAGCAGGGACTTTTTAGCCCAATCCCGTATCTTGTTGTTGACGCTGAGGCTGCTGGTGTTGGAGGTTCTCCGGCTCGAAACGGTCGATGACCAGCTATTTTCGCGCATCTTGATGGGACGCTGGGTGTGGTCGGCTACTGACAAGCGGTCTATGTGGTGTGAATGCTCGTTTTTCCTGGATATGAAATCCGCATCTCCGCTTTCCAGGAAATCTGCTGAGAATGGCGCATCAAATTCTTCGTGGAAGCGAGGGATTCTCGGACATGTTCCAGACAATCCACACGTCATGATGAGAACAATGCCACTACGAAAGTGGCGAGGATGAGAGAAGAACGTGACTGCAGCAATTGATGGCTTGAGAGTTTTGCTTGAATCCCTATTTGAGCGAGAAACACGGACGAACTGGAAGTTTTTATGGTTTGCAGTCAAAGAGCCAATGGCAAGAAAAATAAATAAATGCAGGTCACAATTTGGCAACCCGGGGTTGGTGGGGTTAGCAAAACAATCTCGCTACTTTCAATAATACTCATACAACTTGCCGTTGCGATGCTCGTGCCGAATACATTCGACGGGGGACAGGGTCAAGTCATGCTGTGTTAGCCGATATAGCGGCGGACCCAGACCAACGTGACAGGACCCCTGACTAGACAGCGCCGAGCCATTTCGACGAGGTGGTGTCGACCCTGGACGCCACTCCACGAGGTTGAGTTCGATGGCGTTCTCTTCCCGGTCCTGGCCCTGGAGGAAACATCACAATGAAGGCGTTTCACCCAGCTTCGTCATCCAGCTTCGCAGCGTTCCAGGAGTCGGCGCGGCTCATGTCCCCAGGTTTTTGTTTGGATCATTTGACCCGATGGCCTCCAGCGTCTGAATGATCATGGATCGGAGTAGCATCGTAAATCGACTATCTTATTGTGGTCTGTCGGTTGCTGTGGATTCTGGTCCGTGGTCCCTGCACCTGGTCGTGCTGTCCGTCACGTGAGGCCTGCAATGGACTGGCAATAAGAAGAGAGAGGCGAAGGTCGTCGCTTCGCACAGACCCTTTGCCCGTCTCCAGATCGTGAAAATGAACCCCTGGCGGCGTTCGCGCCTACCCGACTGTTTTCCCTCGTCTTGGCCGTGGGCAGCGAACCGGCTCAAACTACTAGGTATGTCAGCCAACCGGGATGGCAAATTGTACGGAATGGATGCAACCTGTTCTACTTGACACGCAAGCCTCACAACGGGGCTGCCTTTGGTGTGCGGCTAGATCGTTCTCGCGTGCCCTGGTGTGATCCCGGAATTAGCGCACAAACCACCCATCTACTCCCAACGTGATCCGAGCGCACGCGCCGACCGATTTCGCCGTGGACTGTGACTGAGAAAAAATTTGATGGAAGCGCCGTTCGTTTGCGCAAAGCTTCGAGTCGAGTCACGTCAGCTGTTCTTGACAGGTCGATGACTGAAAATAGAGCTTGTCATGCACGTTGAAACGCGGAAAGCTTGGGAAAGGATAGCAGTAAGCAGTCCACCTGAGGTAGAGCCCATGTTATCGTCAGGTTGCACAGCGACAAACCAAACCGTCTGCCTCTTGGTTTAGCTGCTCAAGCATTTGACGTCGGCTGCTGTTTTCAAGTACGTCGACCAAAAAAAGCAGCTGCGCAAACGTCCTGATGCGCGAAGGCTTGACTGAATGGGCAGGTTGGAATGGGAACTGACCAGCATTCTCAATCCGGCAGTTAATTCTCTCTTTTGCGCACCAGATGGCCTCTGAGCAGCGATGCCATGCCATCGAGGAGGCACTGGTCTTGTGACTTGGGTCTTCAGGGCGAAGAAGGCAGGCCGGTGGTGCCGCTCCTGCCGATGAACGACAGCCAGCTGCGCGTCTGGCAAGCGCAGCTGGCAGCATTGTGCTGTAATATTCGTGTGTTTCTATCACCGACTCGCTCCTGCGCTGCTCTAGCGGTCTTGCAGACTGATCACGAGGAGGGGGTGGTCAGCCAGTAGTCTTTCGGTCGATCCGTCCCGAGGCGACCTTGAAGATCTCGAAATTCCTTGTGCCAGATCATGACCAGCAATCTCGCGGGAAGCGACGATCCAGACATCTTGGCTATCAGCCAGAGTCCAAATCAAGTAGGCATTCAATGCTTTGCTGCTGCCGCGCGAGCAATGGCTTTCATCGATTCAACTGGTAGCGGTTTACTCGTATCCCAAGCTTTCGCTACGGCCGCTCTAAGCGATTTACTTAAACGAGCGTCGCTTCTCTTCGCCTCTGACATAGACTCACTGCAACTTAACTTTTGTCTGGATTCTCCTTTGTCAACTTGTTTTGGATGGCCATGTCTATCAGCATCACACTCTGATCGTCTTGCTGCGAACCATTCCGACACTTTGTCTTGGAGTTCCAAACGAACCCACTTCGTCGCGGCTTCGACGGTCTTCTTTGTGTTCCATTTTGTCATAATCCATAGTTCATTTTCTTCTTATCTTTACACTTTTTTGGTCTCGTATCATTAGCCTTTGAGCTGTTGGGATTTCAGCATGGATATGACCAAGCACCGTCTCAAATCTGGAAGCAATGGTTCTCTTCACAGCACTTACACCGCTTACGGCTCCCACCTACCACATCCAGCAAGCATCCCTCGACGGCGGACGCCTCTTCAGAGACGTCCTCTTCGGAATCTCAGTCAAAACTCTATCCTGCCGCCGTCGCCTGGTCCCCTGGCGAGCATGCTGAAGATCACCACTGAGGTGGGAAATGTCGGCGTGCTTCCAAGCCATATACCACTCACTCCAGCATCGTATCACCGGAGATGCAGATCACGAGGGGATGTCGCTGTCCGTACCCCATCCAAGAGCTATTCTCATGAGAACTGCGAGAACTTTCCTCCTGCAGATGGTCAGAGGCCTCTTCGTTCATATAGGGACACGACTTCTGAGATTCTTTCCCTGTATGGATACGACCGCCAAGCATTCTACATGGATCGTGGCTCTCCAATCTTGGACGACAGCAGTAATAGATCTTATTCGTTCCAGACCAATAGCTCCCGTCAGCCGTCGCAAAAGTCTCATGCAACTTTTCAAGGCCATCATCCCGGCGCAGGCATGCTTCACCGGCCCCGTTCTCCGTTTCCGTACCCAACAAGGCTCAAGAGGCCAGAATTACGGCCGGTTTCTCCTGCTATGTTTGACCATGGATTTGACTACACTAGGAGGCTTGAGTCTGACCCCAATATACAGGTAGAGTGCAACTACTCCGTGATTGCGTTTCACCTACTCAGCAACGTTTGCTGAACGATTGTGTAGAAGCCGTTCCGTGGCGCCCACAAAGCAAGTTACTCCACAATGTCACGCCGGCCACCATTATCCATTCGACCCGACCTCAATCGGTCGACCGCCTCCTTGCCGTCCAGGGCGTCACCGAACCCATACTATTCTGCACTTGGGCCGCACAGGTCTCGAACCCCGAGTTCTGAAAGGTCCGGAGGCAGCAGACATGGGCGGTTTGAGCGCGTGAACAGAGTGCCTGCAGATGATGGAGAGAGATCACCTAGTCTTGCGTCCATTGTCGGTATGTATAGGGGACCAGGTACCGCCAAGGTGTGTAGTCCCCCAGCTTCGTATACCAAACAATCATATGATGAGGGCGCCAAGGACTTGGAGCAGCCGTCTCTGGTCGTTTCCGGCAGCGAGCTTTCCATCCAGACCCGGGCCCCTCCCGACCAAGAGGCTCCAGACCAAGAGGCTCTCAACCAAGAGGCTCCCAACCAAGAGGCTCCCAACCAAGAGGCTCCCAACCAAGAGGATTCTCAAGGGAACAAGGAGCAAGCTGTTCAGTTTATACTACAGGGCGCCCACGCAAACTCAACCAGACCCATTTTTCCGAATATTTCTGAGGATTCGCAGGCTGGCGAGCGTCCAGAAGACCGAGGGCCAGTACTCAAGTTGCGAGGCGACTCAGTGGCCGTTGACGATGCGAATCGGTCTGCCATCGGCGACATTCAAATCATTCGTGAATGTTCTCAACTCACTTCTCCGGAGTCCCAAGCCGAAGCAGACCCCAAGATGCCTCGCGAAGACAACTCAGACCATAATCACCAATACGGCAAGCCGGATGATGACACACACGGCATTCCGCATTGCTTCGTCGAGTATCCGACTACGACGCAGCGAACATTGAGGGAGCACACATCGGGCACGGCAAGACAGTTGGCTTCGCCTGCGCTTAGTCCGAAGCGTCGAGATTTTGCAACTTTCCCCACCTCTTTGCACCTGCTCACCAGGGCATCTTGTCTTGATAGTTCTGAGACTGTTGCAAGCCTGCCAGCTGGGTTGATAGATGCGGACAATGATGCTTCAATGGCCAACAAGTCCTCCCATCTGAGACATCGGCGGAGGATGGCAGCTACAAGAATAAGCACTGGTGATATCGAGCCTATCAGTATCAAGCATGACTCCGGCTGCATTGTTGAACACTCCGCGTCTGCTGACGAGCTGGCCATACTATCTCCTGAACCGATCTCCCCAGCTCGTGGTCTCAAGGTGAAGGATAGCATACCGCAGTTGATAAAAGCACTTCCACCGCTACCTTCCGACTTTCGAGAATGTCAAGAAACACCTGATAGGCCCGTCGTCGGCCCTCATCTTGTGGAGAAAATTCGCCAAGGAGAAGTCATGTCCGCAGAACGGCAGCCTGTCCTGGATGGACAGTGGATCCAATCTTCGAAAGATGAACAGCTGAAGGATCAACGCAGCCCGACAAAATTCAAGATCCGAGTGAAGCCGCCAACATCACCATCGCACTGCCCTGGTGTTGCGAACGCAGGCAAGGACCAGCCCCCGAAAGCTTCTTCTCCGGAAGCAGTCCTACAAACGAGGCCGAAGTTGAAATTGAAGCTATCACGTAGTCAACTTAGTCGAGGCGGCAGCTCCTCTGGGGACGCATTCGAACACATCACTCGCCTGAAACAATGCAATTCGCTGGCTGACTTAGCGATGTGCTCAAATGCGACGCGAGCAGTGTTGGACGACAACTCAACCGCACCACGCTGCCCTCAAAACCATGTTCAGACCACCGGTATTTTTCAGGACCAACACGGTATGACAGACCTGTCGGCCCAAGCCCCAGAATTGACACCAGACGATGATGGCAGAAATGAACACTCCGTGCGACCATCAAACAAGATCAATCTCGTGCAAGTTGGGCGGCAGAGCTCTGAGGCGGCTTCTTGCGAGGACGAACGTGGCTTGCGCAAGAAGTTTTCCATGTTGCGATTACGCATTGCTGAATCCCTGACCATGAATCAAGCCAAGAAACGTGGTAAGCTGGAGCTGCAGTCGGGCGACGGCCACTCTACGAACCTGCCGCTGAAGGACTGTTCAGCGAAACCTCAATGCGGTGACAACATCGCTGGGAAACATGTCCGCAACTCGAGGTCGGAATGGATGGTAGATCGGATGAGGCAGTGGGCTACTGAGGCCAAAAAGGCAGTACGTTCCTATGTCAGGCGGACCTTGGATCGGTCCCCTTATCGGACTGCATAGCGTAGCAAATTTGTGTATCAATAACGGCGCCGTCACTATTATTCTCAATGCTCCGCCGGGGCTTCTTGAATAGTCCATACGACGATCAGGTGGGTTCCGGCATCTCAGCAGATGGAGGCAGCAAAAGAACATGAGCTGCCCCTAGCATATGTATGCACCTCAAGCAGTACAGAGAGATGCTTGGCTACTGTCGAAGCTTATCAGAGCTGTCTCAGCATGGCAACATTGGGGACGAAGTAAAGTTGATAGGATAATGCTCGAGACCTTGGCTTATCTTCGCTGCCGCGCCGAACGTGATGGCAGCTCGAAACAAGGCTGCCTTGCTCGTCGCAAAGCATGTTGAACGCCAGTCCACTCGACCCTGAGTTTTCTAAGCTTTCCTCATTGGTTTTCTTTGGGGGGGTAATGGAGCAAGGGAGCTGCACGGTGTGACGTCCCGTGGGAGAAAATGCTTGGTGTGCATAAAGTAAGAATGCGGGACAGAACCTACGGATTATACTGTCGTGTACGGATAGTTGTACGTTCTCTATGTAGTGGGGCTTATGGGCCACATGTGTTGGGCTGAGCAGGGATGCATCTGGGTAGTCTCCAGCCACGCAGGCAAGGCGGCCCTAGAGACGTGGTCGAAGGCAGGATTACGTTCGAGATCTTTCTACGAGCGAGTCACCTCGTCACCAGAACCAGGCACTCACGTAGAAAATCCTGTTGCAAAGTATGAATTTTTGCGGCGTGGATGCGACACTCCTTCGAGAGAGGAAGTAAATGCTTCCAGGATTGCCCGCGTTCCCAAGTCCATTCTATGCAAGATCTTGCCAAGGAGTCATGCTGTACGTATTGCACTGGCCCAATACGAGGTGGGGAACTTCTACAGCAAGCTTGCACCTTTTCACGGTCGAGTGCAAACTTTTCGCCACAAAGCGCGTGCTCGGAAGACGAAGGGCGGTCAATAGACAGCTGGCGTCGCGCTCGAGGACGTCAGCTCCGATGAAGATATGAGCATCTGAAGGAGGAGAGAAAATGACCCGCTGCCAGCTGTCTCTTAGATCTGACTGTGAAGTTGTGAGGAAGAACACCATCTCCTTTGCGAGGCACTGCGGCAGCTCTGCATGGGCTTGCAACGATAAGCCGCCTGCGCGTCCCGCGTTCCTCGTCACAGCATACTGCACCTGCTCGGCGTCCATCACGAGTTCCAGTGCAGGCAGCAGAAGTGCTATGCCCGAGGCATTGCCCTAGCGTGCCCCCGATTCCAAGGGTTTCGGAGATGCATTGGAAATTTGAGTAGATCCTCACCATGAATCCTTTATTGCCGTCGTCCATGGGCGGGCTGGCGCTGCTTTGGGAGACATCTCTAGTCGGAGGATTCCATCCCACGGTATCTTGTGTGACGGGGAAGATGGGATGCGCTGAACACGCGCGCAAGTGCCATGTCTATCGTAGCGGTGCAAGGGTTTGCTGTCAGCGTTCCAAATATAGCCTGCGTTCAGAGGAACTACTGTACAGGGAATAACGCTCTAGAAGGGGGCGGGGCGGGCACCGGCCTGGCTAGGGGAAGAAGAAAAAGCAAAAAAACGAGAAATAAAAGAGGGCATTGGACTACCGGAACCCTTCCACATAAAGCTGGCTCAGGTCACACGGCACTGCATCGCATTGACGTGGTGCCAGAGACAGCGCGGCGCTGCGTTTGCTGGCGTCAATGGTGCGCGGCGGAGAAAGTTACTAAGAAGGGCTCGCGATAGTTCGCACATCTTCACTGCATCGTACTCAAGCCAGCGCAGTGCCCCACAACGGCAGCCATCCCCCCCCCATCGGCCCATCCCTTTCAGCGACTGCGCACGCAGATTACGCTAGCATTCAGCACTTGACAAGTCCTGCCCCGCCAGTCCCTCCCCGTATCGGCCCCAACGAATGGCCCGTGACATGGCGCTCCTCCATTGGGGGCCCTCTTTGGCTGGACGGCGAGCACAGGCCAGGATGTGAAGTGTCAACGTGGTGTGGTTCAACGTAATAATCGTGGCCACCACCACGTCACCGACACCCGCTGTTCAGCATCTCCAGAATCCATCTATCCATTCTTTATTATTATTTTTCCGGCCCGGTTCATCTGATCCCCATCACAGCTTCGACGGCCCCGACAGCTTCGTATCAATTCGTTAAAATGCCTGTGCACCCTTCCCAGCGTCGTGGCTCTCTCTCTTGAGCGTCCCGCCACGCCATGGCTATGCCCTCGCCCAAAGAGGAGCAGAGCTCCAGCTCCGACAAGCCGCTGGCCCGCGATGCTGACGCATTCCATCGCCTCCCTGACGAGATCATTGAACAGTATGGCATACAATCCATCATTTTCAGACTGCTCGGACTGACGGTGTGGAAAGAGTGCTTCTAGCCGCCGATGCCAACGGCTTCGCTTCTCTGACACTCCTCAACTCCAAATGGAGAGCGACGTCGCAGCGTCCTCATTTGTACGCTCATCATCTGTCACGATGTCCGTCCTACGCCGTCTCGGGCGCCGCCATGCCCCATGCCGATGACCGACAGTTGCCATTGCTCCGTAGACTATTCGCACGCGAAGTTAAACGGAGCCTCTTTGAAGCCTATCTTCGCCCCAAGAAGACGTTGATCAAGCTTGTCTCCAACTCAATTAGTTCCTCCTCCTGCCCAGGCGGCGAGGGCATGTCCTTTGCCTTCTCACCCGCGGCCCAATATGTCTTGGCATACAACTCGGCGAGAATCTACCTGATAGATGCTCGCGGGCCAGCGATAGACGTCAAGCGCGAGTTCAAGATCTTGCGGCGGCCGTTGTCTGTATGCATCACCGAAGATGCTCGAACGCTGGCCGTCTTGTCGACCGAGATGCAGGTCGATGTCTATGACCTCCGACAGACACCACCGCAGAGGAGATCTTCCCTCATATTGGACAACAGTCCTCGAAACATCGCGTTGTCAGCCTGTGGTACTGTCCTCGCCGCTGCATATGACGGTGGTATTGAGGTATCTGCCTTGAGTCCGACAGCGTCGTCTGCCGAGAACAGGGCGGTCAAGTGCGACGCAGTCGATGCGCTGGCATTTTCTCGCGACGGAACACAAATCTTGGGCACCACAATTCACTCATCGCCTCCCAGCACCGTGATCCTCACGGCGCCGTATTATGATCCCGGAAGCCAGATGATGGATGAAAACCTCAGTGCCATGTGGACGAACTCAATTCTCTTCCCCAACTCTAGTCGCGACTGCAGCCATGCGATTTGGCTCCCTGACGGCGAATCCGGAGAACCTGAGTGGACTTTCACGTATGATCGGAGTTTTGAAACCTTTCGTGCCGTTCGGCTAGACGATCTTCGGAACGGGACTACTCATTTTACGGGACCCGTGCCTAAGCCCACGTCGCAAGCCAAATTATTGCCTTGCACGCTGCCCGCCACCACACTCAGGGGAGATCTTGTCTCGGCAGGATTTGAAAACAACGATGTCTGGATGTATGGCGTGCCGGAAAACCTGACGGCGGTGCCAGATGCGCCCCCCGCTAGCCACGAGACGCCATTAAGCTACCCAGTGGTGGGAGCAAGCAGCTCAATACGCCACACCTCGCCAGGGCCGCCCGACGGTGGCGATGGCGAGCGGGTGCCCCAATGGCAAATTCTCTGTGATAAGGTTCGCAACAATTTAGTGCCAGGAATCAAGATTGCCGGACTGCATGGCGTCAGCAGCGCCAGGTGGCTGAGCGGATCCGAGGCGTCCTGCCTTCGAGAGCGCTTGGTACTCACGGCTCCCGGTGTCATGGGCCCGAGACTAGTGACCGACAAGGAAGACATGGACTTTGTGGACGGTGGCCGCATCATGTTGCTCGATTTTGACTACAAGTCCACAGATGGGGAGGCAGTCGAGATGACCATCGAAGTTGGGACAGATCAGGCCGAGCCCCTCACAGAGGAGCGGCGTGATATAGAAACCGAGGTTGCCATTGTCAGGCGGCGGACTGTGGCGCAAGGACGGGGAGGAAGCGGCGCTCTTCTACGTGCGGCGACAACGGCAGCTCCGCGAGCCCATGTACCTGGTCTGACTACGAGCACTTTGGCTCATGAACCCTCAGATCCAAGCCCTGTTGACCAGAAGCTGGCCTGCGAAGCGGCAAGCCCCCCCGATCCCGAAGCAGGGGAGGCCTTCGTTTCCATGGAGGAGCAAGAAGCCTTGGATGGTCCCTACGCTCACTCTAGCCCTCGGTCCCGAACAACCCTCCGCCGCGCTGCTACAGCCGCTGCGGTCAACCGACGCCTGAATCCCCGAACCGCTGACGGGCGGCCAATCGAGTACCGCCGCGCGGACGGTCGTGCGGAACACCCTCACGAGAGCGACGCCGACAATTGGGTTCCTCCTCCGCCGCCGTATCAAAAGGAGGATCCTGGAGACTTGCCAGACTTTATGCGTGGACCCTCCGTCCCACCGATGCCGGCCGGAAACCCGTCACATCCCGCTTCCGGTGGAGTGATGGGTGAGAGATACTTTGACACCGAGGGTTCGACATTGCAGCAGCCTGTGCAGGTCACCTCGAGCCCAATCCAATACAGGAATCCCCGTCACCAGCGCACTGCGAGTGACTCCATAAGCATCAGCAGAATCCGGACTGCATCCGGTGCGCTGCGACCACGATCGACGCCTTCTGTTCATTCGATTCCAGTAGACGATCTGTACGACGTGTCGCCCCAAGAGTCGCCGCGGCTGTCAGTGGCGCACCTTGCAGAACCGGCGGAAACCCAATCTGCTACGAATCCTCCCTCTGCGTCGAGCGGTCGCCCCTCCCCTGACAACATCTCAGGGGTGACGCCGATGTCTGCCACGAATCGCTCGTCCGTCGACCTGGCCACCGTTCCTGCCAGTCCCCGGTCCAGTGCAGGGCCGGCTTCACGTCCGGCGGCGCCGCAGCTCGAGTTGCGCATTCCGTCGACGCCTCCAATGGGCTCAAGGTCTGCTTCCGAGGCACACTCGGAGGCCAGGAGACTCTCGACGGCCCAGACTTGGCCCAGGCAGCCCCAATCCGAGGCGCTGGCGCAGGCAGCGATGCAGACGCAGAGTGCGCGACCGTACCACACACCTCCCACAAGCGCGGTCCTGCACGACGTCCCCTCGACGGCACTGCCTCCCGCGCCCAGCTCGTCTCAAATCGCCAGCCTCAATAAACGGATCAGTCAGGGCAATCCGCGCAGGCTGTCGGGAAATATGCTGAACTCGCGGTTCTGGGTGGACAAACGTTCCAGCATGATGGAGCCAGCTTCGGCGCGGCAGTCATTCACTCCGCCTCTGGCGCGTCGACTGTCGGCAACGCAGATACCAGACTCGGATCGGCCTCTCATCATCAGCACGCCGACGGGAATTACGGGCACCTACGATGCTCCGACCCGGCGGGCATCCCTTGTTCGCGAGGAAACTCCTATCCTGGCACCGGTGCCGCATCGACCGCAGCCCAACTTTCCTGCACCAGGCGGAACAGCAGCTCAGCTGCAGGACATTTACGGCAACCAACCTGCTCCTGCGCCCCTGCCACCGCACATGCGGGCCGGAGCTCACGCGCTCCCCCTCTGGATGAGGACGCCCTCCACCTCGTCGCGCCGAACACCCAGTGGCGTGAACCGACGGCGGAGCCGTGCAGAGCGGAGCGCCGCAAAGAACATCAAGGATGCGAAGCTCAAGGGCTGGAGGAGCCGGAAAAAGAACAAGCAGTCTGCCCCTGCCGACGGTTCCGGCTGGGTCGACGTGCCCGCCACTGCTCAGCCCAAGACGAGCCGATGCTCTGTGATGTAGTTTCTTTCACATGTTCATCATTGTGGAAGGGAACGGCTTTGTGTGCAAGGAATCTGCGAGTATGGGTCCTCGACTATCAGTTTATCCCCCATCTGTTCACAAACACGTGCAGAGCGTCTGCTGATGTTTGGACCCGCTCAAAAACCAACAGTGACAGTTTTGGATTGGATGAACGTTCCAATCCCTTTTCCCACCGCTCTGTCGTCTTCCTTGCTCTTTCTCCTCGTTTGTGCTTTAGCGAGTCTCTTTGCCTGTGGCCGGGCAGAGCCACATTGTCGTCTCAGCCGGTTTCCATTTCTTCTTTTGTTTCATCTCAAAACCTGTCTTTCATCTTTCCCCCGTCTATGGGGTGGTGCTCCGCATTATAGAACAGCGGAGAGTGAATGTCGTCTCATCTAGCCCGTGGCGGGTTTTGTTATTTCTTTGACCCTCGGGGAGATGCAGAAATGCAGCCAGACCTTGATGCGTGTTTAAATGCTTAGTGTTCAGTTGGGGGATCCTTTGTTTGGCTTGCGAGGAGGGTCTGCTCTTGCTGCTGTCGCTGCAAACCCAGCATGTCATCGTTCTTTTGGTCTCACTCTGCACCCAGCTGTTTCAAAAGGCGCTGTGGCTTCTACTGGTCCCATGGTCGCAGTAGCTGCATCGCCTCCGCACAGGCTGAGCGAGGAAGAGTGTCACGAATATGCATGTATTTACGGCCGTAACCCATGACGAGACAGGTTGGAAAATAAAAATCACTTGGATCTATGCGCTCAAGCCAATCATGATCCCTTGACCAAAGAAACTCGGACACTCAGAACGCCATGCCGTACTGCGAAGCACGAGCCGATTTTTTCTTCCCCCAACAATCATCGCAATCTAGATGCAAACCGAGCCCGATCCAAGAAGAAGGAGGCGCCAACACAAAAGAGCGCTCTCGCCTATTAAATGAACAACACATACCAATCTGGGACGCACCCTCGCTGTTCACATCCCCCGAACCGTTGCCGTCCCCTCTTTCAGGACAACGCCGAACCTTTCAGGTCACACGTTCGGCGTCGTGCCCGCAACGTGTGTCCTCGTGCTGCCATGCGCGCGGGCCCCGCCGTGTCGCGCATCGTCTCTCGGACTGTTCATGGTCTGTGGATCCGCCCAAATGTCGATGTGCTCCTCGACGTGTTGCAAGTACAGCGAAGAGATGTGATGGGCCGTGTTGGAGCGGGCGGGCGTCCGCTCGGCGTCGACGTGGCCGCTGCGCGCGTACCAGTCTTCGCCGGGCGTGAGGGGCGATACGGAGACGGGGCGAGAGTGGGTTTTGTGCCACTCGTCGTCATACGAGGCCGGCGATACCAGCACCGACTGCGAGTCGCGGTGGTCTCCCCCCTTGGCGCCAAACGACGTCCCGAATTCCTTTGCAGCCGCAGCATCATGCTGGTCAACACGGGGCCACGAGCCCGACGACGACGATGACGGCGCCTGCCGAATAAAGTCCACCCGTTGATTGGCGTTTGGGTTCGTGATGGGCCCGGAGATGGCGTTGGCATACACGGCCGAGGAGCCACCGCGGGTCTCGGAGTCGGGCCCGCCCCTGCGGCGGCTCCTCACAAACAGAAAAATGCCGAGCCCCACGAGAACCAAGGCGAGGAGACTACCCACGACGGCCCCTATGGTGGAGGCGTTGTTGGAGCCGGACGGGGCAGCGTCTTCGGTTGTTGTTGCCGATGTCGTCGTCGAGCTCGGAGCTGCTGACCCGGTGGTGGTGCTGATGGCGGTCGGCGCCGCGCTCGCCGTACCAGAAGACTTGGGAGCAGCGCCTGGGTGGAAGCCATCGGGCGGACGAGACTGATCCTGGTCCTTTTTGCAAATCTGGCCATCGTCGGAGCACGTGTAGCCAAACGGACAGCAGCTGTTGTTCTTGGCGCACTTGGGGAGGGCCGACTTGAGGGCCAGCGTCTTGATGGGGGCCTCGAGGTTCGCGTCCGGGTTCTGCTCGGCGATGTTGCAGGTGATGGGCTTGATGGCGTCGCAGGAGCGGTCGCGCGGGCAGCATATGACGGTGGACTTGCCCGCCAGGGGCAAGCACTCGGTGCCCGTCTTGCAGCAAAAGGTGTCGGGGAGGCCAGAGTTTCCCCCCGCGCAGGACTGGAGGCCCGGCGCCGCGCACTTGTCGTCGCGGACGAATATGGCGGCGGGTGACGTCGTGACGCAAGCGGCCTGGAGGAGGAGGAGGAGGAGGAGAGGGATGAGCAGCCGGAACGGAGCGGCGGCGATGGCGACGGGTATGTCCATGGTTGTCACGATGAAGCCGAAGCCGAAGCAGAAGCAAGCCCTGGCCGTGAGTCGATATCCCGCGGCATGTAGTTTGCTGTAGTCGTGGCTTTGCAACGGGTTGCTTAAAGTTTTTTTTTTCTTTTTTTGGCAACGGTAGAGGGGAAAAGTGTTGACTTGGGGAGGGAAAGAGGGAAGGAAAAGCAAGGGTCTATCCAGTGGGCAGCCGTCTCGTCATCATCTCAAACAAAGTCTAGGTGAGGAACAGGCGCGAGGACGAGCGAACAGGACGTGGTGGACGGGGGTTTCTGCACAGCAATGAAGCGAAGCTCTGGGATCAAAGAAGACTCGTCAGGGGCACGGACGGCCTCGTGACCCGGGCAGGCACAGAACAGTCATGAGCGCAGAACGCCATGGAATGAATGAATGAATGAATGAATGGACGAAAGAAATAATGGATGGATGGATGGGCAGAGCAGTGAAGGGGAGCGGACTGGCGTAGAGGGGAGTGAATGTTAGCTGCAGGCTGTGAAGCGAGCCGGGCGCGTACCGTAACGAAACGAAACGAGACGACGTGAAGCGAAGCGCGCAGGCGGGCTGGCTGGCTGGCTGTGAAGCTGCGGCGTGGCGCGGCGCAAAGGGGCCACGTCTGCTCCTGCTACATGGGTTTTCTATTTCCGTCTTCAATGTCTCTTTTATCCTTCTTTCTTGAGAATTCTTTGCTGCGCAGCGATGCCGTTGCCGTGGTGCGGCGTCGGCGTCGTCTCGGCGTCAAGGGGAGCGGGCGGCAATCACTGGTGATGGTGGTTTGTGTCTGAAAACCCGCGGCCGGGGCTCGGCGCCTTTGTTTCATTTTCCCACGACTGCATTCCTTTTTTTTTTTGGGAAAAAATCAATCCTACATGTATTTTAATTTTCTTTGATTCAATGCTGGCCGGATTCTTCTTGTCGGGGCGTGCGTGCGAATGCCTCAGCAGCCACCAGCAGCCAGCCATTCAGCCCAGGCACGCGTGGACAGCGGGACATCATGACCAGGCGAGTGGACAGCAACGGGCCATTATCAGGCGAGGGCGAGCTGACAGCCACAAACAGAAAAGAATATAAAACTACCAAACGAATGGACAGCAAAGAACCACCTTTTCCAATGACCGAGGAAGAAGTGCGCCTGAGCAGACAATCACACTATGGATCTTGTAAATATGCCTCCGGCGGCCCTACCGGGGGTCGCCTGCGGCGGGCTGTCCTCGCTGCGCTCGATCTGTTCCGTGGCCTTCCATACATTATCTTGTAGAAGCGGTGAACCATACTTCTCACTGTCGTGACTATCTCTTGCGTACTTTATAATGGATCTTGTAAATATGCCTCCGGCGGCCCTACCGGGGGTCGCCTGCGGCGGGCTGGCCTCGCTGCGCTCGATCAAACTGTGGATGGGCGTCATGTGGCAGAGCTTCGGCAAACAATGCAAAAGACGAGTAAAGCCCAAAGACCACAAGCCCAGCCAGCGTCTACATTTCATCGCCCGCAGCTATCATTCGAGCGCAGCGAGGACGGCCCGCCGCAGGCGACCCCCGGTAGGGCCGCCGGAGGCATATTTACAAGATCCATAGTGTGATTGTCTGCTCAGGCGCACTTCTTCCTCGGTCATTGGAAAAAAAAGCGAAGGCTTCGAGCGCGGCGCGGCAGCAAGCGCAGCAACACGGTGCCCTGTCATTGATCTACTCAGGGCGGCAAAAAGGGCCCCGAGCGGCCAGCAGCAGCAGCAAAGGCCTGTCCTTCTCTGCAAAGGAACGGGCAACGAAACTGACAGGCCGAGGCCTACCAAAAAACTCCAGGTCGTCATCCAATCATCCGTCCATCAGCCAAGGCGCCTCCGCCAGAGCAGCGGCCGGGAAGCCGTGTGAATTGATTGGCCGGCGTCAGCCCCTCACCTTTTTACTTTAACAATGGCATGGTGGGCGGCGGCTAGCACGGGAAGAGGGTTAGTCGTGAAAAGCGGATATACCCCGACCCGGTAGATTAATCTACAATGTACGGGTACAATTTAGCCTGCTAGCTAGAAAACGCCCCAGCCGTCACGGGACGGCCAGCTGCTGGTCGGTTCGTTGGTTCGTTGGTTGATTGGTTGGTGCGCTGGTGGGCGAGTCGTTTGGGGCACGTTGGACGAGGCTTGTTTGGTTTGCTGGTGCTGCCGCGTGGGGAGGGGGGGGGGGGGGTGGCCTCTCTTGCGCGCCCCTCGCGTGCGTCTCTTTGCTTTGCCGCGCAACGCACGGATGGAGAGATGCACAACGGCCAAACGAGACAGTCGGGCGAGGGGTTGGTTTTTGGGCAGGAAACAACATGGCGACAACAAGCGTCAAGTCCAACGATCAATACAGCTTTGTACATGGATGTATTGGTTTTTTTGGGGGGGGTTTTTTTTTTCAAGAAAAAACCGCAGGCCTTGTAGTCATCGTCACGCAGCCTGCACACAGCCAGCCAGCCAGCCAACGCAGCTCCCAAGGCAGCATCACCGCCTGCCTGCCTGTCTGCCTGCCCTCTCCCTCTCCTTCGCCTTCACCATCACCATCACCACCACCTAAAAAACCTTCACTCACCACCCTCTCTCTTTGTACCATGGTCCCCCCCAGCCCTCGATTGCGGGGACGGAAATTACCACCACTATCCCCCTCGGATCGGGGGGAGCCCCTTCTCCGGCTCTCCGCAAAAATTCCCATCGTCCCCAATCTCTCCTCTCAATGCGCCCTCCTCGCCCGCGCCGTCTCTGCAAAACGGTTGGACCAGCAGCGCCCCCCCTCCCCCCGCGGGTCTGCTGACCGACTTACTGACTTGACTGCCCGTCTCATCAGCACCAGCTTGCGCACACCGCGCCGAAACAACCACGTCCCGATAGCCCAGAAAATACCTGCAATCCCGCGAGCGGCCGGCCCTTTTAGCAATCCCACACACACCCACACACCACAAACCACACACCCTCCTCTTCTCTTCCCTGCCAAAGAGAAAGAAGGAAAAGACAGCCCAGTTCTTGAGCACTGTCCTGGCGTCGTTCACCCCATTGGGCCGCCCCCCCCCCGTCTGATGAGCT
>AZGY01000001.1:930982-959127 GCA_001636675.1 Moelleriella libera RCEF 2490 | reverse complement strand
GGGCCCCCCCCCCCCCGTCTGATGAGCTGCCCGCCACGCCGTGACGCCGCACCCCCCTCTTTCCCGCCCACGCCCATCTCGTTCATGACACTTGATGCCTCTTGGTCCTGACGTAAAAGACAAGGTCATATGCCACATATGCCACGTCGAGCAACGCAAACTATTCACGCCACTAATGACAAGGGAAATTGAAAACCCGGAAGCAGCTTCCAGCAAACAGCGCTCGGGAACCTTCGTCACAGAGCTGAACCAAGCACCAGTCACGCCGCGCTCCGGGAGGGGGAGGGGAAATACCCATCTGGTCGTGACCATTCACCTCCGCCAGCTGTGCATTGGTGCCGTCTCTAGAGTAGTCCTGCGACAAAGGCCTCGCAGTGACTTGATTCGCCTTCAGTTGGCATGCCTTGGCATTGGTGCATCATCATAACGTAATCACCTCGTGTGTATTGGTCTGCTGCCTTCAACATCAAGCAGAGCCTCTTTCGCTCGCCACCTGCTCGTTTGTCGTCCAACTCGAGACAAATTTTCCTAGCCCTCGGGCAAATCCAGAAAGAGATGGGAAGAAATCTGTTCCTGCTCCACCCCATCATCCCATGCCCCCGTGTGGCCTCTCAACTCCTCATACTCCCATCATCCTTCATCGCCCATGATTTCCACCATAGCAGTGTATCGCCAGTATATGAGAAAAAGGAAACAAAAGAAGAGAAAAGAAAAAAGGTTCCCGCTAAGCCTTGCGGCTTCCTCTATGTAGAAATACCATGCCGATAGGGTATAATTTTAAAAAAACGCACATAACCCCAGGTCTCATTGAGCTGCACCAGATTGAAACGAGACAAAAGAAAGAAAACGAGTGAGTGTGTGCTGCTCCATCTTTGCGGAAATCAACGATCTGGCCGGCAGATTCGCATCATGATTGCCGCTCAGATGTTCGTCCGCTCAAGGGCGCAAGACCAGCCGCAGATGCAAAAGCACAAGGAGAGTCGAGCAAAGTTGGTTGGTCGGCGAGCTGTTTAGATGAGTAGAGCGTCCCAGCTGTTCGCTCGCATAACATCCCGCCAGTTGACGTAGGGGTACGTGGGGTCCGAGCATGAAGACGCAGGACTGGACACCTGCGCGAGCTGGTCCTCCGATTCCGCCCAGACCTTTTTGACCACCGTCACCATACGGCCAAAGGCCCCATGCATGGCGGCGTTGCCCAGCTGTTGGACACGATCTTCAAAGAAAGCTCGAAAGGCACTGCTGGGCAACGCCACCGAGGCGCTCATGAGATACACCCAGACCAGGCTGCGGTCGAAGCCGTCTGGTCCTGAAGGAATAAATTGCAAGACATGAGTGAGCTTTTCGATGAGCACCTGGGGAGAAGGCTGGCTCGGGCTGAAGCCGGGAATCAGGCTGCAGAGATAGATGCGAGAGGCAAGGCGAAAAGCAGATGTAATGTTCTTGCAGAGCTGCTTGGGAGACAGGGTCCCGTTTGCATTGAAAGGCATCTTTGGACCCGTGTCGTCTACTTCAGTGAGTGTGATCTGTTCTCCGAGAGAGGCGACGTGATTACACAGAGCGTAATCGTCCATGCCGTCGCATTTCAGCGAGTCCAGGCAGGCAATTTCCGAAATGAGATACATGACTCGGTCTTCGCATCCCATGAGCTCGCGAAGCCCGAGCTGCGGGTTGAGTGACGACAAGTGTTTCTCCCTGTACATGTGCGCAAAGTTCGGCGCGGTCCCCTGCATCGTAGCGCCGAGGATGTCGATCCAGCTCGTCAACGTCATGTTAAATGGGATCGGACCAACCTGGCCAGCGGTTTGAGAGACGGCGCCGGGCAGTTCGAGTTTCTGCACCAGGCTGATGACGGCTTGGAAATGTTGATGCCAGGCAACGTCCAGCAAGCCGTCCGACATGGGACCGACGAGGCATTCCAGGAAAATCAGACCAAGTGCAGCGTCCAGGCTCTCTTCGTGGTTATCGTCCCGCTTCAATGCCTCGCAGAGTAACTGGATGGCAGCATAGCGGTGGCTCATGATGTCATTTTCAATCTCTTTTACAGGGACGTCATCAAAGGTTCTGATGTGCTGGGCTGCGATACTCAGGCAGCAGTGGAGGTAGACATTGTTGGACTGCAGGGCGGGAAACACCA
Organism: Moelleriella libera RCEF 2490; assembly: GCA_001636675.1. Classification (NCBI taxonomy): domain Eukaryota; kingdom Fungi; phylum Ascomycota; class Sordariomycetes; order Hypocreales; family Clavicipitaceae; genus Moelleriella; species Moelleriella libera. Next base: position 956,993 of record AZGY01000001.1, on the reverse strand, counting down.
GATCGGAACCGACTGAGCCGTGCTGAGTCGTCTCGAGCATGGGAAAGATGGCGGGCAGTACGCGCTGAACAAAGCGATCAAAGAGCCGCTGATCGCCTTCCTCGAGTTCGACTTTGACCTGCTCCACGCTGCGATGCGCAAAGTCGAAAAAGCTGACATTGAGGGTTTCCTCGGCCATGGAGTGCTTTCCTTCTTGACGTATGAAATCAAGCCACTCACTCTCAAACTGCTCAGGTTGCAATGTCGTGCCCAGTGGCAGAGGGGTCTGATACGTGCTGAAAGTAGCAACATGAGATTCCTTGAGCGTTGGTACGTCGTCCACGAACATCTGACGCTCCGTTTTCACGTCCACCTCGTAAGGCGAGTACCCATTGAACATGAAGTCTGGATGCATCTGGGTATTGTAGACGCCAAACTCAGTGGTCGCGAGGGGTGGGCTGTTGAAGTTGAAGCCCACGGAATATTGAGAGTCAATGGATGCCGATCTCGTGCGATCCAAGGGATCAGAGTACGTCGTCGAAGGCGGCAGCGAGTGCGACAGACCAGGAGGCGGGCTGACAGAGGACGCGACCATGCTCGAAGTCTTCTCTGCCAACTTCTTGCGCTTGATGATGGTCTTGATATCCTCCTTGTGCTGCCTTCGTGCATCATTGTTGCTCCACCACATGGGTCGCTTGTATTCGCATTGCAGGCCGAGGTGTTTACAGGCAGTGCACAAAGGAGTACCCTCATCGCATTTCTTTCGTCTCAATCTGCAAGTGTAACAGCCTACACGGAGAAAGCAACGGCATCAGTTCCGAGGTTCGCTGAAGAAGTCGCGGGTATCAAGGGGTCTGAGCTGGAAGGGAAGGGAACGAGTAAGAAGAAAGAAAAAGCAGGAACAGTGAGAGAAGGGGAGAAATAAAAAGAAAGGCAATCCAAGAACAACAATGAGACACAAAAAAAAAAAAAAAAAAAAAAAAAAAAAAAAAGGAAGCAAAGACAATAGAGGCGCTTTGGGAACAAGACTGCAGGAGCAGTTCCCTTCGCTCCTGCTCTCTCGCTCGGGGCCGCCGTGTAAGTGCGAAAGTGGGTAAAAGTGAGGAGGGCGCGTGTAAGTCATGTTGGGCGCATTACCTGTTCTGGACCTGCGATGCATCTGCGTCTTCGTCTTTGGGTTTCCATTGCCAGCTTTTGAGGCCAACTTGACCTTTGAGTTCTTTGCGACGGCCATTCTTGCAGCACTCTCAGGTGCATTCCTTGAGCAGTTGCGGTGACTGGGGGGCGAGGATGGCATTTGTACGGTTAAGCTCGGGTAAGGAGGGGGGGGTGTGGGGTTGGTGAAGAGCGCGGACGACTACCCTGCGGGATGGGTGGGCGATTCACCGTGCGAGTCGTGTCAATAGCACACGGTGCGATCGTGTTGCCGGCGAACCAAGAAGGAAAGGCGGCACAGGCAAAGGTCCAGCCCTTGTTGATCGAATTTCAGGCACAGCTCCGCCAAAGTCCAACGTTACCCAATGACGATCGGTCGTGCGCTATTTCCTGTCGGGCTGGGCAGGAAGCAAGCAGGGTGGGAAAAGTGAAAGCAGAAAAATAGTCGGCCAGCGAGATGAGATGGACTTGTGGCAATGGTGGACGTGTCCGTCTTCAAGTTGTGTAGTGTTCCCTCTCGGTTGGTGGTGGCGCCCAAGAAAGAAGAATAAAAATTAAGGTTCAAGTAATAGATTGCAGATTCAGCAAGACGAGAGCTTGTAAAAGATGGAAATGGTAGAGAGATGGTTGAAAGAAAAAGAACTAAAAATCGAATGAATGTTTGACTGTTTTCCAGCAAGTCCAGCTTGCTTGCGTTTGTCTTTGCCTGTGCGAGCGACGAAGGCGAGAGAGTCGAGTATTAAGCTTTGCGGCTAGAAAATGGGAGCAGGGAAAACGAAAAGAGAAAAACGACTGACCCAACCAGGGGTCCTGTTTGGAAAAAAGGGTTAAAATGAAAGAAAAGCCGGCACAACGATGAGATCAAAAGAGGGTTAAATTCAAGAGGGTTCGAGGACGGCGAATTTACTTATATCATGGTCGACATTCTCACAGCCTGGCCACACAGCAAGCACTCTCTCATCTTGGCTCATTTGTCGATTCGTGCGTGAGCTGCGTTTGCCCGCCTCAATGACGTCCAACATGTTGCTATTTTTGAAATTGCAAATCCAAAAAAGGCCAGAGAGGGACCTGCGCTTACAGAAACCAATGAGAAGGGCCCAGCCAAAACGGCCCGCACGCTCTTTGCCAAGTTTACAGGCCGCTCGCTCAGGGTGGGCACTGGCAACGGAAAGTCGCGCATGTTGCAGCAGAAAATGTCACCCACCACGCCCGTCTATCCATGCATGAGCCTATGGTCCCGGCTACAGGCCGCAAAAGCGACCTTGATCCCGTTCAGATCGGGCTTGCCTGCATGAAAACACCTGCTGGGGTCGGGACCAGTTGCACATATGCAGATGCCTGTGTAGTATGCAGGTTGACCGCCGACCGAGTGGCTTGTCTATTTGTCCGAACTCGGTCGCGGTTGGCCTGGCGAAATCCCGTCCTGCCTATTCTGCCATCCTCATCCGGCTGGCATTACACCCGTCAGAGGTGGAGAGAATCCCCGGTGACGCTGGCCAGACGTCTCGATTCGGATTTCTCAAGTTGCCCAGCTCTACCCCAGGCAGAGAGAAGAAGAAAGAAAATCAAACCTCAAAAGAAAGAAGCATCGTGGCTGCAATGCCGTTCAAGGCCGTGCGCCGAAACGCGCGTGGTAAAATAGCCTTGACAGCCGCTGAATTCTAGGCGGAGTTGGGAGTGCTCCTCCTCCTGCGGTGCAAAGTGCCTGCATGCAGTAGTCCGAACACATGTCGAGTTGCGCCAAAATTCGAGTGCTGTGGTCATCGGCGGCTTGCCGACCGCCAGCCTTCCCGTGGTCTGCACCTCTCCAGCATTGCGGTGTCGATCCGAGTTGATGCATGCTTACATTTGCGGAAGTCGAATCATGCAATGACGGTAACCTCACCTCCAAATTCACGCTGCTGGCGTAATCGCCATCACATCGTGGCCGCAGGAAAAGAACGTACGATGTCTCGGGACCCAGGCATGGTTCGTCCAACACAATTGCACACAGTAAAGGGCTCGCGAAGGAACATTGGTCCGACCAAAAGTGACGGAAGCAGTCCGCCGTGCAACTGAGCCGTGCTAGGGACACTGCACGAAGCACGTTGAGAGGGAGTCTTTTCTTTTCTAATCCCAGGTGCTGCGTCGCCCTGCTGTTGAGTGGATTTGCGACTCAAAGACAAGCAAAAAAGATGGCTTTCAACTGTGGCGCTGTAAGCGAACCGGGCTGAGACCAGGCGTCCGCCATCCCGGTCCGCCTTTCATCAAACGGTCAAACTGGCTGACTGGTTGTGACGCCATTCTCGAGCGGGCAAAGCCAAGTCTTTGAGGCGGATGCATGCATTTCCAAAGGCAGGCTTCGCTTGGATCTGGATGCTGCCACTTATCGCACCCAGCCAGCTCCCCTCCTCCGACACTTGCGTCCGCCCGAGAGAACAGAGACGGGACGGGATGCCATGGCATGGCATGGAGTGTGGCCCGTGTGCCCGTCAAAGAGGATGCAATGCTATCTCTCTCACATCCGCAACGGAAGACACCTCACCTCAGCCTCTCGCCAGCCGGAAGAAGCCCAATTCACAGAGACGCAGAGGGAGGGGGAGGGAAAGGGCGGGTGATGGCCGTCCGAGAGTGACTGCACGTTGTTGTGTAACAAGACAAGGGCCAGATAAGATGCTGGCGGGCTGGACGCATTGTCAGAAGACCAAGCTCCGTCGAGTGTGGCATTCACGGGGCGAAACGAGCACAGCACCAATGCCGCCCAGGTGATGCAGCCCGAGAAGAGAGATAGGCAATCGCAGCATGACGGCTTGCGCAGAGTCGCATCTGTGGCGGCACGTTTTGGGAAATGTGCTAGCAGTCTACAGCGCGTCGGCGCCAGTCGTCGAGATGGTGTCCTCTGCTCGTGATTCGACAGTTTGGGTGTGATGATAAATTGGATTGCGCAGAAACGGCAGGGGCCGCGGGACCAACCGATGATAGTCGTGAGGGGCCACTTGGGGTACAGACGGAAGCCGACAGCACTTTCGGCCAACGACATTGGGGGGGGGGGGGGGGGAGGGTTGCCACCCCCACCTGGTCATCGATGTGATGCAGATTGTGTGTGTGTGTGCGTGCATGTGGCATCGAGGACGACCGTTGCGTGCCTGCCTGACCCTGGCCATCACTCAGCCCCTCTTTCCCGCATATCGTCAGTGTGGACCGGGAACGGACCGCTCGTTTCTGCTTTGTTTCCTCCATTTCTCGTCACAGTTGCCTTTCGAAAATGAAGGAGCACAGGACCAGGCAGACGAGAGAGAACGACACTGTAGCGGCTGGACTTGATGAGTTCATCTGTTCTCGATTTCTCATCGCAGCCATCATGCTATTGCTGAGCCGGCTCGAGTGCACAATGCCATCTTCTGTCAATGCTGATAACTTGTCTCTCAGCCCGCCCCTCCCCTTTTTCCACCTCCCCACCCCTCTTTCCCTCCCACCCAACTCTTCTTTCCACCTCTCCTCCCCCGCCCCGGAACCCAACATGCAGCAGCAATCGAGGCGCTTATCGAAACATGCCATTCACTACTGCTGCTGCTGCTGCTGCTGCTGCTGCTGACAGACACGTGAACAGACCAACCCCTTCACGTCTCCGGATATAGGCTAAATTTGGACGCCGGCTCAGCCTGTCTGCTTGCTAGCCCGGCGCTTAGAAGCCCGATAGAATATGTATGTCCCAAGACTTTCACGTCACGACCACGCCATTCCGGGCGAACGGTTCATTGTCGGATCATCTCCAACATGCACACACACATTTCATACATATGCGGTTTTGCCATTGAGATCACTCGGGATTGCTGCTGCCTCAGTTCTTCATTTACAACTGTCTATAAATCCAGACTGATGATTGTTATTTGGCACGTACTGTGAGAGCCCTGGAAATCGCTGGCACGCGAAATAAGCGCCCAAAGCTGTCATTCCACGTACATGATCAGTCATGTCTCGTGGATGTGTAGGACCCGCGAGGGCCACGAGGGCAATTCTAGTCAAGAAAACACGACGTAGTCTAAGTCACCCTCTCCTTCGTCCCTCCAGCAAGCTGGCGCTCGTTCATATTTCGTACTCTGCTCGTGGATAGTAGTGTCAGCTTCTGCCACCATCTGCCTCTCTGTTTGCCACCCACCTCCCGTCGACCGCTGATCCTCGCTTCGCGAAGCCTGGTCTGGCGACTAGCGGCCACATGCCACTGTGGATTGGCGTCTGCTGGAACCCTACACATTTCGTCGCCTAAGTCTTCAGCCTCTTTCCAGGTGCGGAATTCGCACAATGAAACCATTGCATTTTACGAAATGCGCTTAGGGCGGTGTCTATTTCCCAACCGCGTATCGTTCAATCTTGAGTTTTCTTTCGATCGCGGATCATAGCACAGACCCTGGTGCTTGTCGGACGAAAGATTCACTCGGTTGGGAGAGGTGACAATTCGCCTTGGTCGTGCAAAAACTGTCTCTTAGCTCAAGACAGAGATAGCCCTGTTTTCCTTCCAGCGTCATTCCATGTAGCCATCCTACTTCGGGCAAAGCCATTTCAAATATTTCACGCATATATCAGAGACGATAACTGTCTTTTGAAGACTTTGCAGAAGGCTGCGGTGGCAAGACGCCGCCATTACCTTAGGGAACCGCCACTAGGATAGTCCGTCTACGATCAACGCAAAAATCCTGATGATTGTCACCGGACCGCAAACGTAATGGCAAACATCTTGGACCAGCACAAATGACTTCGACGATACCAGATGGCAGTCTCCTCGTGTCAGAAGACGCATGTCTGGCTGCTTGCGCAGCATCATTGAGGCCAAACACCGCTGCTGCAGTCGCCAGTGTTTGTCGGACGCTCCACCACGCAGACAAACATCTCCAACCTGAAAATTCGTGCCTGATCGTTGTCTGCTGGCGAACGGGAGCGCGCAAGGTTGGGCAAACGTGAATTTCCCACGTCAATGAGCGACCAGACCACCCGGGCTCTGGCTGTTCCAGGTTCACGTTGGAGCACCCCATGCAGGATAGCCCGTGGATGCCTCGGCCGGTGAATTGCCCCCCCCCCTTTTTGAAGGAGATGAGGGGGATGAATTGTTGCGATTGCTCCAAAAAGATCCACCGTGGAGTCCTGTCGATTGGGGGTGTGCATTTGAACTATCTGTCTCTGCGCCTACAGCGGGCGATGATACCCGTCAAGAGCTGTCCAGAACTTTCTTGTCCTATGCTGCATGGCCGGGTTTCCTTTTGTTTCGGGACGTGGTGCACAGCCTTGTACGTGCGACCATCTCAATCCTCTGTGAGAGCCTGGTGAACGAGTGCCCGTGCGATGAAGCCGCTCGCTCCATCATGTGCGAATGGCACGAATAGCGGCCATTTCCACCCTGAGGGATTTATGCAAGAGCCAGCCCTATCTCCTTTTGGCTATCTACATAGGCGGTGAAGCGAGATTATTGAAATGATCATGAGCGGTTGCTATCATAATGGTTACGCATTAACATCTTCACGAATGATTATTGCCACCAACCTTCATCCTTTTCGTCCCACGTAACATATGTTTCGGCAACCAGCATCTGTCGAGGTTCCTTTCAAATCGTCCCAAAAGGCCCAGCTCGCAAATTCTTTTCGTGAATTCTTGCCGGCCAGAAAGCTCTTGGCCTACCAGGGGGCCTCAGCAATATTCCATCAATTTCGTGATTGAGTAATGTCAGGCTCTGTGGCCGTCGACAGTCAGCTCGAACGGTAAGTCGCATTGGAAACCTCGTCCAACCGCAGGGGAGTATATCGTGGCCTTAAGCAACCACCTCTGGGGCCCTGGCCACCTCGCGCCAAAGACTCACAAAAGTTGTCTCGACTCTAGTCAAACGCTAGCAGGCGCCTTGGTCTCTGCTAGAGCCGGCGCAGCCTGGGTCTATGCTTCAATGACTGACTTTAACCGTTCTTCTCCTGCCACGAATCTCTTGACGGCTGACCGATATTTTTGAAAATTTGAGATGCTCTTGAAAGTTCGACAGGTAATATGCGGACGATCGCAATGCGAAGGAGATAGACAGACTCTCCAGCCGCACCGCTGGCATTACCGTCCGAAGTCAGCGGTTGAAAATCCAACTTGAAGGTCCGAGTTGGCTGAATGGGTAACAATCACCGCCGACAGGAGCGTAGAGGTTCCGCTCCTGACTACAATGCGACGGTAGGAGACCATATCCCGGAAACTGTTCAGTACCTACCCGATCAGGCTCTAGGGCGATCATTCGAAGTCGTCGTGAGACAAGCTGCGCAGAATGGACTCTTTTCATCGGAAGACCCTCGGTCTTGCTCTCTTGGGTGTGAGGCAATGTCCAAAATCGTCTCACATCCATATCTGTACGAATTGGGCAAATGCAGTATGCGCCAGGAAAAACCCAAACACCACGAGGAGCAGGAATATTTCCTGTCCTGGCATTGTGGCTGACTCTTGGCTGATCTAGTGCGCTTCCACGCCAACGAGCGCCACCGCGACCAGACACCAAAAGCAAGCGGTATGTGTTTGCATGGACTCGCGTCCAGCACTTTGCAAATAGAGGGAGGCCGGTAACAAGCAGGCTGGAACCTTTGCGCCTGCGCGCGGTCAACCCCCCCTCTCTGGCTTTGCACCGCCTTGGCGGTGTTGCCAGGATATTGTTTCCGCGAGTCCCTGGTCTCTACATATTAAATGGTAATATGACATGCACTAATCCTCGGTAGTGCATGCGGATGACGGGGAAAACGGAGCACCAGGGTTGTAATGTTCGCTCAAGAGGGGTGAAGTGGACCCCGGAACAACTAAGAATCTCGAGAAATGGTGTTACGTCGCATCTCGACTCTTCGTGGGTGTCTTGCAAATTCGTGTTGAGCCATGCAACAGACCGTGAGCACCTTCTCGCCTTAGCAACCCATCCCGGCCTCGAATGTTATACATGCGTGGGTGACAATGCGGAGCAGCATACCCTTTCCACGTGCTTCGAAGCCTCAACCGCGGTCCGTACTTACACTAGCCATCGTTCATCAGTTCTTCTTGACCGCTCCCAGGAATCTCATGCTGTGGGCGGGGTTTCCGAAGAAGCCGAAAGTATGTATGCAGCTTACTCGAGCTCACCTGATCTTGGATCAGCCGGACGTCATCGGCCGAGACTGATAATGAGGCATCCGACTTGGCGAGTTCCCACAAAACCGGCCATAGCCGAGAATTAATTGCAGCAACGCCTTTCCCGTCGGAGCGGTCGTGGTCTGAGATAGAGCACGATCGTTTGCTGTTGGGTTGGGACGATCCATGATCTTCCTGCCGAACGCATGCGCAAAGGTGATACGGCGTTGATGAATTTGCCAGCCAATTGGACTCACAGGGAGTTTAAGTGGAGCGTTGGTCGTGATGCTGTACATGAAGTTCTCCTCGGCTGGCCTTCTTCGACCCTCCCGCGGAACACAGGCGCAGACGATGCAAGGTGATTACGGAGTTTGTTGAATATTCGGGGTCCAGAGAGATTGCGCCATCTTTGGCTAGTCGAGTGGTGGTCAGCAGCAGATGGAAACGGACAGCTGCAGAAAGCCATTGCCCCGAAAGCTACCGCTGGGATCAGAGAAAGAGGGGGGGGAGGGCAAGGAACCCGACAGGGTATGGGACGGTTGCGAGAAAAAAAGACAGGACATTTGGCCTGCCAGCCTGCGAGTGGCTGGCAGGATGGGACCCTGTTCTGCGCGGCCAAGAAGAGGGGTTTCTGGACGGGATCCGTCTTCTTGCCGTGGCCATGGCTCCTTGGAAACAGATACGGAATGGCATGTCGATTCCGTCGTGTGAAAGGGCTGTTCTCCAATGACAAGATTCTGCGGCCGGCTGCTCATTTCAATAGACTCGGCAGAGTGAGAGAGTAATGTGGGCACATACAACAGTCGAGCATCTGTTCAGTCTGAGGTTTCCAGAGTTGACATACGTACAGATTGCTCTGAGCCGGAGGGCTTATCCTCGACTTCCCTTACCAGATGTCGGCATGAGGGTCACTACAAGGCATGCATTTAGAGTTCCGGCCGAACAAGAGACAACATTGACCGCAAAGTGCGTGATATAGAGCAAACCCATGTCGAATCCTCATCGAGAACTCCGTCCGTGCCACTATAGAGCAAATTGATAGAGATGCACAGCACCAGGTTGCAATGGGCTGCGCGATCCCTGCTGTTGCCTCGTCATGAAGTGAGGGGGAAAGGTGCAAGGTTGTAACAATAGACAAGATGTGTGGAAACCATCTGCATGTACTTCATGCACTGGGCTAGCAGATATTGACTCGGCGCATAATCCGGACAGTGCGATGTGATGCAGATTGACTTTTGAATTGGAGGAGTCCGGGTACGAGAAAAAGACATGCCGGGACAGTCATGTGACCGACCGGAAGGAGGGGAGCATCCGGAAAGTGCAACTGCGAGTGTGAGTGCGAGTGCGAGTGCACCCGCGACTTGCGCAGGCCAGGGGAGGAGCAACGGTGTTGGCATCGATGGAACCTGCCAGCTGTTTGGGCCGACAATGACCGCCACGAAGCCGACGTGTCGGTCGTCCAGATCCAGGCTGGTGGAAGCGCAAGCAGCTTGTCCGGGGCCGCGGGCGCTCGCCGGCTGCTTGCCTGTTTCGCGGTGCAACATGGTGCAAACAGCACCCGGATGGCGGGGGCCTGGCCGTGGGAGAGTGAACGGGGCAAGCAGCCAACCGTGAAGAAACGATCACAGCGCTAAGACAGCCGGCTGGCTCGTGGCACGTTCTAGCCTGGGAAACGGCATCTGCACCCGCACGCACGCACACACGCACGCACGACAAAGTCCCTCTGCTGCACTGCACGGCCGACTCCTCCTCCTCACACCAACGCAGCAACGACTGGCCGACCTCGCAGCATCGCACGCCAAGTAACCTTGACCGACATCCCCTCTTTCCCCTCCCTCGAGGATGCCCGCCCCCGCTCCTTGCTTCCCTTGTCGATAGGGCCCATGTGCAGAGGCGCCGTCCTATCACCGGTCGTCGACGGGTAGCATGGAGCGGCGCTGGCGGCGGCTTGCAGCTTGATCATCCAATCAGGCACGCCGTCTTCGCGCCGTTGCCCTCCCGGCTCGACAATGTGTAGATCTTATCGCACAAGGGTCCAGACAGAAGGCCCGTTGGTGCGTGGTGATGGGCTGTGATGGCGGTATGGCAGCCGCGCCATGCGTCTGCCGGGGTCAGTCAAGTCGCTATTCTTGTCCCTCATGACCAGCCATCCGCCCTTCACAACCGCCCGGACCGCTGTTGCTTCGCATCGAGGCCCAAGGGTCCCAAGGATCCCCAAGGGTCTCAAGGGTCTGGGACGGCTGGTCCCTGCCTACATAATAACCGATGTCAACCGCCGAGTTCAGCTCACGATTGAGTGTCTCGAGCTTGGCGATGTGCTCTTGATTTGCCTGCGTGAATTGTCCATACTTGCAGTCTTTTTTTGATTTGTTACATTTCTTTTGCCTCACGGCACAAAAAGCTGTCCCAAATTTGTACGAACATATTTCGCGCCATCGAGACTCATTACAGCCATGGTAGAAGACATGTCAAGCGCGAGCGAACATTCTTGAGTCTCTTGAACCCGTGAAGATAGGACCTGCCCACTCATTGACACTCCTCACAATGGTAAAGGATGCTTCCCCTACCGACATAGCATATTGTCACCTGTTCTGACACATCTCTTACCAGGACCATGTCGCCTATCAGCCCGCCCAGGGCAGGACGTTTCGTGAAATGCTTCAAAAAACTACATCAAACACTTTCTTCAACCTGAGAAGAAAGCCAAATGTCCAGCGTCCTACGTCGGTGGCCACGGAGTTCGTGGACACTGACTGGGATGAAGACATCATGAGTGAAGCCGAGGACAATTCACCAAGAATCAGTCTTCAATCTGTAAGCGCCCGAGGTTGGTACTCATTCGAGACGGTTACTGACTTGGGTTGCCTCGTCAGTCTGGACAGCCTAGTTTCACCACAGTATCTTCATATGATGAGGTTGCCACACCGGGATCGAGCAAGGGCATGGAAGAGTTCCGCGAGCATGCTTTCAAGCAAGTACAGGGTCCCTCCGGACCTCATCTCTTCCGGACGTCGATGGATGCGTACTTGGCGGATGAAGAATTTGTGCTTACTTTGTCGCCAATCATCCCCAAAACCCACCGCGGAGCACGTGCCTTGCCAGACAGACCCTCTGCCTTGTCAAGAAGCGGCGCGTCGGAGTACACAGACGCCAAACTTGATCCGTCTGTCCTGGCACTCTGGACACCGGAGATGGTCGCACAGTCAATGCTCAATGCAGGCATCGAGCTCACCGTTGCGGATCGGTTTGTCGAAAATGACATCAATGGAAGTATCCTGTTCACGCTCAAGTTTGAAGATCTCAAGGAGCTGAGCATTCAATCATTTGGCATTCGTACGAGAGTATGGCATCAGATACAGGCACTTCGAGACAGCCGGCCTTTGTCTCCGCGGCCGCCCACCCCAATCGAAGATATACCCAGTCGCGAGGCTCGGAGAGAGTCTGAAAGTAAGAACGAAACTGTGATGCAGAGGCGGCCGAGCGTTAAGCAAACGTCGCCTTGCCGGGTCGTGGCCGATGAAGATGTCATTCACCCCAAAGATTCAAGATCGATCATTGGGATTGAGCAAGTGATTCCGAAGATTCACCATTGTTCCAAGGGTGATAGGTGCAAAAAATGGAGGAGACAACAGAAAAGCATTGAGCAGCTCAAGATGCTCCATCCGGCTATCGACTTCAAAGATGGAGGGACAATCATGATATGTGGTGACGCAGGCAACCCGGAGACAGCGAGGGCGATCGACCCCAATGAGATGGCTCGCCCAATTTCTGATGCTGTCGCGTCAGTGGTGGCTTCATCTGACGTTTTGGGAACTGATGGTCTCCCGCCTCTGCAGTATCTTCAAGAGGCTACGTTGGGAAATCTCCGTACTCGAGATCCCCAAGAGAACGTGCGCCAGTTCTTGGCTTACCAGAAGCCGAATCTCATTTCCGACCATGTTCCCCCGACACCGCCGTTTGAGCTGACACCGGCAAGCACTGCCCATCCGGCGCTGCGCCGGCTGCCCAAGCTCTCCATACCGGGTCATCCACAGCAACAACGCCCTGTTCCTTTGTGTGCATCGCCGCCTGCTCAGCCCGTCGAGACACACGAGCCAGCGTCAGCACTGAGGCATACTGCCCCGCATCGTCCGGAAGAACCCTCGCAGGCCACTGACTTCTTCCCATATCGCATGAAAAGGGCGACAGCCTTCACACCAGATCTGGAAATATCTCGAAATCTATACCGGCTTGGATCTCCGTGTTCCGAAGTGGATGTGCCGCTCACGGCGGTCCCGGTTGGCCCCGTGGCTCGCGACGTCTCGCAGTCTGTTCCCCCAGACATGAATTACAGGGCATCTCCTGCCAAAAGTCCGGCGGGTCAACCGCGTTCTCAGTCGCGGATGTCGTGTCGTCGGCCCTCGTTTCCCGCGCTGCCAGCGGTAAGCGAAGACGTCGCTGCACATCAGCGCAACAGGAGCTCCGGCTCGGGGGAAACATCGCCTCCGCGCCGCCTATCCCAGCAGCAGCAGCCATTACAACCCCCTCCGCGTTTCAAATACCCGTGGTCTCCAGTGGACCGTACGCACTTTGAGCACGCCCTTTCCCCTCTACCGCCCTGTCGGCCGGGGCAAGCGCCAGACGTCAAGATTGCTCCCAATGGAATCACCTGTCAGGGGCCCATGAAGAAGCGCAAAACCAAACTGCTTCGTCATGAGTGGCAAGACGGCTACTTCACTCTGAAAGGTACCCGATTGAACATGCACAAGGATTCGCAGGAGATCGATCGCGCCCTGGAGTACATCGACATTGATGATTATGCCATTGCATGCTCTAGTTTTGCCTCCACCTCCAAGCTGAGTGCCGCTTTCAAGGCCGTCCATATCTCGCACAACAGGCAAAAGAGCGACCCAATCGGAGGCTTCAGCTTCCAGCTCATTCCTCAGGAAAAGACTCCGGGGATTCGACTGCGCAAACGAGACAGCTCCATGGGCGGACTGCAAAGCGGTACATCGGAGGGCCAGAACGGAACTGGCAAAACCCATCACTTTGCCGTCAAAAACCGAGATCAGCGCATTGACTGGATGCGTGAGCTGATGTTGGCCAAAGCTATGAAGCAAAAAGGCCAAGGGTTTGAAGTCAGCGTCAACGGAAACATGATTTAGCCTGTTCCCCTGCCTACGCCCCCGTGCCCCAATTGTTTGCTGTCTGCTTTCCACTATGTGATTTGATTTTTCCATCTGCTCGCTCAATGTTTCCGTGTCTCGGACTTCTCGTTCCCTGATCTCACGTTTGATTTTGTCGTTGCGCCGCTCCCAAAACGCGAGCCACGCACATCCGGCTCCTAGACGGACTTATTCAGCTCACGCTGTCACGAAATTTTGTCGTTGGCTTTGTTTTCGTGTTTTTTGGTTGGGTGAAAATTTTGTTTGTTTGTTCCCTTGGAAATGAAACTTGACGGCTCACGTGCAACAGATTACTGGATGAAAGACGATCCATGGATGACACGTCTACTGCTTGTTCTCACCTCTTCTCGCGAATTGGGAGAATGCTATACCTTTTGTTTTTGAGTATTGTCTAGTTACTACCTGCTGGTTTTCTCGATGACCTACTCTTGTCCATAGCAATCGAAGTCTTGTCTATAGTGCCCATAGTATGAAGTTTCTCCTCGACGAAGACTTACGATACATCTTTGACTTCCGACTCGAGGGAGATGTAAAAAACACTCCCGATGCCAGTATTCCGTGGCACACAATCAAACTCACCTTTGTACATGCTGATAGATTACACCGCTAGTGTTACAATGTTTGCGCAAGGCAGGCTCCCTGGCAAAACCAGAATCCGTTGCAACGCCGAGATCTTGACATCAACGTTTCTAGATATCCACTCTCATCCCATTGCCTCCCGAGTACAAAACCAGGGGCGCATTAGGCATCGGTCCTGGACCGCTAGATTGATTGAACTAACTTGCTGATTTGAACTCTGGCCTTAGGGTGCCGGCTTTCTGCGCAACCCTTTCCCAGTCAATCAGTTCCCACCATGCCTCTGCATAGGCTAATTTACCACCGTTGCCGCCGGCGCCCACGCCCCAATCGAGCAGCCAGGCGTGCTCCCACGTATTGAGACACAGCAGGGGCTCAAGCTCGATACCCCCAGGAGGCAAATCACCGGTACGTTTCTTGAATCCGAATGCCTGATTCTTGAAGTAGGACTTGGCGGTGCCATCATTGCCGACCGTGTTCATGTCCGTCGGCTGGGCACGCCAGTGGGCACCGGGATACGGAGAGCCAGCGAGATACGTGGGCAAAATGCGGTAGTCGGCGGGCCCGGCTTTGACGAGCCAGACGAAGCCGGGGCCGAACATGACGGATGCGGTGAGGACGAACTCGCGACGAAGAGTGTCGAGGGAGGAGAAGCAAGCTTCGAGCTCGGCGCGTAAGCTGTCGGGCATGGGGGAGCCCGAGGGCGATATCCCCTGAAAGAAGAAGTGGTTGTTGTGTGCCATGGAGGCATAGTTGAAGATGGGCGCTTGGCTAGGCTCGCGGGCGGTCAGGAGGCTGATGGTCTTGGTATCTTTGTCCTCGAGTTCGGTGCCTTGACAAAGGATTAGTCGGCGTCTTCGAGCGCCAGCAGCACGACTGGTCAAGGGACGAACCGGCGGTCAAGCCGTTGAGCTTCTCGACCATCAAGGACATGTAGTCTGACCAGGCAATGGCAAAGCCGCCGGGGCTCATGAGGTTGGGCACGCCGCCCTCGGCGTAGTCGTGTGGTAATGTCGGGACATGATGGATTCTCCTTGTCGCGTGGGCGGTGACGTTCTGCACCGGACCAAGTCGCAGGCTTCTGGCCGCACGTGGCAATAAGCGTGAGCGAAGCATGTCGTGTGGGTCACGTCACAACACGCGCACGGCGATGTGAAGCTTGGTGTTTATAGATGGAAGCACGTTGCCAGCTCGCGCTGGAGCTCTAGCCATTGAGTGCACTTTTTTTTTTCCGGTTGGCGGCCGCCACACAAATGGAGCATCTGGGGGGCTACTGTGGCTAGTGAGCGGCGCCAGGGTGGGTTGGTGTGGAGGGAGCCAGAGGTTTGTGGCTGGTGCCAGTGGATGATGCCGTGAAACAACTTTCGTCCTCCGTCAAAGCGTGGAGGGTCGAAGGGTATTGATTCCTTTATTTTGCGCAGGGCCTGAGGACTCTGTATCAAGACGGCGCGCTTTCATGGACAGCCGAGCGGGAGAACGGGATACGTGTCAGTTATGCCCATATACCTACACATACCTGGGTGTATGCATGGAGGGGCAGAGTGGGATATCTCGCGACGTGAAACACATGGCGAGCGTCGACAATGATGGGCGCGCGCCAAAGGATGTGCCTTTGTGGCTTGAGCGTCCCCCACATGCCACCCATTTCCCCCCCTTCCCGCCCATCCCAGACCGCGGGGCGCCCAGCCGTTGCGCATGCTAATATGTGTCGCACAAGTTAGTCGTGGCATGTCTGTCTCGTACATAGTGTCCTATTGCCAAGGCAGGGGAAAGCGATGGGGGGGAAAAACAAAAAAAAAAAAAAAATTGCAAAAGAGGGGCGGGATCGGGGGGCAAGGGAAAAAGGAAACACACGACAGGAGCCGTTTGCCGGCTCCTTCCCGGCTTTGTTTCGTCGATGCTGCCACGCCACATGATTCGGCGCGGCGACTCGTCGTCATTCAAAACCGAAAGCCGCGCCACTCGCTAGCATCGGTCTGGCCCATCGCAACTGCCCTGCCCTGCTCGTCTCAGGCTGGCAGGGCCAGCGGGCCAAAGCATAATAGACCAAAGGAAGAAGCCAAGCCCAAGTCCGATCTCCCATCCCTTGCTCCCTTCCATCACGACGACCCTTTTTCCCTCCTCGAGCTTCTCTTTCTTTTTCTCTCTCTCCGTCTGCCCTGTCCACCACGTCCATCCCCCGGGTCTTCCTCCGTGTCGTTGCCTTTATCCCGGCCATCGATCGAGCCTGCCTCTGCTGAGTGAGTGAGCCTTGCTTCGCCACTCCACCCAACTCGACGACTCGCATCGTCGCCGTCCATTCAAGACGTTGTCTCAACCACTCCATAACTGCGTTCGGGAATTTGACGCTGAGAACAACAAAAGGCCGTCCGTCCTTCCTCGCCGCCCGCAGGGCTCCGCATCTCGCACCCTCCGGCGACGACTCTCCGGTTCGAGAGCATCTTTTTCGATGCAGCTCCTCTTCAATCAGCGTGCCGCGCAGCACGCTGCCCTGCCGGGCATCGCTGTCGATCTGCCTTCGACGACGACGACAACGACCGGCCTTCCGGCTGCAGGAATGGCTACCATCTTCGCTGCCGTGTCCTCCACCGCCACAGCAGCACTCCAGAGCGCTACATCGACGCCCAGGCCGGGCTCACCGCACGACGATGACTCCGAAGGCGAGTGCCAACTTCTTGGATCCTTCGCCTTGATCGTGCAGGCTGCGTTGGGTGGCCTGGCTTTGCTTTCCTTGGTGTTCAAGCGATACAGAGAGCGTCCACAGCGGCCACTTAAAATCTGGTTCTTCGACGTTTCTAAACAAGTCTTTGGCTCTGTTCTCGTTCACATCGCCAACATCTTCATGTCCATGCTCACCAGCGGCACATTCTCCATCAAGCTGGAACCTGGAGCAGTGCAGGCGCGTAGCGAAGATCCATACGTACCCAACCCCTGCTCATTTTATCTATTGAATTTGGCTATTGATGTAAGTCATGAGATGGCGGCTTGACGTTTCGATGCAACTACTGACCATGGAAACACGCAGACAACTCTTGGTATACCCATCCTCATTATTCTTCTCAAGATAATTACCGGCCTTGTGGCCTTTACGCCCCTCGGCCAACCCCGCGAGTCTATTCAGTCCGGCCATTATGGCAATCCTCCGAATGCCTGGTGGTGGCTGAAGCAGTCTGTCATCTATTTCTGCGGCCTGTTTGGCATGAAGATCTGTGTCCTTATCATCTTCCTTGCCATGCCTTGGATCTCCATAGTAGGAGACTGGGCCCTGGGCTGGACTGAAGGCAACGAAAAACTGCAGATTGCCTTTGTCATGATGATCTTTCCCCTCATAATGAATGCGCTGCAGTACTACATCATTGATTCTTTCATCAAGGAGAAAGGGACGGATCACGAGCGCCTGCCGTCCGAAGACCCCGACTCCGAGCACTACCGTCGCAGTTTCGCGAGGGGTCGATCTCGGGAAGGAGACGAGAGTGCCGATGACAGCGACAGCGAGTTTGATGGTTGCAGTCGTCCCGTTCAGTCAAAAGGGCTCGGTCGCAGCTCGGAAGGAGACTATGACCCCGACTTGGACGGCGAGGCTCCCACCATCATTGGAAGTGGTTCAAGCAGAAGCAGGATAGACGGAGGCAAGGTGCCCACAGCCCTATACCCGAAGGAATAGCTGCACCGTTGGTCCGCGCGATGAAATGTGTTCTGGTTGTTTGAAGCGAATTTGAAAGTTGCATTAGAATGCGCGGAGTTGATGTTCCCATCTGATTTCTAGTCTCATCTGAGGCGCACAAGCGCACAAGCGCACAGGCTCTCGAGCTGCGCGTCGGCGGCCGGCAGTGTGGTTGCATGGCTTGTCGCGGCTACTTCACGTTTCTTCCCTTTTCCCTTTTCCCTTTTCCGTTTTTTTTTTTTTGCTTTGCTTTGTGTCTCCGCTTGACATGTCAGACACACGGCTGCGTCTTTCCAGCATGCGAGCTAGGCGTTGGGGGGAAGGCTGCATTGCATCGCTTGTCTCCTCTTCTGGGAGGTTATTCATGGACTGTCGTGGGTTTGCTCCTTTACAAATCGGATAATGTAGACTCGGTCAGCAGTAATGCACACGCTTTTCTCTAATACCTTTTTGCGAGCGAGCGATGTGACTTGCACGCACGATGGTTCTCCTCTTCTGGGAGGTTATTCATGGACTGTTGTGGGTTGGTTTCTTTACAGATCGGATAATGTAGACTCGGTCAGCAGTAATGCACACGCTTTTCTCTTATACCTTTTTTGCGAGCGAGCGACGTGACTTGCACGCACGACGATGGGTTTTGCAGTTGCATGAGCAGACAAAGTCAGGAGAGCACTTGCTGGCCTCGTTGCCGAGTCTGTAGTGCGAGCTGACTTGCGTTGTCAGGACCAGTATTTTACAACCTACCTAGCCTTGGTCTTGCTCTCGTGACTGTGTATAAGCACGTTAGTTAGTCTTTTGACCCAGCGTTTCTCTCGCGTTCTTGGTTTTAACAAGGGCACGTTGGTCTTTGGACGCAGCATTTCTCTCGCGCGCTTAATTGTTCATGCAGGCAGGTTAAGGTTAGTCTTGCCATCCCGGCCTTTCTATCGCTCTCGTAATTTTGTAATGGGCACGCTAGTCTTTCAACGCAGCATTTGTCTCTCTCATAATCTTGCACGGGGCAGGAGCACCGGCGCACTGATCACAGTTGATTCTGCACACAAGGCTGCTCGTGATGTGTTTGTGTTGGGTCGCATGTCTGCCATCATTTCCCATGGCCTGCCTCTGGGGCCGCCAACTACCATTATGCCCAACGAATTGGTTTCCTCGCCCAAAATAACCCTCAAATTCCACCCCCCTCGCTAATCTTTTTCTATGCTACATACACCACAGATACATGTACTCTCCCCCTCCCCTTCCCTTATGCATTGCCTACCTAGGTGCCTAGCAGGCAGATATTTATGTATGTATACATTCCCCCGGGGTATTCGTCCCGCCGGACCGTTTTTCTTCCAAATCTAAAAGGTTTTTTTCTTTCTTGCCTTATACAAGCGTGAAGCGAAGGAATCGATGAAGTGAAAAAAAAAAAGTAAATGCCAGATCCCAAGGTTGGAAGTTAAGCCATGGAGCCTTTCGAGGGATGATAATTTGAGGACAAAAAGAGAAGAAAAAAATGAAAAAGGGTGGAGGGGGGAGGTAAGGCGACGGCGACCGGCCCGTGCCCCGCGTATTTTTACACTCCCAAGAAGAGAAGATGAAGAAGAGGGGGCGCACAATAAAGTGAAGAATAATGACCCAAGTCGGCGGCGGAAGTGTGGAAAAAAAAAAGGCCCCGAGTCCTGTTCCGAGAAACATGCTGATCCCCATCTGAAAACGCCCACGCAGCGTTGTTCTCTTTTGTCGCCGCACAATGGCCCCACGCTTTGCTGCTCAAGAGATTATGACCAGACTTTGCCTAGGCAGGCAGGTTGGTAGATCGGCTTGGCATCAAGTGCCCTGCGGCCGGGAATACCCTGACGTAAAGTCGAAGCCGGCGTTATTGGTAATGGGCGACTGGGGCGGCGACTGCCCAAAGTCGGTGGCGGCTGGCGGCGGCATGGGTCGCGCAAGAAGGCCGGGTCCGGGGCTCTGCTGGCGGTTCATGCCCTGTGAGAACTGAGGTTGCGGCCCTGGAGGGTACTGGCGCGGGGGCGCCGGCGAGTAGCCTCTGCTCCCGTTGCCGCGCGGTGTCGGCGGCGGGCGGCCATAGCCCGCATCGCCGCGGGAGGCGGGCGAAGATCTCGGAGGCCGTCCGTAGGGGCTTTGGCTTCTCTGTCTCGGCCCGTTGGAGGACCCCGGGGGCCGTCCGTAGGGGCTGTGACTCCTTGAGCCCGGCCCGGACGGGTTTCTCGCACGAGGATCCCCGCGGGCGGGTGACCTATTACTCATAGGAGGCGCCATGTTGCTGCTCTCACTCGCGCTTGGTTGCTTCATTCCGTAACCGGCCGGGGGCTCGCTGCCGGGGAGTTCCATGGGCATGTTTTGAGGAGGTGACGGATCGCGAAACTCCTGCTGTTGTGCCGGGCCACGACCGTGGTCGAGAGGAAAGGCTGACATTTCGGCGTGCTGCCGCTGCTGTCGGCCCTGGATTGGAGTATGGACACGGGCGCCATCAACAGGATACGCCGGCATCTCGGCGTGTTGCTGCGACTGTGCCTGGCTCGGGGTTTGAGCACGGCTGCTATCGAGAGGGAATGCCGGCATCTCAGCACGTTGCGGCGGGGGCCGGATTGGTGTGTTCGCGCCACTGCGAGCGACGGTCTCGGCTGAGACCTCGTTGTACTGAGTGTAGACTTGCTCCTGGCTGTAAGGCGTGTGCCCCCGATTCTGCAGGGGTGTAGGAGACGGGCGGTTGCCAGGTCCCACGGCAGCGCCGAATAAAGGGGGAGGAGCGCCGAAGGGCTGGCCGTAATGAGGGCTGCCCGGCTGGCTCGGTCCGTTGGTGCTGCCAACAGCACCATAAGGTTGGTCGGGAGCATTGCCATATGGCTGACGGCCAGGCGCACCGTATGGTGAGCCGTTCTGCATAGCGTAATTGGGCGGAGGCACCGCAGAGACGCTGGAGGGAACATCATACGGCTCATCCAGACCGAAACCATCAGACTGCTGGGGCCCATAATTCTGATAACCATTGTTGATGTTGTTGTTGCTGTTGCTGTAGTTGTTGGGACCCCTGGCACCGTAGGGGCTTTGCCTGACTTGGCTGTAGCCCATGGACTGCTGATTGGGGAGCAGAGCCTGCTGGCTGTGATTGGAGATCTGGCCGCTCGAGCTGCCAGGCAAGCCGCCGTACGGGCGGGGGCCATGCTCCATGCTCGCGGTGCTCAGAGGGCTCACCGGGCCAGGAGACGGGGAGTTGACGCGACGGCGTGTCGGGTCCGCGGCGGGCAGCTTGTTGAGGTTGGACATTTCGACCTCGTCCGCCATCATGACCTTTTGGGACCCAGACTGCTCCCAGCTCGGCATCTGAGGCAAAGAATCCTCGCCTCCCTTTTTCGGGACGTCGAACATGGCATACTGGGGGCCAGCGTGTCTGGTCGAGGCCGTCGGCGGAAATGACGCCTGCATCGGCGCCTCGTTCCGGTAGCCCTGGTTCGGCGGGAGGAAGGGCTCGTCGAGGTACTTGTTGTTGCGGCGGCCGGGGGGGTCGCAGCAGCCGCAGCAGTTGCCGCAGCACTTGAGGCAGCTGAAGCATGTGCAGCAGCACGACAGGCCGCAGAAGGCGCAGCGGATGATGCACCAGAGGATGCTGAAGATGATGAGACCGCCGACGATGATGATGGCAATGACGGGCCACCTGCGGGAGAGTTCGGGTCAGCAACGACGTGGACAAAGGTGGAAGACCGGCAACGCGTACTTGCAGAACGAAGCCTTCATGCAATTGTCCCAGCTGGAAAAGGCCGTCTTGACGTCGGTGACGGTCCCCTGCGCATCGCCGACCACGTTTCGCCTCGACAGGCCGCGGGCCACTGCGACGTTCAAGGCATCCCAGGCCCCGGGCCTCAGTGACCTTGCCATGGCCACGTCTATAGAAGGCATATCGCCGTCGCCTGCGGAGAGGATCGCGCTGGAAACAACGGCATAAGGGCCCGAACTATGTTCCGGAGATGTTTTCGGCTTTGTCTGTCAATCGACGCCATGTGACGTAGAGGAGAGGGAAAGGGAGGGATGAGGACGTAAGAGTATGCGTGCTGTCGTTGGTGCCAGCGTATCGAGGCCAGATCGGTCGAAGGAGTCGGCAACAAGGGCATGAGGGTGATGCAGCGGAGTCGATGCTCGGCGTTGACGGCGAAGAGAGTCGTCGAGGAGTGGTCGTGGCCGCACTGCCGAGGGGGATAGTGCGTCGTCGGCCAGCCAAGACGGCGTGGGTTGGGACTCTTGACGACAGGAGGATGGCGGGGTCAGATAGGAGAGAGGCAGAGGGGGGACATAGCCCTGCACGTGCGAGATGAGGTGTGGTGGGAAGAAGGGGAAGGGCAGATCCATTCTGGGGCTGGACAATGGCAGGCGGAAATTAGTTTTGTTGGACATGTTCTTATCCATCCATCCGCCTTTCGCAAAGGCACCAGGACCAGGCCCCCCCCTCGAGGGCCCCCAGCCCCAGGCCCAATCGGTCGGCGCCCCTCTCCTGGACAGGCCCCTTCCCTGCCTTGCCCGCTCATCATCTTCCGCTTCTGGCGCATCCCTCCCTTGATTTCGGAACACTCCCAAGAACTCCTTGCTTTATTTAGCCACAGGATCGATTCCCCGTCAAAACTAGGCAGGGCAACCGGCGTCGGCGAAAGAAAGAAAGAGACAGACAGAGAGAAGAGTACCCAAGAAGAAAAGAAACAGAATAATAAAAGGGACAAACAGGTGGTGCGCGTCTCTCGCATCCCTCCCCGGGCGATTAATTGCATGTACCTGGACATTACCACCGGCCTGGCCTCTAATCCGCATGCAGCAAGTCTCCTCTGAGCCCAATCTCTCTCTATTGATGCGCTCTGTCGCTGTGCCGCTGTCTCTACTGTACAACCATACAACCATCCAATCCCCCACCGCAACCCCCAAAACGGGTCCTTCCAAACCCCCTTGTCTGCCTTGCCGCGCAGCGGTCCGACGAGAGACTAATCAATGTGTCTGGAGGGCCGATTGGGACTGGAATTGCCGCTGCCCTTTTACCTTCACATGCTCCGTCCGAAACTCGCGTGTGTGAATCCTCTTCCCTTCTTCCCCATCTTCCCGCCAACCGGCCGTTACACGCTGGCGAAACGGCCACGACGCCACCGGGGTTTGACAACTGTATCCTTTGGCGCCGAAAACCGCGGATCGGGCGCATTCCGGAGACGAGCTGGAACGAGGCTTTCACAGCCCTAGGTGGTGAACACCGCATGCTACTTTGAGTGTTCTTTTATCCCAGCCGGGTTCCATGACCAAATCGTCAATGTTTAGTGCAGAAAGGATCCGAGTTACATCCGCGGCGCTCAACCTATCAATTTCAAAAAACGACCATGGAAAGCCCTCGATGGGTTCTCTAGTCCTCACGTTCCAGAGCGGTAGGATTTGCTCATGCTGCTGAGTAACTAGTCGCTCATTTGCAAATCGTGCAAAATCATTCTGGGCGCTATTGCGAAGGAATTTAGTCGAAAGAAGAATAAGACGGAGAATGAGCAAGCATACACATAGACGCTTGTTTGCCGGCTCAATTCAGCCTCATGTTGAACCATTTCCCTTGTTTGCCGGCTCAATTCAGCCTCATGTTGAATCATTTCTCTTGTTTGCCGGCTCAATTCAGCCTCATGTTGAACCATTTCTCTTGTTTGCCGGCTCAATTCAGCCCAATGTTGAACCAAAGCTCTGACATTGTCTATTGCTTGCAGAATCTCGGCATGACGACCAGAGGCCCGTTGAAGAGCCGCTATAGATAGATGGTTACTAACTGCACCGATGCGGACTGGATGATCACCATTGACCACTGGGTGGTGCATCCTCACATTGGAACGCTGGCGGTAGATCCGGCGCTGGCATTGTCATTGGGTCGTGATATGGTGGTGGACCATCACCATTAAACACTGGTGGTGGATCACCATCAGCGATTGGTGGTGGATCACCATCAGCGATTGGTGGTGGGCCGCCAGTCACAGATGATGAACTCATTCTGCTCTCTGAAAACTGCCGTGTGATGATGCAGAGTTGGTGGGGGAGAGAACTGTTGGCGGATGGAGAATAGAACTGTTGGCGGATTGAGAATAGAACTGTTGGCGGATGGAGAAGAGAACTGTCTGTGTTGGTATTCTAAGTATGTACCTCGGGGATGTGCCATGGGTGGGCAGGAGAGTCCGGAGCTTCCTGCTGCTGCGCCCTTTTGCCTCCTGCCACGCCCCAAACGTCCGCATCTCCAGCGGCTGCTTCGTCATGCAGGTGCATTGCATCGTGTGGTCATGGATTGTGGCCATCTTCGACTGTAGCTCTTGCGAATCTGCCACATTGTCGTCGTCGTCGCCGCCGCCGCCATCTCAGCACTTGCTGCGATGTGTGCATGCCCGTCTCGTCAGGCCCATCAAGTGATGCAACGCCAGGACAGGAGCTCCGCCGAAACGAAACAGCTCAAACGTGGTCGTATTCGTGCTTGGCGTGGCCCTTCGCCCACGTTGCTCCGGCCAGGCGCGCACGTGGACAGGGAAGGAAGGGATCACAGTCTGTCTGCTCAGGAACCAAGAACGCGATTCAGCGGGCCGGCGGCGGCAGAAACAAAAATCGTGCGGGTCTCTTGGGCCTTTGCGCACAGTGATAAGTACAGTGATAAGTACAGGGCTGATGACGCATCTGTGTACGTCGGGGTTGCCGTGGAAAGCCCTGCCGCGTCGGGGCTGCCCTCGCTGCCCTCGATGGTGCGCGGCCATGGCTGAGTACATTTCTTGCCATCGCGAGTTGGTTTCGAATTGGCGCGCTGTCACTCGCCGTGCGTGACATGACAAGCATCGTACGGGGACATGGCGGCCGAGAGTAACTGTGGGTTGTGAGAATCAGTGTCGTGGTAGAGGCCCTCGATGGATCTGCTGTCCTGGTACGCGCGTCGATAACAGTCGATGGTTCTTCTCCTTCCCGGTCATATAGAGAGAAGACTCGGAACCGCGCATGGCCAGCCGCGCTGGGTATCAATCACGAGTGAGATGCTTTCCTCCACCACTCGCAGATTGCTCAGTCCCCCTCATGTAACTGCGAGTGGAGCCGCCGCAGGCAGTCCGTGGTACGACTCCGAGTGGCATATGAGCTGGAGATTGCGATCCAGCTCCCGCGGAATCCATCGTGACGAAGGCCTGTGGCTTCTGGGGACAAGCGAACGCAACACACAATGTCTGTCACCGTCAACAACGGGATTGCCGGCACGAAAACTACCAGCACAGAAATCATCACTACGGAAATCACAAACGGCGCGACAATGCCAATGTTACTATGATGCACAGATTCTACCCGGTTTCAACAATATCTGGCTGTAAAGGCTCAGAACGTCGCACGCACTCAAAGCAAGATCAATCATTACTGCATGTGAGTCTTGGAATAGCCTGGCTCAAGCCTTGACGAGCTCAAACCCGTCGAGACTGTCGTACGCAGCTCGAATGTGCGTGCGGTAGAGCGGGAGCCCGCCCGTAAAACACATGGCCTCGACTTTTTTGCCGGGTACCGCGCCGCCCATGTACGTCGACCGGGTGTGGGGAAAGAGCGTAATGTCACTGAGGTGGCTGACGAGTTTCTTCCACTCCTGGGATGCCTCGGCCGTTGGGTTGAAATACTTGACGCCCTGCCGCTCGAGCTTACCGATCATGTCGCCGACGAAGCGGCCCTGCACCTCGATGGCGGCCGGGCCGTTGCTGAAGAGCGTGGGCGCGTGGGGGCCGTAGATGTGGAACATGTTGGGGTAGCCGCGCACGGTGGCGCCGAGGTAGGTGTCGATGCCGGAGGCCCATTCCTCCTGGAGCGTGGTGTTGTAGATACTCTTGAGACCGAGCTGAGTCATGGCTACACGAAGGAGGGAAAGGGAGAGAGGGGGGTTAGCGGGTGATGGAAAGCTGACCGGAAGCATGCAGAAGGGGTTTGGGGGAGATGGGAGAGTTAAAAAAAAAAGGGTAAAGGGAACGAACGAACGAAAAGAAAAAGTCAAGAAGGGGAGGGGGACGAAAGATGACAGATTTATGACCCGTCAAGTATTACAGCTCCTACAAGGGAGACTTGAACGTGTCAAGAGGAGGAAATTGACTTTTCTTGTCAGGAATGGACATTTGGCAAGTGTAGAATGGCAAAACATGTGTCAAAGACAACTAGTGAAAGGAGTGCCAGGATGAGAAACAGCACAGTAGCTCAAAGCAGTCACTTGCTCACCTCCGGTCACGACGTCCTGCATGTCCATCCAACCAACCAATGTGTCAGCCAGAGAATGAGCCAAGGTCCTGAATAGGCCCGCATTTTGAAAAAAAAAAAATAGAAAAAAAAAAAAAAAAAACCCCAGCCAAATGGGGGGGGAAACCCCCAAAAAAGGGCTGGGGGT